>JAUIRK010001040.1:0-600000 GCA_030549495.1 Nectonema munidae
TTCTCAAACTGGATTTGAGAACACAAGATGTGAGATATTTAATGTAACTGAAAGTATTTGAAAACTTCATTTTTTAGTATATAAAAAACTTTTTTAAACTTTTTCCTATAGTTAATATGAATTGAACTGCAACAAAATACTTCTTCTGAATACATATAAAAAATAGCCAAGGTAACAAAAAAAATGTTTTTACGCTTGAATTTTTCTACGTGTCCATTAACTTTTCTAGTTATTTTTCGCTTTTATAGGATAAACTGTAGCCTAGAGAAAAAAATCCAGATCTCTAGTGGTTCGGTGACATGCATTTGTTCATACGAGCTCCATATCGTTAATAAAAAATAGTAAGTACCAATGAACTGGACCTAGGATCAGAAGGACCTAGAATTCTACGTCTCGAGCGAAGAGACAAACACGCTTATCCTAGTAATAATAATAATTTTTATTTTCAAAAGTATGACAAAAAAAAAGATGGAAGTTAGTGTACGCAATAAGCACATAGAAAGATATTTAAAAAAATAGGATGTTTTAGAAAACATACAGAGATGACTTTTGAAAGTTGATGTCAGCAATAAAAACACACTAAAGAGCCTGGCCCCATAAAATTTGCGTTACGCTATGACATCTCATCTCAAAACAACCATACTCACTTTACCAGACTATATCAAAGAAGGTTCCTAGCAAGAGCTAGCAAGTCAACGAGTTCTTCAAAATGTTTTAGAAAGTTGTTTAGCATACATTTTTTATCCTTTTCGTTCAATATCACTCTTTTTCTCTAAATCTGAAGAAATTGCGTAAATCCACCATTTTACAGAAAAAACTAAGCTTATTAAAGTCTTCATATAACATAAACTAACATAAAATTTATTAGCGAAAGAGGGGCTAAGCCTATAAATCGTGTTGAAATTTTATTAATCTAAAGAATTGCAATCTTCACACCTTGTAGAAAAAAATTATACATACCACGGATATCACTACCTATAAGCTAAAGATTGTTTGTAGTAATTACCTAAGTAAGTATGTTTTGCTGTTAATAAAATACGTCTTTTAAAATAGAAAAACCCTACAAATATTTAAGAAAGAAATGAAAAAACAAGTCCATCAGATTTTAAGTTTTTAAGTGTTCTAATGCCAAAAAAATTTTGAAGCGTGATACAGAGTATTCATTACTTATCTCTGAATCCACAATTTTTATTTGGATCAAATAATCGATTTGCAAGAATAAAATCAGTTAAAATTATAAATATATACTTGACGCAAAATAAACAAAGCTAAACAAACAGCAATTTATATTAAGAAGAACCAGAGAAATATTTCGAGAAGAAACAGAAGTTTATTTCCGACTGAAAAATTTTTATGTTTCAAGGATCGTTAGATGCTACTGGTAAATATAATTATAAATGCAAACACTCTTTAAAGTTTACAAATAATTTTGAAAGATATTTAAAAAGTATAATTCTCTTAAATATTTCTTTGAATTTTGCTAAGCTTGTTCTTTTCTTCATGAATTAATTTTCCATCTGAAAAGAAGAAGAAGTAGAAATTTATTAATGGTATTCCATAGATCTATTTAAAAAACTAGAAGAAATAGTAAGAAATATAACATTAGTTTACATAGTGATATTTTTCAAAAGGCCGCAAAGCCGCTGAAATTAAAAAAATCACTTATTGTATAATGTAAAAAAAGAGCATTGTACATTCGAAATAAACTTAAATGATTTATTAATTTAAATGTTTTCCTAATGACATTCTCGCCAGCTTTCGCATTTGTTTTATATTTACAAGTTGCGTCATACCCTCGCACTACGGACTCTATGTATTTTTTCCGCAAAAGTATTTATAAGATTATTATCGGAAAACTTTCAATGGGAAAGTTCAATAAAAATAGTATCTAAACTTATAAAAAATGCTTCTTAAGGCACTGGAAAGAAAAAAATTTAACATTACCTAAAAAGCTCTGCGAATTTTCATTTTTTCTCATTTTTGTACCTTGAAAAATAAATTATTTATAGATGGCGTTAAACTTAAAATGGCAAAAAAATTTATTATAAGAAATCAAAGTTTATACACAATTAGGGCAAGCAGTTTTAGAATGAATCTTACAACAAAATTCGAGCACAAGTGGACATTTTTTTGTTGTTTTGTTTTTTTTAGAAAGACAAACAGAGCAGACACCTTTTTTGGAAGTTGTTTGTTCTTCTGTCGCAGCTTTCGAAAACCATCAACAGACAGTAGGTACTTAACTTGGATTGGCACTCCAAGAGATGTTGGATCTTACCTTTCATACACTCTTCTGCCAAAAGAAAAGACAGCTTCTTTAAAAAAACTTTACGTCCACTTTGCTTCGAACTCGGGAACGATTGAGGAGAGTTGTATCTTGCAACAACGCATGTGTTCAAAGCAACTATGTCCAAGTAGTTGCAAAAAGTAGCTAGAGTCCATCTTCTACATGGCTTCTTTGATCGATAGCTTCTGATCATTTTATTGCCGACATCAACTCCCGATTTGTATTTGTTGTAGCAGAGCAAACTTTGTGGTTTTGAGTGCTCGCCATATGTTGTTATGTTTTTGTGTTGAGATGACAAGACGTACACGACTTTGAAGTTATTGCGAGCATGTTTTCTTGGTATGTACGCAGAAAGTGAAGCATATTCAGAATAAATAACACGGACTTTCACATTCCGCGAGGCGAAGTCCTTTCAAGTGGTTAGGCTTAAAAATCGTAGGAACAAATCGTCTGTTCCCATTGACAGTGCCACAAAGGGATATATCTCTATCGTGGCACCAGACAGCCAGCTCATGACTGGTAAAAAACCTGTCAGTAAAAACGCCACACCAGATGGAATCTTTGAGTCTTGTATAAGTCTTTTTGAAATATTCAAGGCTGAAAAATGTGAATTTCCCATACCAGGTATATAGAGTTCGGGCATCATATAAAAATATTCTGCATCATTTATATGATAACATTTTAGACCGTAGTGCTCAGGTTTCTTAGGATCATATATTTTCAACCTGCACTTTCCTTTGAAGCTGATAAGTTGCTCATCTATTGTTACATGTGAATGAGGAGTCCAGTACTTTGAGAAAACATTGCGGAAGTGATCATGTACTTTCCTGATCGGACTCAATTTGTCTCCAACATCTCTTTGTGTTTTGTCATCAAAAGTGATGAAAAGATGAATGAGTATAAACATGTCCCTTCCCAAGCTGGCTCTTAGAAATGGAATTCCAAAATTAGAAAACAAATCACAAATGGCAACTTTCTGGTCTCCACTTTGGCCAATATAAAGTAAGCTAGCAAAGTACGAGAGGAGATGATGAATTTCAAAATTCTTATAACAATGAGCCAATCCTCGATGTTTAGGGTTTTCGGATCTGAAAAAATAGTTTCGATATTTAAAAATAAAGAATATATAAGCAAAACTTACTCGAAGTTGGTTTTTAGTTTTGCAGCTGTCATTTCATAGATATATGAAATCAAATTCACATAAAAAAAGTTTGAATATGAACAGAATGTCGTCAGTGTCTTTCATAGACCCTTTAGGTCCTGGGGATTACTAATTGCGTTTCTGATATTGATTCTTTGGGGACGACCTTCAAGAGCAGATATGGGTCTCCAACGATAAATAGTTTGGTCAGGAGCTAACAAACCATCTTCAATTACAAGAGATGATGAAGAAGAAGAATGAGATGATAGGGATGAGTAGGAGGAGGAAGTAAACGAATAAGATGTTTGTTCTTCTCCGCTTTCAGAACTACTTTCTATGGAAAAGTCAGAGCTCATGATTTTATATCAAAAGGATTTTGCAAAGATCTTCAAGCCGAAACGTTCTTTGAGTATTAGCTGGGTTTATGTAACAAAATCAATTTGGAAAACAGTAATCAGCGAACGATAGAGTCTCAAGAAAGATGCAATGAAGAGATGAGTATATTGATCAAATCAAGTTCACAATGGAAACGCAAAAACTAGAATACTTTCAACGAGAGAAAAAAAATATCATTACTTCTACAATACCATTATGCATGAAGCCACATGCCGCCTGGCTATTGAACGCTGAACTAAGCGTATAGATAGGAAATACAATTGACGAACAATGTGTTATTGAGATTATATTATATCATAAATGAGCTGATGAGTTATTGAATGAATTTTGTGGCACTGTTATGCTTTTATTTACGTTATTACTATACATCTCCTGATACATGATCACAATAATGATCTATGGCAGAGTTCAAAATATGTGGTAAGTAAAAGAAAATAAAGGAACGATTGGTTCACCATTGTTTTCATTTTATCACTACCATTACATGCGTGATGAGAAGTGATGAAGCAGTTTGCACTATCGAAGTTTCAGCAGTTTGTTATTACTTTTATTTCTCTCATGAATTTTAGATCTCCTGCTAATCATTGATACAAAATGCCGGTAAACGGAGAAGAGTTGGCAAAGGAGAAGAATTGGCAACCTATACGCACTGCTACTATGAGTAGCAAAAGGCGGCAACATCAAGCATTTGTAAAACTGGCGAACTTCTCTTTTGCCAATGCTTTTCCTAGAACCGAAATGCCAACATCCTTTGAGTAAATACATCACAATTGCAAAATGAAAAATACGTAGAAATGTAATATTATTGAATATCTGATATGAAAAAGTTTTATTTATTACTAACAAATTTTATCAACATCATAGATAGTGGTAGTAAGACATAGAAGCACTAGCGATGCAATCACAGTATGATTCTACGTACACTAAGTGTATCGAGAAATAACCTAGAGAAAAATGATGTGCCTCAACATGGATTTGAACCACGATCTCTGTATATCGCGTACAGTGTGTTAGCTGTCCATCGAGAACATTTGTTTCTCTAGATTATTCCTATATGAAATCAACTCATGCTATCTTCACCATTTTACATACGAGATATATAATGTATATAAGTAGATAAGTACGTTCGTGTAGGGTAGTACGATGGTGTGTGCTTATGAGTCTCAGTTGAGATTACCAAGGCAGTAGTAGTAAGACATTTAGTGCTAGTGCTTATTTATCAACATCAATTTGGTTCTTAGTTGTAAAGTTTGCTTTGATCAAAAAAAGAATTGTAGATGGCGTTAATATCAGTATTACTTTTTTCTCAAGTTTCATTATCAAGTAGAAAAAATTGTTGAATTATTCTGCTCAAAGAAGCATTCCTTAGGAATGTATAAAAATAGATACTACGTTTCTCAGTAATTTTGTTTTCTCAATAATTATAGAAGGTATTTTTTTAGCAAATTTTACTCATATATGATTGGCGGAAAAAATGTCCCTAGTCCGTATACAGAGTAAGTACAAAATGATCCGTAGTGCGAGGGTTAAAAATCAATCCTAAGTACATTCTTTTCTTAAGTAGTGTTTCTGTTAGTTCCAACCTAAGTTTACCGTTTTTTGCTAAATCTAATAAGAGTAGTTTTTTTTAACTTTTTTTAGAATAACATTCTTAATATTGATATTTTTACATAAGATTAAGGAAAAAATGGGAAAACAAAACAAGTGATCATTGTGTAATAAAATGGTCCACAAGTGGACCAATGGCGAAAAGTGTAAAAAAAATGTAAAAAACTAAAGTTTATTCAATATTAAAAAATTAAAAAAACTATTGGTGGTAAAGTGGAAAGCAATCTTATATCTTTTGGCAAGCATAGCAACATAAAATTGAGTTGCTGTCTCGAAACAGAGACCAAATAATGTCCACCAACACTTCTTGGGAAGGCCAAAGGATGAAGTTAACAGATATTCAAAATTAACATTACTTTGCTATCCAAATAATTATCAAGTTTGAAAAGATCTACTCAAAATGTTTTTGAAAGGAAAGAAGATAGCAATAGGCACTTTAAATTTCAGACAATTTTTGCCTGAGTGTTTATTTTTTATCTTTTTTTATGATCAGGGCAAACAATTTTTGACCTAAAAAAATTTTTTTTTGACTTTATAATAAATTTTTTTTTGACATTTTTGACTTATTTCACTAAATCTTTGAACTAAAGAAAAATTTTAAGTTTTTTCAATTAAAAAGACTCGTTTCTTATATTATATTAGATTATTAAAAAAATTGAAAATTTTGAGAAAATAATTTTTAAATAATATTTTATATTTTTGGTTGCTTAGAAATAGTTTTTGAATTGTATTTTTGAACTTTAGGACAAAAAAATACAAAAAAACAAATGAAAAAGTTGTTCAAACAAGTTTAAAATTTGTTTGCAGCGACTTTTTGTTTTTTAAATGTTTTTTATTTGATTGACTTTTATTCGTCCTGGAAGGGGTGTATCTTCGCATTTGCAATTTTTGACTTTTTATTGACTTAAAAATTTATTTTTGACTTATCCTATTAATATATTTACAAGATATTTTTAACCAATTAGAGCCTTTTAAAGTTTTCATTCCTCTTCAATGAAAACTTGCTTAATCTTTGTCCGTGCTCAATTTTCAATGTACCTCAATCGTAATTGTCTCCAAAATGTAGATACCCTTATTAGAAAAAGTTTTAAACACTTTCTGTGAAAGATTTGATCAAATAAATATAAGAAAAAGACTAAATTAAACAAATTTTATTTTTTACATGTATTTAGTTTAAATATCATTACATTTTGTGAATTTGAATACTTTTTTTTACAATTTATGCGTTGGACTTATGTCTAAACGTCTGTGTTTCAAAATTGTTCTTCTTATTTCTTCATTGAAGATAAAATCAAAAATTTAACTCATTGTTGAAATGTATGAGGGTTCTACATCTTTCTTTCAAAATACTACTTTTTTTTATAAAACTTATCGATTTTGGAATAAAACTAGCAAGGTGTGAAAAAGGATTAACATCACAGGATAACGGGAGCCAATATTTAGGTATTAGAGCACTGCAAAGGCAACCTTTGAAACCTTTACAAAAGAAGGGGCCGAAAAACTATTGGGGTCATTGAAAAATGAGAGGAGACGCCATTAACGTTTTTTTTTAAAAGAAAGTGCGAAACTCAGATGAAATTAACTCCACGTAGTTTGTTGTTTATACGCAGGTATTAGTTGAAATGATAAATCAAAAATTAGCATGTTTATAATATCATTGGAATAAATTTTAAGTAGAGCTGATAAAAAGTTAGATGATGAATTATCTCAAAAAATTAGAAGATGGAGCCTAAAAAATAAGAGCAGATACTGGCGGGTTCAAATATTATTATTAAAAGTAGGGAGCGCGTACAAATAAAGTGTTAACTTCTTCTTTGAAATGCGCTTTGCACACACTTATTTTTTCGGCCCACTTGTTTAAGACCGCTCTGTACCGATGCCTATAAAAATCGTATGCTGAAGTTTTTAAAAAAAAAGCAAATATTTTATACCTAAGATCAGGTAGTGCTGACATGTTGCAAAATGCTAAATCTTGTCTAAATGAAGTCTACGTAAATTATGTAAAATCAAACGAAAACTCTCTTAAAGTAAGTTTTCCTACTCATAACAATTTGTCTAAAGCTGAAAAGATTTTTAAAGAGAAAAAAACTTGATTTTAAGCAAGCTCCAAAGTTCTCACCGAAAATTCATTTTAATTTTGATGATGTGAAAGATGATACCGTTATAACATACCATAATTTATTAACCGAAAAAAAAGCTAATAAAAGCGTGTATCGGATCGAGTAAGCAAAAGGAAACATGAATGAAGTGTAAACGTAAATGATAATCCTATTTTTCAAGATGGAAATAGTAGAGACACAACTAGTTAAAAGTGAAGATTAGTTCTTTCCAATGAGAATCAAATCGGTTTTTAAAAGTATTTAGAGAATGGCTATAACATGTTTTGGAAGGCTGTTCTATTCATTTATATTTCTATTAAAAAGACAGGACCTGAGGTATCTTTTTGTGCATCCTGTCTTCACCAACTGTTTTCCAAGATTTCTTGAACTTCTAGAACAGTGGTTCCCAACGGGGTCCATGGAAATTCTACTCGAAACTTCTTCTAATATACTTCTATTATCCAAACCATATATATTATTTTGGTTAGCAAGTAAGTAGTTATTTTTTATATATTGAATTGTTTTGTTTACAAGTATTAACAATAAAGATTATAAATTTCATAAAAATTACCAACTTATAAAATAATCTTTTATGGTTGTGCTATAAAAAGCTGTGTTCTCGTATTTATACGAAAAAATTTAGCAATTTTTTAGCAATAAATTTTTGCATTCGCTTCCTATTTTTGCATTCATTTATAAATCTTAAATCACATAATGCACTAATTTTTCCTATTGTTTTCATTTTTTGTTTAAAATATGAATACCCTTGTTGTTGTTATATGTTAACCTTCATTTTTTACCGAGTGGCTTACTTAGTAGCCCGAAAAAAAAATCAAACACAATTGCTGAAGAATTGATTCTACCTTGTGCAAAAGGGTTATTGAAAAGAAGCAACACAGAAACTGACTGATATACCTATCTCGAATAATACGATCCAGCGAAGAATTAGCGACATGTCAGTTGATGTGAAAACAAATATCGGATTTTTGTCCCGCTTTTTTTCTCTTCGCGAAAAACGTTAAAATGTTTCCTGCCTTAAAGAAAAAAATATGAGCTGTTGGATATATTGAAATCTGAACACTTTGAGCTCCGCTGGCTTATCTTGTAGACATATTTGAAATATTGAACCAGGTGAACTTAAAACTCAAAGGAAAAGAATTAAACTTGCTCAACCACTGTGACTCAATACTAGTAATTTTTGGCGAAATTGAAGCTGTATAAAAACAGAGTGAGTTTAGGAAAATTTATGTTTCCATTATTGAGTGAAATTCTTGCTGATGGCCACGTCCGAAGTACTTTATCCAAGGAAATCATGGATCACTTGTCTCAGCTAGACGATGAATTTGACCGATACTTTCCTGACTTAAGCTCTAAAAATGCAGAACTAGCTAAAAATCTGTTTTTATGTCAGGTTGATGATGCCTTAGAAAAGGCTCAAGAAGAGTTCATTGAGCTTATCCACGATTCAACAGCCAAGAATTTGTTCCTATCAAACTCCTTATCTAGCTTCTGGTGTTCAATGATGCAATCATATACAAAAATTAGTGATCTAGCAGTTCTTTTGCTTCTTGCTTCAACCTATCTGTGCGAAAAACAAAAATAAGGAACAAGCTGGCTGTGGAAGATGGCTTGAGGTATGTCATATTGCATTAATATAGTATCTTAATCACATCAATTCATACTTACCTACATATAACCTCAATACTTTTCATAAGTTTTAGAGTTAAGTTTTAATAAAGATAAGTTTATACTAATTGATGCCTTCTTTAACATTTGAAGGTGTTCACTGGCTGTCACTGAGCGAAGGATTCATGAACTGGTTGCTCAAAAACAACAACAAAAGTCCCATTGAGAAGGAAGCATAAACTGATGCTTTTTTTGCAACCAATAAGGAATTTCATTCTCTGCTCTTATGTTATTTTTTGTCTTTTATTCATACAGGTTATATGATATTTTTATTCAAATATGGCATAATAATATATGTTATATATTAACAAAACACATAAAATAATTTTTTATTTATAAATATATTTCATATATTATTTTTATTTTATATGTTATTTTGTTTTTGCGTTCAATATACACCTACACTCTGCAACTAGAACAACATTTTAAAATATTATTTTTGCTGTGTATTTTACTCTTAAATAAAAATGCTTTACGATTTCTCTGATTTCCTATGAATAAGCATACGTTTTAATCAAATGACTACAATCATTTTTTGCATAAAAATCTTTGATTAATTTTGTTGGCTCAAACTATTCAGTTGTAGGGGTCCACAGGTAAAAAAGGAACTGAAAAGGGGGGAACGGGATAAAAAAGGTTGGGAACCACTGTTCTAGAAGAAAGAACGGGTAAAACTGTAGACTTTACATTTATATTTCCGTTGATTATATTATAAACTGTAATCATGTCATTACGCGTGTACCTCTACGTTAAAGATGATAGAGATAATTTACGCAATCTTTCTTTGTAATGCAGTTTTTCGAATCCTTTTATCTTTTTTGTTATAAACCTTTGCAACTTTTCATATCTTTCACCCGTGTAGGGTTGGATACTACCTTACCGTATTCAAGATATGGGCGAATTAAGGCTTTATACAATGGTAGAGCTATTTTAGCATCAAATATACAGATAAGTGTCTGAAGATTTGGAAGAAAACTGAATAAGCTTTTGATGTAGCATTCGAAAAGTGAGATTTAAAAGACAGTTGATCATCGATAACAACCCCAAGGTCTTTAATAAAGTTAACTCGTTTCATATCGTATATATTATATTGGTTCTTGATGCCAATTTGTAGATGACTGCATTTTGAAAAATTTAGATCCCTTCTTCAAATAATGCACCATTCGTAAAGAGCAAAAAGATCAGACTGTAGGGTTTTTTGGAATGTTTTAGTCGAAGCACAGTAGATCTTGAGATCATCGGCCAACAGTTTCAAACTACAGTTGATATTAGAAACTAAGTCGTTTATGTACAAGTTGAATAATAAGGGAGCAAGAATACTACCTTGAATAACACCACTTGTTACAACAGACTTGTTTGATAACTGACTATCCACAGAAACTTTTTGTTTTCTATTTTTCAGAAAGGATTCAATCCAATTCAAAACATTTGCATTTTCTTCATTGATGGAAAGATTGAAGAGCTTGGTTATAGGTTACATCGCATAGTTCCCTCAATATATAAGGGTGTAAGTTGTCGATACCTGTGGATTTGTTTGCATTCAAAGAGCTGAGTGTGTCATACACAGTTTTTTCGTTAACAACCAACTTGTTCATAGTGAAAAAATATCAAACTTAAGGATGCCAGTTGGTGGAATATTTTTCTTGTTTGAAAAAACAGTAGGAAAATCTTTGTTGAATATTTTAGCTTTTTCACATGGACTTTATACTAAATTTCTATTAAAATCTGTTATTGCGTTGTGTTGTGAATTTTTATTCTTCAGAGAGTTTATGTAGAGCTCCAGAACCTCTTTGTTTTATGCTTTATGTCAAACAAGATGTCTTTTTCAAGAGATCTCTTTGCTTTTCTTGTCTCAGACCTCAAATCGTTGGAAGTTTTTCTGAATTGAGACCATATATCAGGATCTTTGTATTTAGTATACTTTTTATATAAAGTACATTTTCGTTTATATAAGGAGAGAGTAGTGCGGTTTAAATACAATTTGCATCGTTTTTTCTGTTTCACAAAGGGTATGTTTTCTGCCATAGTTTGAATCAAAATATACATGAAGAAAATATAAAAATCATTAAAGCCATTTTTAATAGAATTCCAGTTGATGGATGATATCACATTTCTCATGTTATTGTAATTACCTTTACGAACGTAAAGAGATATTTTAACATCGAATTTAAAATAAAAGAGTACTGTCTAGTGATCGCTATCAGTTAGTGGGGGCAAGACGGATAAATCTGAGACATCAGCACGAGAATTTGATATAAGTATGTCCAGAAGACTTTCTTTACCAGAATAAGAAATTCTAGTCTTTCCCTTTATTAGTTGAGACAAATGGTTAGAAGTTAAAAAGTTTAGAAACAAATTTTAGAAAACATGAAAAAAGTTCAAGTAGTTCTTGGGTTGAGTGAAATAAAAAAATTGAGGGGCTTCTGTATATACAACAAAAATGTAAATATTCCTATTTTGAGAAATTTTCAAAACAAGGTATTCTTTGAGAATATGGGTGAAAGGAGTCACAACTTGTACATTCAAAAATGATTTGTAATAGGCAATAATCCCTCTTTTCTTGCTAGAATGTTCTGATATGTGATTCAAATTTGTAAATATGTTGAAGTTCTGCATGGAAAAATTACTTGGGCATAGTGTTAGTTTGTAAGAGTTTTTAGGGAGAACTTCATTAATTAGGAGTAAGTCTAGTACTTTTTTTACCCGTGGACCTCTTCATAGAACATTTGTCATCACATCGATCACCACCCCACATAGTAATGTTTCATAAAAAAGATTAATCAATGTCCAACAATTAAGAGAAAAAAATACAAACCAAAAATGTTTCATATATCCTACACTATACAATGTCCTAAACCATGTTTTAAAAGAAAAAGGAGATTTATTACTACTATAAAGTAAAAAAAAGCATAGAACAATTTGTTATGTTTTTCTATCTTATCGACCCCTAAAGATCTGTTATGGACCCCAAGGGGTCGATATCGGCCACTTTCCCGACCCCTGGATGCTGACTTTCTGTTAACATAAAAAGTTCCATCATTTTAGGCAAAAGTTGATTTGAGTTCGTATAAAAACACGTAGTTTGCCTTTATTCATGATTTTGTATGATTTGGTGGTAGATTTTATTGATTTTGAGTAGACATGATTGTTTCGCTCAAGCTTGTATTTTGAAGAGGAAGGATTTTTCTCTTGATGATTTGCAAATCTTTTAATGAGTTTCCTCTCAAGATCTACTTGAATGAGTCATCGTTATTTTGAATGTTTAGTTGCCTAGTATTTTTAATTTTTTCTCTTTCTTCAGGGTTGAAGTCATTAGAAAGATGAGTGCTTTCAGGAGAAGCATTTTTCAATAAAGGCAGCGCACTTATTACAGATAGCTTATCAGAAAAATTCCGTTAAATTTTCCACGAATTGTTGTTAAAATTGTTGCATCATTGATTGTCCTAAAAGAAGGCTTTTGACCAGCCTGACTATTATAATTGCAAAAGTAATGCTATGAATTAGTTACGCATTGTGCTGGAAGTGTTAATTTATGTCGTAATTGAATTTTTCAAAATAAAGAAAACCCCTGTCTTTTGATTTGAATACTGATTTTCAAATGTTGCATTTCATAGACAGTGTCAAAAATGGATACATACTTAGGATTGATCGTACATTCAATCGTGGCTCTTCTTTTACTTTGCTCTATTTTAGACATGGCTTCTAAAAAGAATTCTTTTTTAATATTCACAGGTATCAATTTTTTTCTCTTAAAAGTAAATGTTCTAGCTTTTAGTTTTAGTTTGTCCTGGCTTTTTAGAAGAGCCCACTTTTTAGGAATCAATAGACAAAAATATGAAGAAAGAGTTGTTTTGTTAGACAGGTTTTGATTACAGAAGCGTAACCAGGACAATATTTATAGAGAGGCAAAAATTTTTTTTGAAAAATAGAATATCACTTATATTCTGATTAATGTAATTTTTTTAATTAAAATGTAACTTTATGTATAGTTTAGTTGCAACCAATTATCTACTGATAAAGCATATAAAAAATAGATACTTAAGAAAAATTTGAAAAACATGTTTTTTCTTCCTCTCTTTTTATCTGTTTTCTATTTTTATAACAAAGATGAGAAACAACTACGCTCAAGAAGAGGGGGCAAGAAAAGTTTAGTGAGGATTTGCCCCTTCTTGCTTCATGTGTGTACTCCCCTCCTTTTTATTCATAGAATAAAACATTTCAATATTATTGTTTTGCGTTTTTGGTGATAATTTTTTTTAAGAGTGACGAAAGTCAAAAATACTTTCCTGTGAATTCTATACAACTTATAAAATAAGACACTGGTCTCTCATAGATCCTGATTTTGATATTTTCCAGCAGTTTTTTCTTTTTTCAATCATAGTTAAGTTAACAGACGTGATTTTTTGATTCCAAAATATTGTTTGTCCATAGAAGGGAAATCCAGGAAAATTTGACCCGAGGAGTAACTATATATTCCCTAATTTTCTCAACTGTATTTGAGCAAGTACGAACCAAAGTAAGATCCACACTCTTCAATAAGGGCATTAGAGTAAGAACTGAATGAGGTCATGTCTAAAATGGAGCAAAGTTCCTGGTTGAAATATAATTTCATATATTGGATTTTTATATATATGGAATATATATAAAAACATGAATATTACAACATAACATAACATAATTTTATTAAACGAAAAAAGGCCATTTGCCTGTGCGTAATCGCATCAATGTGTGAAGAAAAAAACATATAGAAATCGTTTAAACATTTTAAATGCTAAATATTAGAAAAGATGAATACAAAAATAAAGACTTAAACATACAACATATTTTTCCAGAAGTTATCCACGCGTTTCTTGAATACGTTTAATGAAGGGGAGTTTATAACATCAGCAGGAAGACTGTTCCAGTCATTAACAAATCTATTAGAGAAAAAGTTTTTTGGATAGCGTTTTTTTGTGGCGACTCTTTATAAACTTACTCGGATGCTTTCTTTGAATCCTTGAGGAAAACTGAGGAAGTATTCTATGGTTAACTAAGATCGTTTATGATGTTATAAACCGTAATCATATCGTTTCTTCTATATCTTAAAAATTAAAATAACTTATTTTAAATTTATTAAAAACTGAGTTTCATCGAACACATTCGTAAAGCTTTTTGGGTTGTTCTTTTTTTTCAAAGAACTTTTCATGTTTGTGATATATTTGGAGTTACGTGGAGCATTCTAATGGTAAATATGTATAGACTTTTCTAACGTTGCCCTGATAACTACTTAGTTTATTTCTCACAATAGTTGCAAATTTTTTATCTGTTCTTATATATATATATATGTTAGGATTTTGTGAATTTAGATGCGGTGTGTAATCTGTAAACTGTCCAATATATTCATAAATTAATACGTTAAAAAGCTCTTGATTGAATGCTGATGGTGAAGAAAAGTAAGAAATTCTTCTTTGGTAACTTTCATTTCTCTTAAGCTTTGAGTAATGTCTTTTTCACATATATCGTTTCTCCACAAAAATTTTGATTGTGTGTGTCAATCAAAATATTGTCTGAAAGTGTATATGTAAATTTATTCGTTGAATTTTTTGTCCATGCTCCACAGTCATCAATGAAACAGTTCCTGCCTAAATCTGGATTTTTTTAACAAGAAAGAAACCATTTTCTTTGATTTGTGTAGGAACTTCGTTTAATGGAGCAACTGTATTAGTAATAAAATCAAACGAATTCTCCTTAGACAAAAATCCATCAATTTTCATAAAAGCCTGTTTTTGATCTTGCTTTAACGTTAAGCACGAGTATCTATGCTCATCTAAAATATTAGTTAATATGGCTGGGTCATTTTTATTCAAATTTTCCTCATTATTTTTATTTTGCAAAACATTTTCCTTTTCAATTCCTGATTTTTCAACATTTATGTCATTGCAAGTTTCTCTGTTATACGCAATATTTTCAGATATCATACCGACATTCTCCCTTGACACGCACGATACATCTTTTTCAATTGAAACCAAGAGTACACAATGATTAAGATAATTCCTTCCATTTAGTTCGAATGATGTGCAAGTAAAAAGAATTTTCACATTATGAAATGTAGACAATTTTTATTATCAAATTCTATAGTATAAATAGTCGATTCAAAATAACATGAGCTATATCATCATAAAAACAATAAAACGGGTAAACTAATCGAATAGGTTGTTTATAACCGTTGAAGGAGCTTATAGTTTATAGACCACATATATTATCAAACAAACATCCCTAACTACACCCTTTAAACCATAAAACTTATATAATGGAAGAAAAATAACATCAGTGTTTGCAAAAGTTTCGACAGCAAACTCTTCCCTTTCATTTGACAAAACAAATAGAGTTGAATAAACAGTTATCTTGAGGAGATGTTGCAGGGTAACTTGACTTAGATTGTGGGCAGAAGTAGTGGCGTGAGAAAGTGTATCGGGCGGCTTTAAAGTGAGTAGCATTTCAAAGATACGTTCAGAACTGTTACTTTGATTTTAATTGATTTGGGGTGCCTTTGCGACGGAACCAGTAAGACCCTAATATTTTATCCAATTTACCTATTTTCATATGTACACTTGTTATTATTTTGTCATGAAATGAATTCGTATGTGCCTTTTATTGTAAAACTGTTTATTTATCATATTTGTTCCCATATTATGATGATAATATCCACCATATATTTTAAAACTGTTTATTTATCTTGTTATTTCTTTTTATAATGTAATAAAATTATAATTTTTTATAAAAAAAGGATATGGAGACAATATATTTTAAATATTATCCCAAATTTTTATCATGTGTCAAAGTTCCCAAATTCTTTGTAATGATATTTAAGAATAACTGTTAGCAGTTTAACATTGAAAACCTTTTGTTTTCATTATTTGACTGATAATATCGCAATTTTTAATGGGAATTAAATCAAATAATTTACCATTTTTACTTTAAGTTTGTCCTTTTTCACTTTAAGTTTGTCCTTTTTTACTTTAAGTTCGTCCTTTTTTACTTTAAGTTCGTCCTTTTTCACTTTAAGTTCTTCCTAATTCTTAATTTATATTTGAGCAAAAAATAAAGGTCATTTTTTACTGAATATACTAAAATAAATCTTTGGAAATTATTTCATCATAAGTTGATGAATGCACTGATATGATGAAATAATTTTCAAAAGATTTATTTTAGTATATTCAGTAAAAAATGTTCTTTATTTTTTGCTCAAATATAAATTAAGAATTTTATAAGGACGAACTTAAAGTAAAAAAGGACGAACTTAAAGTGAAAAAGGACGAACTTAAAGTAAAAATGGTATATATAAATAATAATCATGCAATATTAAATACGAAACAATCTTTATGTTAAAAATTCAAGGCATCAAAGTTGACTCTTACTAGGATGCCTTATTTGTTTTTAGTAATTTTGGAGCACTGAATCCAAATGAACTTAGATTTTCTCTATTAAATATAATATTTATGAAATTTTTGTCCTCTTGCATATCAAATAGATTTAGATCCTCGCAAAAATTCATATATTCTGGACCTGGTATTTTGTTTGGATTTATCTTTTTTTTAATCTGAGTATTTTTATGGAAAAGATACATATGTCCGTAAATTCAATATTACATTGAAGGAATAATCGACTTTTAGATAAATTTATGAAATTATAATTTAGAAAGAATTTTTAAGTATAAACCGGGAGCACATTAATTTGATATCCTACATATATGTTGTCTTTTAGCGTGGGGTTGGGGAGGGGGGAGGGGCTAATTCTAGGTGCTATGTATTAAAAAATAGAGCAAGATGGGTAAAAATCAGGGCGGCGGTGGTTCAAAAACTTAACAATTTTGGGAGAAGTCATGATGCCTTCACATAATTTAGAATCTTTAGCAACAAACTCCTAATTCCGATTTTAAGTAAAATTCTCAGCTTCAACTTGCTGCACTTATAGATTAAGACTGGTAAAGTTATTCACTTATTAATACTTTCTGTCGATATGTTTTTCTAGATCCTATTTTTTCAAAATTTTATCTAAAATATAAAAGATTTTAGAAGAAGGAAGTTTTTATATTATAGTTGTAAACTTTCTTCTTATTCTGGTTTAGATTTTCTGATTCATGATACTATATCTTTCCTTGTTGTCCAATTTGATCTTAAATTGATTTCTTGTGAAATTTTCTCCATAGAGATCTCCCTAATTGGCAGTAAAAATATTGTTTTACACAATATATATCTTCCTCCATCTACTGATATATTTATTTTGAAACATTTCTAATTGAGTTAAACCAATACTTTTGTTACTTGGTGAAAACAATTTTCATCTGATCTTTGGGGACTTTAATGTATTTAAATTCAAATAAAAATGTTAATTATTTTTATAATTTAATGTTATCTTTTTCTAATAAGTTTTGTGTTGCGACTATAACTATACCTCAGCACGAAATCCAATATATTTTTAATGATAGTATATTTGCTTACGATACGTTTGTTTTATAGCCGGGAATATCTGATCATTAAAAATTATTTTTGTGAAGATTTTTATGGCATTTCGATAGCTAATATTAAACTTGTTGTGCTAATTTTAGCTAAATACATACTAATCGAACTTAACTCCTGTATTTCTCATTCTCTTTTTCCATCTGTTTTCAAATATACAAAAGTTATTTCAATTTTTAGAAAAGGTATTAAATTTGATGTCTCTAGTTACAGACACATAAGCATATTTCTCCCTTGTCTAAAATATTTGAAAACCTTTTACATTGGAAAATTCTCAAATATTTACAAGAGAATAATATTATTTATGAAAAGCAGTTTGGATTCAGAAACCAACAATCAACTACCTTACTCCGTTCTATCTTTGTTGACAAAGTTACTAAATTACTAGATAATAAGTTTTCTCTAGTAAAAATTTTTTTGGACCTTTAAAGACTTTTGATTCCATACCACACTGTAGGCTTATTCATAAACTTGGTCTTTACGGATTTGATTCTGCATCCTGTAATCTGCTTACTTCTTATCTCGAGTCAAGATATCAATCGGTATTTGCAAATCAAACATCATCTGAAATAAAAATTATTGAATCTGGAGTTCTTCATCCTCAGGGCTCGATCCTTGGGCCTATATTGTTCTTGATTTACTTGAATGATTTTTTTCTGATGTTTGTATTGGCAATGATTTGCTAATGTATGCTGGCGTTATGACTATCTTTTAAAGAGCCCTTCTCACTTGATTGTTTTAATTTAGTTTTAAAGTAGTTGCAAGTTAATTTCTAGAAGTTAACTTAAATAAATGCTAAGCGATGTATTTCTCCAATAGTACCACCACTAGAAAGCCTGATTTTATGATTGAATTTGTTGATCAAGTTTACTTCTTAGGTCTAGGTATTGACAATAAATTAAATTGGAATGCACATTATAATTTTATTCTTTCTAAATTGAATTTAGATTTGGGTAAATTAAGATCTGTTAAAAATAATTTTCCTCTTATAATTAAACTTCACTGTATAAAGCGCTTTTTCTACCTCACCTTCTTTATAGTGTTGAAAATTGGTGATACACAAATAATGAATCAATTTTTATTACTCAGAAAAAGGTTCTGCAAATTATTTTCAATAAACATTACTGTTCTCATACTTCAAAACTTTTTTTACCTGTCATTTTTTCTGGCTGATTTTCTTTAAACTCTAAGGTTATATCTTACACTCTGAGGAACAGCTGTTCATTTGTATCGCTTGTTGCGAAAATTCTATCTTTGTTTAAAATTCAGAACATGTAGACTATGGAATTATTTGTTTATTTATATTTATCTTACCTATAGTTAGAAAAAATTATTTAACTTTTTCTTTCTGAATATGATATTAAATGTGACACAAAAATTGTTATTCTTGATTTCATTCATAAATGTGTGTACTTCGTCTTTGTTTATTTTTATTTTTAAATACAAGATGGTTGTAGATTCAATCGGTTCCTAGGAACTTTTTCCTGAACCATTTATACAAATAACTTCTTTTTTTCGTTTTGTTTTTGTGCCATGTGATATTGATTTTGATTGTCTATACGACTAGTGTGTTTTGCAACATGTATTTTGTCATTTCTATTTGTATAATAAATTCTTCTTCATTTTATAAAATCGAAAAAATCTTACTTTAGTAGTGAAATTAGAAAGTTAAATGCACCGGTTGAAAAATTTCAAGAGTAAAAAACATTTGCCTTGCTCTACATATGGCTTTATTAAGTGCATCTTTTATGTCCCAAACAAACGTATTTGTATTCAGAAATAAGTATTTGTTGCAGTTCATTTGCAACTACAGGAAAAAGTTAAAAAAACTTTTTTTATATACTAAAAAGGGAATGTTTCAAAAATATTCTGTCAACCATCAAGTACCTCTTAGATTCATCTTGTGAACACCCTTGGTTTCTCGAATCCAGTTTGAGTTAATATATTTATTATTTTCATTATTTATTTTTACATTTTTGAAAGAATTGGGATGAAAAATTTATTTAAAAGATTTAAAACAAAGAAAAAGATAATCATAAAGGAGTGCAAAGTATTCAATATTCATGTCTAATGATTATAAGAAATAAATGGATTAATTTTAATTCCTTTATCGATCATCATTGGATTATTAGAAGCACTGCAAGTTACACGTATAAATACTTCTTTTTGACTGCCGCTTTCAATGTTAACTTCAAATCCTTCGCTTTTTCCAATATTCATAATTTCTGAAATATTTTAAGATATAACAGAGAATAAAACAATGCCAATAATATCTTACAATCGATATAGTAGCATGTGGTGTTAAAATTTGTGGACATCTTCGCATAAAAATGTCCATTATCATGGTGTATATCTGTTATGTTCATATCTGAAACGAAGTAATAATGATATTATTTCTAGTTAATGAAAAATAACACTTTACTTGGCACAAAATCGTCAGTAGAAGTTTTAGTACTGAAAAGTTCATATCTAGAAGTTTCTACAGAGTCCGAGTGTATGATGATGATTAACATACTATTAGTACTTTTAAAAAGATCTTGGTTGTTATCCTGATACGAATATAAACGATCTGCATTAATGGGAAGCATTTCACTTTCTACTCTTTTAACTAAAGGGGCAAAAATTAATCAGAATACATTTGCATGATTTTATTGTGACCAGGGTGAAAATATTTGATAACAGTATATTTGAAAATGTCTTCTTCTTGGTTTCTAAAAGTTATGTGCAAATTCGAATTTGGTAAATATTCGATTCCTGAAACGTATAATTCAGATCCTAAAAAGAAAAAGTATAAGTGAATTATTTAAATAGGTAAAAGCATGTACCTTCTTTCATATTAAATTCTATTGAGTATTGACTCAATGGAACAAGCGGATTTCCACATTTTATTAATAGCGGTTCTGAAATTTTGGTAACAAAGCTGACATGTTCACCTTTTGTAACTTGAAATTCTAAAATTAAAAATTTTTATATTCACTATACACCAAGAAATTATTGACACACTTTCTAATCTTTTCATTGCGTTTAAAAATGTCATAAATCAAACTTGATCTGAATGACGTCAATTGACATTTATCAATTCTGAAATATCTTCTTTGTGAAAGAATGCTGCTTAAAATAACGGATTGTAGGTGTTTGAATGGAGATTGTTCCAGAAGGGTTACACGATGGAAGTCTCAAACCAATATCTTACTTGCATGAGCTCAATAGCCAATCAAATCCATGAATTCAGCATCATTGAATAAAAATTAAGTGCTGGAGTACCTATAACTTTATGCATATACTAACATGAATATAATAATATTTTATATATTTATTGGCTCCATTGCTCTTTACCATTCACATCGGGCACATTTAAAGAATTTAAACTTGAAAAAATGCAATAAACTTTTGCAATTTTGATTCATGCAGATATTTATTAATTATAAGTTCACTTTTGGAAAGATATTTCAATAAAGATTGATTTAAATTTGAGTATATGAATTAGAGGAAGCTAGTTGATAATTTTCAAATAGATTTCACTTGCATATACATTTTATAAATGAAGTTACATATTGATAACTCTGATAAAGTCCTGTTCATAGATCTCTCCAAGGCTTTCTATAGTAGTCCTCATGATATTCTAATAACCAAAGCATTACTTCTTGGATTTTCATTCGAGGCAACTACATTTTTGAAATCTCACTTAATTAATCCTGTCAGAGTGTTGAAATTGATGGCGTTAAATCTTATGAAAGCCCTCTTTCTAGAGGAGTTTCTCGAGGACCGATTCTTGCACCACTTTTATTTTCTCTTTTTGTTAATGACATTCATAACTTCAATAAAATACACAATTGTATTTCTTCTTAGACGATTTCACCATCGTTGCTCCAATCTCAAAATTGAATGCTTCCATCTCCTCAGCAGATCAAAGAATAAATTCAATTCTTGAATGATGATCTTTGAATCAACTTATTGTAAATAAAAATATAGCAAAAGCGATGTTTTTCCAACAAAAGAAAAATGATGGCAATATAGAATTTGTTGAAATATATCTCGTTCTTGGCCTCTCAATAAATTAAAATTTGACCTAGAAAGATTGTATTAATTTTGTAGAAGTTAGAAGATAAAATACAAGTTACAGTCACAATCTAAACTCAATATATAAAAGATTATTTCGACCTTATTTCTACTACATGATTATTAATTGGGGGTGGGGTATATAACCAAAAAAAGTTGTCTTCAAAAAAGTTATTCGGATAATTTTTAACATACTCTCTGTAAGTCTTCCCTCTTTTAGCGCTTTAATCTTGATTTACTTCTTTTTAATTAATTTTTATCATATTTTATATTCAGAAATTTAAATTCTTCAATTTATGTTAAGTCAATTTTTCCTCAAACCAGCAGGTCACTGCATTGATATCACTTTTTATGATGTTCAACTGATAAAAGAAATTAACATTGGAATTTTTTCGTGTAACATAAGTGATCAATATCCATTCAATTTTTCCATTCAAAGTTTTTATTAGCTCTTCTAAAAATCGTTCTTTGAACATGATCTAAATAACTCTAGACCAATCTTTAATCCCTCTTTTTCAACTAGCAGAAAGCATTATTGTCAAAAAATTACAGATACTTTCAATTCAAATCAAGAGGATTTCTGAAAACGAAAATCTGCGGAAAGGAAGCATTTTAGCACTGAAACTCTGCTTTTTTCAATTCTTGATGATATTAAAGAATGTATATCAAAAAATTGGTTTGTTATCTTGATAACAATTGATATAAGTGCAGCTTTAGATACAATTGATAAAAATTTACTTTTAAATAAGTTTACTCAGAACTGGATTTTTAAATATCATGCATATGCTAATGGCATTTATATCTACAAATCTTTCGATATAAAATTTTTGAAATGCTAGTTGTAATGAATTGCCTGTCTTTTTTTGATAAATCTGAAAAAATTATGAAAAATTTTAGTCAAAACATAAATAAAAATAAATCAAAAATAATGATGATTTTGAAATTTTTTCAGAACAAAACATTCAATTTAAAGGTGCATTGCTCGATAAGCATACAATTAGACTTAGTGATGAAATAAATATACTTGTATTAGTCCTTGAAAAAACCGTAAAATGAATTCTTACATAGAAAACTTTACTGAAAACATTACACCTTAAAAATATTTCTTTCCGATTAAAAAAAGTTCTTGAAAAGAGGGGTTCTATGCACCCTCGCCGATAAATGTAAGTTTTCAAATTTCAAAACATGACTAAATGAATTCTCCCAACGAAACTATTATAAAATATAATATTTAAAAAGTATATAAAAAAGATAAGAGATATAAAGTTGGGAGGGAAGGATGTGTTTGAAATGCAAAGAAATTGCACGGAACAATGAAAGAGTGTGTTTGAAATGCATGATCGAGTAAAAAGGACTGAAAATAGAATAATATAGATAAAAGAGCGGGTAAACTTAGGTTCTAACGGTTTTTATGGGGTCCACTGAGATAAAATTATTTAATTAATTTATAATCTTTCCTAATTTGAATCTAATTAGTAAGGGTTACTAATTTTTTGTCTCAATTATATCTTAAATAGCATTCCTTTTTAATACTTTCAAAAAAATTATAATGTAAACAAAAAGCATACTTTCAAATATTTCAGAAAATGGGACATTGAAAAATTTAATAGTGTGAATATTTCATTTATTTTTTTATAAAATAAATAACTCTTCTTTAGAGGAGTTGATTTTCTATTTAAATCGACTTTAATCTTTAGAAGAAGAAGAAACTAACTTCTTATTATGGGGGCATGATTAAGGTTGATTAGATACTGGGTTTCGATAGCTCAATTTCTTGGGTTCGATCCCGCATCAAGCCTACTTTCTCATAGTTCGATACAAGCGGCGCAAGTGTGCCTTCTCGATGATAACACCCCACAGTACCTTTACCTTTACCTTATCGCTGATTAAAATTAATGATTCAAGTGATTCAACACTGGAAAAAGTGCTTCAAATGGATTTAAATTGAAAGTCAACATTAAACGATAAGAGGTTAGTTTAATTGTGCTTAAATTGTAAAACCTATTATTTGCTAAACACAAATTAATTTGCAAGTGTATTTAAAAATATTCAAAATCATTTGATTCAAGTGGATTAAAATAATAAAACAACAAAATATAGATTTCTTAACAAGACTTTAACAAAAATAAAATACTTTATGAATATAAAATCGCTTATATCAAAAAATTATGATGAAAAATAAAGGATTGGAATGGATTCAAATCTAAAATGGTGGATTCAAGGGGATTTAACAAAAAAGTCATCCGACGTAAAGAGGGCATATAAAATCTTTTAAAAATTAAAATTCCTCAAGTTCTAAAATAATTTCCAAGTTGAGAATTTTTTGAGAGAATACAAAAATTACAATTTCGAATGAATCATTAAAAAATTATTATTCGTTTTGACAAAAAGATGTCTAAATCTCATCTTATCGGTGTTTTATCTTGCATTTTATGGGTTCGATCTTCAAGGCACACAACTTTTAAACAAAATCATGAAAAGCTGTGATACCCATCACCCATTATAATACGAGCATATAGACCCTAACGGCTAAGGCTGCGAAGATATTCCAAAAAGCAACCAATAACCTCAAAAAGAGAAGTCATAAGCAAACGTTAAATAAAACTTTCTCTTACCTTGATCTTTAATGTGACATTTTCCTGTAGTCGGTGAAAGAAATGCACCTGCTAACATCAGTTCTGAACTTTCTTCAATAATCCTCAATTCATGAATTCCTATATCTAAAAATGAAATTTCAAAATTATTTAAGAATAGTTTTATTGTGTTATATATAAGAGCATGTTTGCTAAACTATTTCACTCCATTCTCCCCCTTATAAACTTTTAACATTCTCATAGGCTTTGTATTTTATCTCTTTATCGGTTAGAATATGTCGAAAAGATTATATGGTAAAGTACAATCATGGGTAAAAATAACCCATCTTTGTAATTTCGAGAAAAGGATGTATTTGTAAAAATAATAAACTTTATTTAAAGAACAAGTAAACAATTAAGTTTTAATCATAAATTTAACATCACTTTTTAAAACAAGACGTACAAATTTTATATGAATGTTCGGGCAAACAACTTTTTGACACTCAATACATGTTGTCTTTGACTTTCGATCTGAAGAAAACCTTTTTTTCAATCTTTACTATATTTGCCTTTTGAAAGTTTTCATTATTAATTGTGTATAGCCGCACAATTCTATTGAACTTTTAACGTGAGTCTTCAAAAACTCAAATAGGTCAAACAAGGTAAATTATTTTGCTTTTTATAAATGAACAAAGCATTGATCCCTACAATGCCTATCAGATTATTGATAACACTTACTGGTCATCTTTTTGAATTTTTCTGAACTTCTTCTTCTAAATTTTCAAACTTCAGAATATTCTCTTCGATTCCCCAATAAAGCAAGAATACCTTTCTTCAAACATCAATCTTCAAAGCAATCTATATATTACAAAACATCTCAACACTGGAACAAATCGTTACAGTCCAATTTCTTTAACTCAAGACGTATTTTGAAGAAAAACCTAATGACTCGATTTTTTAATAGTTATACTTCTTATTGCAATGTTTCTAGGCCATCCATCAATGTTCAATTTACCAAAGTCTATTCATTTGTCATATTACACGCAAAAACATTTTTTTCCACTTCATTTAATCATTATATTGTTGTTCTTATTTGAACTTGTAAATAAATTTCTTCTTCTTCTTCTTCTTCTTCTTTTGCATTTTCTTTTACAGGTGAATGAGTGAATTTTTTTGTCCACAATGTCTACTCCACTTTTTGTCTGATTATAAAAACAAACACTACTTGGCTTAGAATCTTGTTTATCTTTCGAAATTTTTTTGTAAAAAGTGTTAAGGAGAACAGGAGTGGTTTTTTTATCATAAAAAGAACAAAGTGTTTTTTCTTGATGGAAATGAATGTACCACGATTTTTGTTTGGGACCAAAGCTGCCGGTGGGATACACTTTTTGTTTTTTCTAAGAGTACCAACATATGTTGTTTTATTTTTTTCCACTAAAGTAGAGGATGTAAAAAAATTATTTGCAGTTATATTTCTTCCCTCAAACAAAAAAAGGTTGAATCTACTGATAAACTTTTATATAAAAAAATTTCCTTCTGAAGTTGTTTTGTCAAACTTTTAATTTGGAAACAAACAATCTTTTGCAATATACACAAAATCATTGAAGACTTTAGTAGAACTTGCAAATTACACTCTAAACTAATATGCGATAATTGCTTCTAATTTTAAGCGAGTGTCCTTTTTTGCTTTTTTTATGCGTTGCAAATCAAAACTGTAATAAAAGCTTTTGTCCTTAACTTGAAAACACTACGAGAGTATATTTTCAGAAGTCAAAAAAAAATTTTTTTTTTATATTTTTTAACAAAAGAGAGTGAATTATTATGTATGTGTGTGGATCCGAATGTTCAACTACAAACTATAGAAAGTCATTAAGTCAAATAAAAACTTAAATCATTTTATTTTTGAAATATGAAATTCGATTTCCTTTTTCTTTTATGAAAGTAAATGTTTAAAATTAAATTTACATAATAGAATTACTAAAAGTGCTATGGCAAAATTTTTTCGCATTAGCAAGTCAAAGTTTGATCTGGAGTAAATTGCCATATGTCTGTAAAGCGAATGTTTAAACTGTTGAGTCACACAATAAAGATTTGGGAAAAAATATTTAAAGCAAGGTTGAGGAATGTTTGGTTTTGAATCAGGAAAAGGAAGAGTTGATGCCATTTTTGCCATGAGGCAAATGATAGAAATACATCGAGAAAAAGTGGAAAAATTAAACTCAGCCCTTTTTTTATTTAACTCGTTAACGATCAGAATAATCAGACGATATCTCATGTAAAGCAGAAGATTTGTATTAAAGAGCTTTGATAAACGCAGACGATTTTATTTTTGTAAAGTCGACTATAGTCGGCATTGGGCGTTAACGGGTTAATATAATAATGGATGGTACAACTCAAGATATCAAGGATCGGCCAACACGGTGTATGCTTTTTGCGCATGATATAGTGATATGTGGCGAAATTAGATGAACAGTTTGAAGAGCTGAGGGAAAGGATGGAAAATAGAAGTTTGAAGATGAACAGATTACATGAGGTTAAATGAAAATGGAAAAGAAAAAACCAGATTACAAGGAATAGAAATAAAAGAACTAGAAAAATGTTAATATCTGAGATCAACTTTATCAAAAGATGGCGATTTACAGTATGAACTAAAAGAACGTATTAACGCAGGGTGGCTAAAGTGGAAAAAAGAATCATCGTTCATTTCAGATATAGGAATTGGTATTGCAGGAAAAGGCAAATTATACAGGAAAGTAGTAAAACCAGCGATTATGTATTCAGCCGACACATTGCCAGTGAAAAAGACACAAGAAAACAAACTAAATGTTACTGAAATGAGTATGTTCGAAACTCAGATGGATGGATTGTTTAAGAAAGGATTTCATAGCTAAAAACCTGGATAGAAATGATATTTAGGAGAGACAAGAATGAAGAAAAAAATCAAAAACATCAACCCCATAGAAAATGGGAAAGGATGAAGAAAAAGAATTCTTGTAAAATAATATTTATAAAGGTATAGTTATGCAGTAGGAGGAAGCCCTTATTATATATTTATTGGAATGGAAAATCCAGGTAGATGATGGAGTCAGCATTCCCGGCTGGGCCATGACATCCATAAGGATGTGTGGGAACATCACAAACAATTCTTAGCTTTATAAAATCTTTTCCTGCTTTAGTGCCCTCGAAAGTCGAACTATCGCTTTTTACTCCATTCAAATTTTCAATCCAATTTTTAGTCTGGAAAAAAATATAAGAACTAGTCAAAAATTAACATTTATTTTTTTGTCAAACTATCATGTATTTAGCACAAAAAATTTTCTATGAAGCAACATAGAATTTTTTTACTAACTTTTTCTCTTTTGAATCATTCATAATGCCTAAGGATATAAAATAGGAGGAATTGTTTTTTTTCATTTTGTAAAAAATCGTGTATATGCCATTTTTACTCACTAAGATTTTTTGAAAAAAAAAATAAGAATAAAAATTTCCAAATATAGTTTGTTGTTTTTATAAAAATTTTGGGTTTTTTCATGCAGAAAATACTATTTCAAACATTGAACCTCTACTTTCCGATCTTAACCTTTGTTTTATATAAAACAACCATCGGGGAAAGTAAAGTACAAAACGTTTTATAATTACATAGTTTATATTCAAAATTAAAGGACAAAAACATAATTTATTGACATCTAGGTCATACAAAACTAGTATGATTTTTACATATAAATCGAGTGTATTTATTACCTCTTCATGTTTCCTTAGTTCTAAGCTTGCAGTTTTGAACGGAACAAAAACCTCGTGATGAAGAAGACTGAGTTCTTTCGCTTCTTCTTTCTTCAAATCCATAAAAAAGTGATCTTCTTACATTACTCAAGGAACCACAGTTTGATCTTACACGCATTGATTCTTCAACCAAGTTAAGGCTTTGATCTCTGATAAATTGTTTTCTCCCACCTTTTTTGATAATAGGGAACAAAGTTGTGCTAAAAATGGAGGTTCAGCAGAAACATACATGAATGAAATTTCGCAATGAGTTCCTCTTTCTAGATCCTAGGGTACTGTCAATTTCATCAATTAAGATGAAATATACCTTTTGTTCAACACAATATATGATATTTTACACATTTCAAGTTTTGAAATGGGAAGTATTTTCACTGAAAGAAGTATTCTATCCCTGAATAGGTTTAGGTGAAGTTTGATTTGCCTTCAGATCAAAGAAACTTATATGCTTCTCTTCATTGTGAAACTCAGTCATCGGTAAATTATTGAACTTGGGTCATCTAGCGAACAATTAAAAAATTTTGAGGACCCAGTAAGCTAATTTTACATCAACCTAATTTCGATTTTTACTTTCTTTTAAAAAAGCGTTGTTATTTTTACTGTTACACAATGAGTACAGTCGAACCCCGTTAATTCACGCACCAGTAACTCACGGGTTTCATTAAACCACGATTAATCCATGTCGCCCCTTAATTTTGAGTAGGTTTGCTGCAATTACACGCTAGCATTCAGGCATTAAGAACAATACGGCCATGACATCCTGTCATTCATGCTCACCCTTTAATCACGCATTCAGAACACATTGTATTTTACGCTCACAAATCAATTCACATGTCATCACGAAGTGACCAAAACATTTCTTCTTCTTGTAATATCTTTCACCTTTGTATAATTATCTTTAAATAATGTAGCGCGTTTAACATTGCGTTCAAACAATGCGTGTATTTTAAAGTGTAAACAACACTCTAACATTAATAGAGTACAAAATTATATTCACAGCGACTTCCAATCTATCTTCATTATATTCTAAACTCATACTGAATCACATCCCCAAGACCTAAACAACATGTCCAAGCACAAGCATAAAACGTATATCATCAAGGAAAAGTTGAATGCTGTCGAACGGGTACGAAATGGCGATAGACAAACACAGGTATGTTAACATACAATGTAAAGGGGAATTTATGAAAGAGTCAGTTTTTCAGGTTTGTCATGACTTAGTTCTGAACGAATCTACTCTTCGTAGTTGGCTCCGTGAAGAGGCCAAGCTACGAGAATTTATCCGTGATCTGGATGGTGAAGATGGTCTTCAGCGTAAGCAAGCTTTAACAGCAGTTGACTCTACCCTGGGCAAAGCTACCTTCGATTGGTTCGCTCAGAAAGAAATCAGTCAGTCACCATTTCCTGACCTATTCTCTCGGCACAGGCTGCAAAATTCCACAGCGAGATCCATGCTGAAGACACTCCAGCCAAAGTCTTCAAAGCTTCAGATGGTTGGTTAAGTCGCTTCAAACGTCGCCATAGGATTCGCCAAGTTAACATCAATGGAAGCGTCAAGTCAGCCGATCTTGCTGCTGCCGAAGCTTATCTGTTCAAGTTCCACGACCTTATCCGTGACAACCAGTATACAGAGAAGCAAGTATACAACGCCGATGAGAGAGGCCTATACTACAGGAATCCTCCCAAAAAGACTCTCGCCCAGAAAAACGACACAACCTCTAGAAAGGGACACACGAACATCAAGGATCGTCTCACAGTTCTCTCCACTGCAAACCAGGCTGGTACACATAAGTTGAGACCTCTGTGCATCGGTAAATTCAAGGCCCCAAGTTGTTTTCAACACCTTAGCATGAACTCGCTGCTTTTGGATTATATCCATTCTAAATCGGCTTGGATGATCTGCACTATCTTCCAGCAATGGTTCCATAACACTTTTCTGCCTGCTGTCCGTCGTCGTCTTCGCGGTATTGGTCAGGAGAAGAAAGCTGTCCTCCTTTTGGATAAATGTTCAGCCCACCCACCAGCTGAGGACCTCTGATCTTCATATGGATAGATAGTTGTGCACTACCTGCCCAAGAACACTACTCCACTTATCCAAGCAATGGACCAAGAGATCATCCATGCCTTCAAAACACAATGCAAGAAGCAGTTGATAGATACCATCGCTGCAGAAGTTCGAGAAATAACTGAGGTGTTAAAAAAAGTCACCATCAAAGACGCCATGTATCTCGCTGGGAAAGCATGGCAGACCATCAACGCTTGCACCATCATTTCTTGCTGGAACAAAGGTCTGTCACATCCCAATGATGACGATCTCAGCAATGGCAGTGACGTTGAAGACTTCAGGGGCTTCTCTGAAAAAGATGTCAACACTCCAGGCTTCCTAAAAATAGCCCAGCACCTCCAAACATCCCCCAAATCGAAAATACAACACCTCAACAATTGGGTAGAAGCAGATGATTTCTGTGCCATCGTGGAATTCAAGATCGATAAACAGATCATTTCAGATGCCCACCAGCAGAATGAAGAAGAAGAGGAGAAAGAGAATGATTTAATCATACTCTACATAAGACTTTATCAACATCACAGTGAGAAATTTTCATTTGAGATGGATACAAATATTTTGAAAGGGGCCAAAAATTTAAAAGGGTTATAGCTAGAGACATATGACAACTATACTTAGTTTTTCTCGAAAATGGAAGTTACGCAATTTCTTGAGAATTCGGAAAATTTTGATATTGAGAGAAAAGGATATACAAAAAACTCAAATTGTTAAACAACTTTTCCCTCTATAAAACATTTTAAAAAACTCATTGACTTGCTAGAACTGACTAGAAATCTATATTGTTTAGTCTGGTCTAGTAAGTTTCGTTGTTTAGAGATGACATGAAAAAACGTATCGCAAAGTTTTAAGGCGCTACATATGGCTTTATTTATGTGTATATGTCTTATGTCTCAAACAAACACACTTGTATTCAAAAAGAAGTATTTTGTTGTACTACAATTCTATTAACTACAGGAAAGAGTTTAAAAAAAGTTTTTTTATATACTAAAAAAGAGTTTCTCGAATCAAGTTTGAGGACCATAGCTATAGAGTTAATATATTTAGTATTTTGATCATTTAATTTAGTATTTTTGAAAGTATAGGGATGAAAAAATTTATTTAAAAAGTGCAAAAAGAAAGAGAAAAGATAATCATGAAGGAGTTCAAAGTATCCATTACTAACGATTGTAAGAAATAAGTTGATTAATTTTAACTTTTAGCATCATTCCTATGCTTTTATCAGAATTAATACACATCACAGGCATAACTACTCCTTCTTCGTCCATCCCTCCTAATTCTAATTCCAATTCTTCGCCTTTTGCAATTTTTATTCTATCTGAAATATTTTAAGATATAAAAGAAATAAAAAGAGACCAATGATATCTTACCACTGCTAAAGGAACAAGAGGCATTAAAGTTTAAGGATATTTTGGCATAAAAATTTTCATTATCATGGTATATATCTGTCACGTTCATACCTGAAATGAAGTAAAAGTAATATTATAACTAGTTAATCAAAAATAAAACTTTACTTGGTACAAAATCGTCAGCAGAAATTTTATACACTAATAATTCATATTTTGAAGTTTCTACAAACGCTGAGTGTAAGATGAGACTGTATGATGATATCTTATTATTAGTTTGAAAAAGATCTCGGTTGTTATAATCCTGATACGAATATAAACGATCTGCATTGATGGGAAGTATTTCATTTTTTACTCTTTTAACTAAAAAGACAAAAAATAATCAGAAGAAATTTGCATGATTTTATTGTGACCTGGGTGGAAATATTTGGTAACAGTATATTTGGAAATGTCATCTCCTTCGTTTCTAAATGTTATGTGCAAACTCGAATTTGGTAAAAATACGATTCCTAAAATGTATAGTTCAGATCCTAAAAAGAAACAATATAAATGATTTATTTGAAAGAGTGAAAGATCGTACCTTCTTCCATTTTAAATTCTATTGAGTATTCACTCAATGGATTAAGCGGATTTCCACATTTTATTAATAGCGGTTCTGAAATGATTGCAGCAAATTTGACTTGTTCATCTTTTGTAACTTGAAATTCTAAAATTAAAAATTTTTATACTCACAATAAAACTTAAATAGTTATTGACACGCATTCTAATTTTTTCATTTCATTTAAAAATGGCATAGATCAAACTTGATCTGAATGGCGTCATGGGAGTTTTCATCAATGCTGAAAATATCTCTGTGAAAGAATGTTCTTTAAAAAATTACCCAAAATACGTTTTTTGTTGAAGAAGTTCGAATCAAGATGGGTTCAAAAGAGTTACAGCTTGGCCACTATCAAGTCTCAACCCAAAATCTTACTTGCTTTAAGCTCAATAGCCAATCCTATCCATTCAACCCAACATCATTCGAAGATAAATTAAGTTCAGGATTACCTATAACTTTATGCATATACTAACATGAATATAATAATATTTTATATATTTATTGGCACCATTGCTCTTAAGAAATGAATCATCTATAGTACTTTTGAATGATTATATCAATTTGTTCAAAGCTAAAATTTAAAGAATCTTGTTTCCAAATTTTAAGAAAACTTTAACTCAACATATAGGTACATTCCTTACATCTTAACAAAATAATATCGTTAACGTTCATATCGGGCACATTTAAAGAATTTAAACTTGAAAAAATACAGTAACCTTTTGCAATTTTGATTCATGCAGATATTTCTTCATTGTTCAAATGTATTTATTTGTTCGCTTTTTGGAGAAATATTTCAATGAAGATTGATTTTAATTTTTGGGCATATGAATTAGAAAAACCTCCAAATAAGCCTAGTCACTCCTGCCTTGCAGTCACTTAGATAAAGGCTAGGTCTGTAGCTTATAACTGCAACGTGGAAGAGAACTGGAGACCTCACCACGTACTAATTCCAAGAATAAGCATGGCATATCAGACTCCATTGTTGCCCACGTCCAAATGGATATGGCACAATGATTATGATGATGAATTAGAGGGAGCTAGTGGATGATAAGTTTTGAAATAGATTTCTCTTAATTTTACATTCTATTGTATAGTTTCAAAAAAATGCCAATGATAGAATGTGGTCAGCATTCTTTACAAACTGATAAGGGATTAAGTTAATTATACGTTGGTATAAATTAAGAAATTTTAAGATTCTTAGTCTAATTGTTTACTTTATTCATCAAAATTTAATACAAAATTTAAATAAAAAAGAACAACGTCCTTTTCTTGGAAATTATAGCCCTATACGCATAATAAGCAGTATCTCTAAAATACTAGAAAAATACTTAGTGAGCTCATTTTAAAATTCGTTCAGCAATACGACATTTTATACGATTATCAATTTGCTCTCATTCCTAAATTTTATGAACAAATCACTTGCATATACATTTTATAAAGGAAGTTACATATTGATAAATCTGATGAAGTCCTGTTCATAGATATTTCCTGGCTTTCGATAGCATTTCTCATGTTATTCTAATAACCAAAGTATTACTTCTTAGATTTTCATTCGAGACATATGTTTGAAATCATAGATAACTAATCGTGTCAGAGAGTTGAAATTGATGGCGTTAACTTTTATGAAAGCCCTCTTTCTAGAGGAGTTCCTCGAGGATCAATTCTGGTTCCATTTTTATTTTCTCTTTTTGTTAATGACATTCATAACTTCAATAAAAATACATAATTGTATTTCTTCTTAGACGATTTCACTATCGTTGCTCTAATCTCAAAATTGAATGCTTCCATCTCCTCAGTAGATCAAAAAATTAGATCAAATTCTTAAATGTTTTTCTTAGAATCAACTTATTGTAAATAAAAATAAGGCAAAAGCGATGATAAATCCTCTTTTACCGCCATAATCTACTAAAAGTTATGGAGATATATTTCTTACAAATCTCCATATTTGTATATAAGCTTTTTTTCTAACTTCACAAAACATATTTTTGATCATTGGAAGTACTTATCTCAGATTTCCAAATGACTTATTTACAATCGGAACTAAATTTTCATCTCAAAAAACATCTTGAGACAGAGAATAATAAAACATTGTAACAGGTTTCTTGTAAAATATCTCTAATTTTTCTGTAAATTTATCAGATAATAATTGATAAGACTTATTATTCAAAATCTAACTTATTTATTTTTCTTAGACAAGCCTTCTAATATTCTCTATCCCCAATATGAAAACCGAACCTAAATTACATAGTTAAAAAGACGCCATGATAACATTTTCTCATCATCAATCCTTCACGCAAAATTAAATCTCTCTCATAGATCCTAAACACATACTTATACAGATGTAAATGTATTCAGATAAACTAGAATACATGATACTCCACTAGCACATGTGTGTTGTCTTGGTCAAACACACGGATGATCGATCAGACATTAGATTTTTGTACACTTCATTTGAATAATCAAAATTTATTTAAAAATGCTAAAACATAAATTTTTCTATTAAAGCGTGATTTGATTGGTTAAAATTAAAAAATTGTTAAATTTTTTTATCCAATAATATCATAGAATTTGTGTATTCCTCGCTCCACTTCCGTTGCAAATTTTGCATTTTAGACATACGTTTTTTCACTCATGTATTTCCCTTTTGCATACAAACACGCCTTTTATTGCAATTTTCTTTTTCTTGTATGTAAAAAATTATTTTCCGAAATATATTTATACAAAGTATCATATACTTTTTTTAATACTATGTAAAAAGTATTTAAACTTTAAGCTCCTTCCTTATTTTGAGTGATATATGCCTTCACTTGAAATAATTTTGATTTAAGACAAAAAAATATTTGTTTCAAGACTGCGAAAGTAAATACCCAACATAAAAGCAAACAGAGACAAAAATAAATTAGGTTTAAATGTTTGTTACAAAATAAAAGCAATATTCTAAAAAAATAGAAACATTAAATATTTTGTGATTCACTCTACATCTAAGACAAATGCGAACCATTTGCCTTTCATAGTTTGACTCAGGGGTTCTAAACAACCTGCGTAAACAATTTCAAGTAAAAAATGAATTATCTCAATTCAAAAAATGTTATTAAATTTATCTTAAAGGCTGAAAAATATTTAATTTCCGAAAACATTGCACCTTGAAAATATTTCTTTCAACGATTAAAAAAAGTTCTTGAAAAATAGGTTCTAGGCACTCAGAGTGTTAAATAAATGTGGGTTTTCAAATTTCCTAGCACGACTAAACCAGATTCTCTCAAGGAAACTATTATAAAATATAATATTTAAAAAGCATATAAAAAAGATAAGAGTATATAAAGTTGGGACAGAAGGATGTGTTTGAAATGCAAAGAAATTGCACGGAACAAAGAAAGAGTGTGTTTGAAATGCATAATCGAATAAAGAAGAAACGAACCTCTTATCGCTGGTTAAAATTAATGATTTAAGTGGATTCAACTGGAAAAAGGTGCTTCAAGTGGATTTAAATTAAAAGTCAACCTCAAACGATAAGAGGTTAGTTTAATTGTGATTAAATTCTAAAAGAGTTAGTTAGTTATTAATTTTTATCATTTAGCTAAACAGAAATTAATTTGCAAGTGAATTTAAAAATAATCAAAATGTTTACAATCATTCGATTCAAGTGGATTAAAAAAATAAAACAACTAAATATAGATTTTTTTTAAGACGACTTTAACAAAAACAAAATACTTTATGATTATAAAATCGCTTATATCAAAAAATCGTGATGAAAATGTCATAAGCAAAACGTTAAATACTACTTTCTCTTACCTTGATCTTTAATGTGACATTTTCCTGTAGTCGGTGAAAGAAATGCACCAGCTAACATCTGTTCTGAACCTTCTTCAATAATCCTCAATTCATGAATTCCTATATCTAAAAATGAAATTTCAAAATTATTTAAGAATAGTTTTATTGTGTTATATATAAGAGCATGTTTGCTAAACTATTTCACTCCATTCTCCCCCTTATCAACTTTCAACATTCTGATGGCCCGTGTATTTTATCTGCTTATATATGTATACGAATTGGGTCCTCTTCGTTTTTCGTTTATTTTGAAACACGTAATTATTTAAGGTTCCGATGATTTAGCAAGTATGAATCATTAATGATGAATTGATCGTTTTGGAATTAGTCATAGAAGTAATATTGAAAAAAATCGCATTAATTGAAAAGTAAATATTTAAATATAATCAATTTATAATAACTTTGTGAAAAAAACAAAATATATCTTTTTCAAAAATGGAATAAAAAAAGTATACTAAAAATATTGCTCTTTTTTACCCTATAAAAATGTAGAATATTTTTACATTAAATTTGTGGAGATATAAAAGCTCTATAAATATATTAAGATTCAAATTATAAAAATTTCAAATATTTTTATAAATAGAGGTAAAACTTATGTTTAATACGATTTGTTTTTGCAAAAAAAGAATTTTAAAAAAGTTTAGGACTTAATTGTAAATTATTTATTTAAAGCAATTATTTTAAGACATTCATTCTCAAAGCTCTAAAACAGGGAAGGGGAGCATGTCGCATGTTGGGCATCAAGTGTGGTCTTTTACGACCTTTGATATTTTTCTTCACTCATTTGATATTTCAGATGCTCGAAATGAAATGTCTGAAGATATCCTAAAATCTCCTCTTGACAGGAGGAATAATTTGGAAAAAGACGGTAGAATATCCCAGTATTCGTGAAAATCCACAACGATGATTTCCTCCTTTTCTTAAACATAGTGTTGTGAATCCTTCCTTCGTACTTTGCAAAAATGAATACTTCCCTTATAACACCTTTTACAAACGAGCACTTGGAGGACCAATTGAGGAACCGTTATGTTAGAACTTATGAAGAACTATCTACTTGTCTGTATTAAATATTTGAATATGTTATTGTCTCCTTGTTTATGACTGATCTTTTCTACAAGTTTCGTAATCCTTTACTTGGAACTTGAATAGTTTACATACAACTCATCTCAACATCAAACCTAGATCAAGCATGCCAATTCAACCAAATCGCCCGTGTTAGATTCCCAACTCGCTTCACTAGTGCATCTACTTTACTATACCTATCTAGTTCTATTTGAAATTATACAGAAAAATTAGAACTAACAACTCTATAAATAACGAAAAAACTAATGAATCAGCTACAAACAAACTTTGTAACCCACGAAGTAGCTAACCAACTGAAAAACCAACTCACATAAGGATCGGTGGACAGCATTTCGGAAAATTTCCGAAGACTTAAATTTAAACTGTGGAAATTTTTTAAATCCTGACGATGCATTTTAAAACTCGATGAAACTTCTAGAGTAGGGCGCTGCTTCTAGGGTAGGTATGCAATCAAAACATTTTAACCCTAAAAACAGTCAAAATACAGTCTTTTATTCAAATCTAAGTATATGCATGATTAGGCCTTTATGAAGTTATATCTTTCTATAGGGAGGGGTAATTATATATTTTTAGATGAGTTAACTTTTTTTAAAAATGGGATATTAAATTTCGTGGAAACATTGATTTCAAACTTAAATATAGAGAAAAGTGATCTAGTTTACACATCAAAATTTCAATTTGAAAAAAAGCATGTTGACATTATGTCCTATTTCAATTTCATTTTAATTAGTCGAAGGTATATCAAATATTTTTTTCTTCCCACAGATGTTTAAAACCTACAGTTTATCGGTATCCATTTACCCGTTATCTACCAGTCAAATCAGTCGTCGTTATTCAATTTCTATTGATTTCAATTAAAAACTGGACATTGTCTGTTGTCCATTTTTGTGCCATTAAACGTTTTTTTTGGAGATGAGGCATCTGTTGAAACAAAAATTAAGATTATGTATTTACAGTATAATTTTTCAATTGATGGATAATTTCATACTGATGTAAGTCAGTACGAACTTGAAAATTTTAACTTTTAAATGAAGGCATAATTTCTTACAAAACCAAAAAAATCTATAGAAAATAATTATATAAAAAATACGTAGGTCTCCTGTGTATTTTATCATATTCCACTTTTGGTCCTAAAGAAGACGGAAAAACTTGCAATTTCAACACGTCAATTGGAATATCTTTTTCGTTATCGATATATTCTTTGAAGTTGCCATTGGTAACTTCAATTATCGTTTTCGCTTCAAATTCTCCATTTCTTTTGACCAATTCAGCCCATATATTCTCATTAGCATCAGATCGCCATTGAATTTGTGTCGAGCCGTTGGGAAATGTTCTTAATGAACTGAGGAACGATTTGGAATGCTCCAAGAACGCTAAATTTCGGATAATTGATCAGGAGAAAAGTGATGAAGAAAGTTTTACGTTTGCATGTGTCATCCACGCTTGCACTGCCAGAGTCACACGCGCAATAAAAGTCTTCTTCTTCAAAATATATTATGCCTTTTTTGCTTCCGTTACAGACTCCTGAAAATACAAATCGAAGACTGCTATTTCTAGCTCTTGGTAATTCGATACGCCAAACATATGGAAAACGTGTCGAAGACGTGCGAAAAGTTTCGAGCTCGCTGTCAACGAACACACCGACCTTGCTCTTCTTTCGCCCGAGAAACGCAAATAAAAGCGTCTGTCGAAAGCATGCGAAAAATAACGAGTTATAGTTGTATTAATTCTATTAGAGTTGTGAATGAATGCACCCTCATTTTCTTTGATTTCCGTAGTCACATCTGTTATCGTAAAAATAAGGAAAAGATCATTCAATCGTAACGATCACGCCCACTATCAAAGTATACAATTAATTTTTTTTATTAACTCTCTAATTTTTTTATTCAATTTATCTTTTCATTTTCACGTTTTTTATATTAATGTGAAAAATTATAAAAACAATTATAAATAATAAATTTTCCATTTTAAAATAATTATAAAATAAAAAAATTAATTGATAAGGTGAAAAATTAAATTAAAAAATTAAAATGAAAATAGTCAATGTTTGTTATGAAAATATTTCACACTTTTTTTCAAAATCAATTTTATCATATGTGATATAAATTCAGCAAATTTTTTTTTGTATGATTGAAATTTTTAGCAGAAAATAATTAAAGTATTTTTCTTTTCTGGTTTTATTTAAAAGTAAGAATTTTTTCAATAATTTTTTTGGAAAAGTTTATTTAACTAAGAAGATAAAGTGAGCCTCAATGGTTGTTAGGGTGTACCTCTCAGCTTAACAGTTGAAGGTCAGGGGTTCGATCCCCAAGCCTCCCAAAAACAAATTCACAAAAACTGTGATTAACCATCTTAAGCATAATGCGAGCATATAGCCTTACGGCTGAAAGTGCTTGGATATTTCCAACCACCCAAACAAGATAAAGTCCAAATTATTAATATGTAACAAATTCTACATTTTTCCTTAAGATTTTCTAAAGGAAAGTTTTTTGAAAGTTAAAATAAAAAATTTTAAATTTGTTTACTTAAACATTTTCCCAAGAATTTGTATCGTAAGTTTTTATTAACTTTCTTTTACTTAGACTTTTACAGCATGAAGTTCTTCTCTTTTTCGCTTATCTAACTCATTTCCATTTTCTTCTAAGGATGATGATCTCGACCTTACTTGTTCGCATTTGATCTACATTTCTTCATATGTTAAATTGATTAGCATGAAAGTGTTGATAAAATCGGTATGAAGTTTTGACACTTCATGAAGTTATTCTTAGCCACTCTTCAGCATAGTTTCAAGATACGTAGTTTTGCAAATTTAACTTACCGATGGTTAATAACGGAATGTAATGTCATTGCTTTACGTAAATTTTTATTATTACAGGTTAGAATTAAAAAATATTTTATTGTCAAATTTAGTATAGATATAATAAAAGTTATACTTTTAAATACTTTACTCTTGTTTAACTTTAATAGATAACGTAGAACACTCTGATATTTGGTTATGATAGCGCAAGAATCAGATTTTTACACTATTGTATCCTCATTTGTATGTTGTATCAAGTAAGACATTCAACATAAAAAAGTATGCAATGGTGCTATACCCTTATACTAAAGGAAATACAGAGTCAAATTTGTTGTTTATGCAAACCGTATTTTATGCCACTCAATATTCTATAACGTTTTTAAATATGACACTTTTTGTGTATCATTAGAAAACAATATTTGTTCAATATTTTTCTCTTTTTCATCGAATTTAAATTTGTAAGCAGTTTCTTCCAGACTATAGGATGAGTAGTTTAAAAATTTCATTAAAAATGCTTCTCATTTCGTGATGACAATAAAATGGCTTCACAAATTTGGACATAAACTGTCATGATATAGAGAATTTTGGAGAGATCATTTTTTCTAAGAAACAAAAAAATTCAATGAAAGTCCAAGTTAAAAGTTCTCACTTATGCAATTTTCTGTTTCGTGTGTTGCCATATTGTCATAGCAGCGACAAGGGTATTCTGTGATTATTCGACGGCAATGGGAATGAAGTCCACATTTTTTGCCATTCTGGAACTCACATTTATCTAAATTAATTAAATAAAATTTGGAATAAAAAGGCTTATTTTCTTTTTTACCTACGCAAGATCCATCAATATACAATTGATATTCTCCTTTGCAATTGCAAACGAATCCTGTTTTTGTTTGTAAACACTCTGAATTTCCCGAACACGTTGAACTTTGTTGCAAATATGTGCATGATTGCTTCTCTAATTCTGAAAAAAATGTGAAAACATTTTAGAGAATGAAACAACTTTCATAAAAAGGCATCTTTATTTTTAATATTTGTCTTATTCTTGGCCAAGCTACGAGTAATATTTAAAGTGGTTGAAATAGTACCATTCACTTTCAGTTTTCATAAGAATAATGACAAATTATAAAAGTTGGCGTCGTGAATGTATGCAGAAGTTAGCGTTAAATTATAGGAGTGTGACCATTGGACTAGTAAAATTTGTCTTAAGGAAATTTGCTCGGTTTTATATAAAAAAAAGTTGAAATGCACAACCCAGGCACCATTGAATTTCCATTTTTCATAATTAAAAAATATGTCAAAAAGGGTGTTAGCAGGGAAAAGATTGTTAGTGAAACATGTTGTGAAAGCAAAGAAGGACCTAATCATGTGTTCTAAACAAAGATACACGATCATGTCCCATCATCAATTTTCCATCGGTGCAGAGTTTTTGGTAATCAAAATCAAAAAGACATAGTTTTCACAATACGTGGGTACTTCAACTGGAAAAAGGCTAACAAACGGGATAGAGGTTTAATAAGCACGAAACTTCTTCACCACATATCAGTTCTATGGCAGCATGGAAAGAAAGAAAAACCCCAAATGAAAAAGATAGTTCGCTGTCGACTTTGATATTTAAAAATGTGATAGGTAAAATAGATATTACATAAAATCAATAGTTGATGTAATCAAATTTCTAGTGGCTAATCAGTTGGCATTCAGAGGAACTTTCGATGAAAATGTATCAAAAGAAGAGGGGCTCTTCAATAATCTTTTCGAATACACCATAGAAAAAGACCATCATTTGAAGCAAATTATTAACACTTGCATTCCTCAAAATGCGACGTACACACCCCCGCAACTACAAAATGAAATCATCGCCACTCTACACAGTATGGTTTAAGATCCGGTTGCCAGAGATGTCAAAGAGTTTGATTCGGGACGCTACTCTCTTTTGGATAGAACGAGAGACAAATCGAATACCAAAAATATTTATATCGGTCTCCGTTATGTTAAAAACGACAAAATTTTCGACCCTTTGTTGGATATGATCACCTTAGAGCACGATGAGCTTGATGCTAATGCATTGGTTCTCAAATACATAGATGTTTTAAAAGAGTCGGAGATCAATTGCTCAAAACTTATATCACAATATAACGATGGAGCAAATGTCATGAGCGGTTGTGAAGATGGAGTTCAAGCTATTATTCAACAACAATTAGCTAGAAAAAAGTCCATATATTCACTGCCTTAATCATCGCCTTCTTTTAGTAGTCATTGACACATTTAGAGAGAATAAAGTTCGGAAGGATTTTTGTGATCAATGTATAGCATTGTATGTCTATTCGTCGTCCCAAAGTTGGAAATCATTATCAAGAGAAATCCTAAAAAATATTACTTGAAGAGAGATGTTCTGACCACTATGAAAACACAAAAGTTATCATTTCTGAATTTTCACATATAATCGAAGCGTTAACTACAATTACTTTAACTCTACAAGTACTATAGAGGTGAAATCATAGCAGAAGCTATCAAGTATAAAGTTTACATTTACAGCTCTTTTGCTTGAAAGGATTCTCAGTCTCATCAAACCTCTAATCTAATATCAACTATGGAGGTATCAGATAGGGTCTATAATAATCAGCTCAAAAATTTGTGAAATGAAACTTTTGAGGAACTACGTAAGCTTTCACAAAGTATGCTTTGTAGTGCAGAAAAGTCAGAGACGCTACATCAAAAAAGAAAGATTATGTTGAGTGTTCGATTACGTGATGCTATTGTCACAAATAGCACAGGTCAAAGAGACTCAGAAGATATTAATCAAGCCCTCAAGCGAACTTTCTATGAAGCAATTGACCATGTATTAGTAGAATACGAAAGACGGTTTACTGAGAATTCATTACTCTATGGAGCAATATTTTCTATAGTAAGCCCAAGATACACAGAGTACTTTAACATTGAAGTTCTTCAGACTCTTGATGAACTCATTGAACTTCCATCAGCTGCTGAACTAGCAGTCGTTAATGATTATCTGAAAAGAAAAGCAGTACCTTTAACCGTATGTGAGATTCTGGGAGCTCTCTATGAGCAAAAAGAAGCTTTTTCTGATACATATAAATTAGTGTCAACTTTAGCTTCATTTCCATACTACACTGCTATTTGTGAATCCACCTTTTTCAATTTTGGCCAACATCGATAACCCTCAGAGAAGCTCAATGCTTAGCTCAAGCAAGTCGAAGCTTGAACCATTGAATTAATTAATGTATATGTTTGAATAAAGGTAAAAACTGTAAAAATTTATTGTTCTCACCCATAAAACTATTAAAAGTTGAAATTATAAACTAACAATTTTTTTATACTTTTTTGTCTGTGAATTAAAAAATATATTAGAAAAAAAAACTTTTTTACTTGCTGGTTTTATAAATGCTTCTAATATCCTGAATATTCTGATGATGATATGATAACTAGGAACTAAATAAAGAAGAATTTACTGAAGAAAATGATGAATTAAACTTGAAAGAAGTAAAAAATATTTGCAAAAAATAGTGATGAAGATAACGATTGATTTTTAGAAAATGGAACTGGGCTGTTTTTCTGAGCCAAACAATCTGGCTCTTGAAGAAGAGGCATCAAATCATTTAAACTCGTCCGCATCTTCAAATAATTTAATTTTACAAAAAAGAAATATTCGGAAAGAAAGATGTAAACACTTCATAAATTTCAACAATGAGCTTTCAATTTTTGATTTGATCTTCAATGAAGAAATAAGAAAAATTTTCCATTTGCCATAATATTAAAGCTTTGCTTGAAGAAATTAAATTGCTTGTTTGTGGACAGTTTAAATCGAAGCTTAAAGGCGGTTCTGCTGCATAATGGTGGAATGTACGCAAACATTCCTATTGCTCACTCTGTTCATTTAAGAGAAGGCTATGAAAATGTGAAACGCCTACTCCAATTATTCAAGTATGATGAACATAGTTGGGAATTGATTGGGGATTTCAAGATGATTAGCTTTTTAACAGGTTTACAGAGCGGTTTTACAAATTATCCCTGTTTTCTCTGCTACTGGGATAGTCGAGATACAAAAAACCATTATGAAACAAAAACTGGCCTTTGAGAACGGACTTCTTTATAGGTGAAAAAACGTCAAGTGGCAACCGTTGGTTAAGCAGGAAAAGATTTTGATGCCTCCTCCCCACATCAAACTTTGGCTAATAAAACAATTTGTGAAAGCACTAGATCAAAATCTCTTGCCTTCGAGTAATTAAAAGCCGTATTTCCAAAGTTGTTGGAGGCTAAAATAAAAGCAGGAGTATTTGTTGGGCCTCAAATTAGAAAACTAATGAAAGACTCAAAGTTTTTGGAAAACTTGTTGATGTCTGAGAAAAATGCTTGGTTTTGTTTTGTTGCTGTTGTTAAGGGTTTTTTAGGTAACAAAAAAGAAGAAAATTACCGCGAACTTGTCAACAATCTTATTAAGTCCTACAAAGAAACGGGTTGTCGAATGTCTCTTAAGTTACACATGTTACATTTGCATTTGGATTTTTTCAAATACAATATGGGAAAGTAGTCTGAAGAGCAGGGTGAACGCTTCCACCAAGATGTCATGGAATTTAAACAGCGCTATCAAGGCCAGTATAATGAGCATATGATGGGCGATTACGTCTGGAGTTTGGTCAGGAAAACATAACCTCTTCATCGAAGAAAGAACAGAAAATCTGTGGGCTTTTAAAAAGATAAACAATTTTCTTTGTTTTAGAAAATAAAAATAGTATCAAATTAACGATTTAAAATATGAAATATATTTTTTTTATTACTTTTTATCGTGTAATAGAACATATTCAATCAAAAAATTCACTAAAACAAAAATTGTGTTTCATTGTGATAAACAATAACTAAAAAATAAATCAATTCATATAACAAGCAAACAATTAAATACAAATCTATTCAACAATTTGTGTATTCTTATATAAACAATCAGAGGTCTGGCAAGAACCCGTAAAGACAACTTACCAAATTTTTGTAAGTTGTGGCTTTTATGGAAATACTCTATCAGCTTTGTTTTGAACTGATAGATTATACTCATATAAAGATAGTATAATCTAGGGGCTAACAACAACAACAACAACAACTTACCAGACCTTATTATATATTTAATATAAAAATCGTAAAATACAGAATAAACATACTTAAAATAAAAATTTCAAAAAATATTTAACATACATATTGAAAGCACCATTTCAAAAATTCTACACGAAAGTTAAAAACACTTAACTTTGAAATTGCGGTTTTATTTCATGAAAACAATTTGATTGGTTAAAATGTTTATGTAATACTTATCAAGGTTAGGATTTAGGGGGCATTTACCTTTATTGTATTTTATTTTTTTTTGAGTAATAAATCTTTGAACTTTATTTTGATGAAATGATATAAAATTAAAAGACGCATTTTGCATTGTATAATTATTAATATTTCGTTTCTTAGTGTATATAATGTAAATTTTTTAAGCGTTTTCAAAATGTAAGAAAACATTTTTATAAATGAAATTCCATATGTGCCTCCCATCCACTTTTTTTTTACTTTTTCGATTCAAAGACAAATTACTTTTAGATTAATAAAGATTTATGCAAGCTATAAAAGGTTTACCTACCTCATTTCGGTAGCGCTATCACGTGGTGCTAGTAAATTGACCCGAGAGTAAGTTCAATGACCCGTACCTCAACCCAAAATTTTATCATATTTTTAATTCCCACGAGATGTTTAAATAATTTTGAAAAAATTTCTTGTCAGTTAAAGTACTTTTATAAATAAATGATTTTGTGGAAAAAAAATTTCAATTTTTTTTTCAATTTTTTATAAAAAAAGGTTCCCATTTTCAAAAATTGACATTTTGACCGAATTTTTTTAAAACAAAATAAAAATATTTTTTCTAATTTTTACACGATCTTATTCAAAATTACTTAAGTTTTATTTTAGAATTTTAAAATTTTGAAAAATATTTATTTTTGATATATATTTTTTTGATTTTAACAATTTTTTTTTAATTTTTCTGTCAAAATTTACAAATGTTAATTTTGAAACAAAACTTTATGCGACAATTTTTTTTTTTAATATTTAAACCATGCCTAACTTAAAGAGCATCCTTTTACCTACATTTTTCAATTATTTTTGGTTTTTAAAAAATTTCAAAATTTTTTTTATAGCGCCTTGAACAATATGTACAATTTTGCCATTTTGACTATATTTTAGCGTGTAAAATGAAGAATAAATTTTTTTTTCTAATTTTTTTCATATTCATAAAATATACCTTATATTTAAACATACTACGTTGAAAAAATTTGGAAAAAAATTTTTACCTTTACAAAATTTTCGAAAAATATCAAACTTATCCCATTTTCTATTTTAATATCTCATTTTAAAGGAAATTTTATACTGATTACGAAAATGTATAAAGATTTTAATTTTTTTTTTAATTTTTTTTTTGGCCTTGGAACTTGATAAAATGAAAAAATTCCAACGTTGACCTCAAAAAAAATTAAAAAATCATTCGATTCATTTAAAATAAATTACATTTTTCAAAGCAGCGTATAAAACTCCAGATTACGCTTTTAAATTTTTTATTTTTTTATTTTTTAAATTCTAGGCCTTTTCAGCTTCACGAAAAGCTATTGAAACCAAGCGCGCTGAATTGAGATAGAAATTTAAAATTCTAAATCAGAAGGAAAAATTTTTTAAAAAGATAAAAATTAATTTAGAATATATAAAAAGGAATAAAATAGCAATATGAAAAATTAGGATGTTCAGCCAATAGAAAAAAAGAGGATTCCAAACACGAGAAGAAATAGTTACGAATATATGGAAAAATTATAAAAATAAATTTTTCAAATCATTTGGATGTTATGAATTGAAGACGAAATTTAAGATTTGTGAAGATACATCTAGGAGTAATCGTTATATCTAGTTTATTAAAACTATCAAGTATTTAAAGGCGAAGAGCTTTTCCTGCTGCACAATTTTTATTTCAAATATGTTTTCAAATATTTCTGAAAGAACATTGAATGCTTCGTGTTTTCTAAGAATCTAATAAGTTCTCATTTTTAGAGTTAAAGAAATGTTTACAGAGTGAAAAAGTGAGAACAAAAATACCCTCAATTTTTTGTTTGTCAATGCTAAAAGATATAATTCATGAATGCTTGAGATGTAAAAGATAAAAGGCAACTTACGCCATCATGCATGCATGTATGTTGGGTATGATATATATGTTTACCTAATTATTATTAGCATACTTAGACATCAAAACAGGTTTTTAAATCTTGTGTGTTAACCAACTGATTTCATAATTTGCCCTTATTTTTCGATAGTAGTGTCCCCAGTGCCGGATTAACATAGTAGCAGATGTAGCAGCTGCTAAAGGCCCCGCGCTTTACAAGGACCCCGAGCTTACTTGAAAAATGCGCCCAAAAAACCATTAAAGTTTTCGTGAATTCTTTTTTTTATTTCCTCCTTAAAATAAATTTTTGATCTTGAATTTTGTGGTTTTATCTTTTTTGTAGAATCTAGATCAATTTTATTAAATATTTTTTACTTCCTGACTATCATTTGTAAATTTAATCGATCTGCTACAGGCCCCGCACTTCGTAGATTCGGCACTGAGTGTCTCCATTCATTAGAACGTGTTCAAAAGATGTTTTTTTATGTTAGAGAAGGAAGTTTGCTTGGATCTCCTTGAAGTCTTCATTTTATACTAGTAATAAACAAATTAAATGATTTTATTATCTCCCTTATTACGTCCACATTCTCCCAGTAATGACGCACGTGTGCTTGACACTAGTTTTGGATTGAGTACTGAGCTTCAAGAACTGGTTTCGGTTCCAAAAATATTTAATTTTTTTTTGCATGATTACTATTTTTATTTGACATTTATTTACATTTTTTTTGACATTATTTGGCATAATCGAAAAAAAAATTAAATACAAAAATTGGAACAAAAAATACGATTATTATTTATTTTTATTCACAACTTTTTAAATTTATTTGAAGGGGTAAAAAAAGATCTTTTTGATTCAGTAACTGTAGGGGCTTCATTCTCAATAAATCAGAATAAAGTTTTTCAATTTTTTCACTTACAATATCTTTTTTTCAAAATTAAAATTTTTTAAAGAATTTAAAAGCTAGTAATAATTAATATAATTATTAAAATTTAATTTAAAATTTCTGCTAAAATTTACAATCTAAAATTTTCAAAGATAGAACCGGTTGATTCTCGGTACGATCATTTTATACAAGAACCGGTAGGGTACCCTGGATTCAGAACCGGTGTTTTAACACTACTTGGCACGCACCTGTAAGTTGGCAAACCGCTGTGCGAAAATAAAATGAATCTTTCATGTAAAAGTAAGAAGAGAAAAGATTTACCAATACAGACACCTCCATGCATTTGATAACCAGGATCACAAGCAAGATATAAAACTTCCTCATTTTGCACGCAGTGTGAGTTTGCAACATCGAAAACAGATTTAGAATCACTCATAGAACATTCTTCCATTACTTCAAAAATGACCAAATCAAAATTTGCTTATGGGGTGAGACGAAATCAACTACTTACCCATACAACGCCCTTCGATTAATGTAAACCCTGGTTCACAAATGTCCACCTCGGATCCATCAAGCGTTGTTACTTTTTTAGGATAATCGATTTCATCCAGCGCATGTTCGGAAGCACACATAACTAAAAAACAATTAACATATGATCAAAACAATTGAAGGAGTTTGGGAAGAATTATACCAAAAGTCCAAAACCCGACACAACAGGAAGAGTAAAAAGGTAAATTTTGGGATGAAATGAGAAAGAGAAAATTACAACCCCTTTTAATCCTCTTTTGATTGAAGATCATTTTGAAAAAATGAATTCTCAACAAAGAATGAAAAATAAAAATTGTTAATTTGAATAATATTAAATCAAGCACGCTGGATGGAAAATTAAAATATAAGAAAATCTCTGGATAGGCCTCTGGTCCTGAAATATTATCTACGAGCATATACCTAATTTTTTCTATTATTAGTCTGAAAAAGAGTTTCATAAGCAGAATTTGCTATATTGGTTTTCAAAGCAGTTAAATTTACTATTTCAAGGGTATTTAAAAAAGGTATCTAACAATGTGGTATTTCAATCAACAAATGGTTTAACAAATGCCCCAGCCCATCATAAATATTTTGCATCAACAACAGTTTGGATATGACGTTAATAGATCAATGTTTATCCACTTGTAAAGCTTTTTTGATATATTTTTGTATAAATTAGATTTGAGTCTTTTAAAAATAATCGTTAAAACTTTTGTAGCATAAATATTGAGGATAGCTGCGGGTAGCATGCATTCCTTTATTTAAGAGTTGTATACTTGTATCTGAATTCCTTTGAAAAGTTTGGAACAGAAAAAGTATTCTTTAAAGTTATTGATAGGCTAGATGATATAAAACTTGGAAATAATTGGAGCTTACCAATAATGAACAAAAATGAGAGAAGTGCTTTTAAATTCGAGACAGTCATTTTGGAACAAGAAAGCAAGAAGTGGTATTAAATGAGAAAAACGTCCACTTTTATACTCCCCCCTCTCAAAGAAGATGGGCAGAACCTGCAGCCAATCAGTAAACGATTGCTATTCCTATCAATTGAATCAAACAATGTAATAAACCTTGTCGGATGTTTGTTAACTTTATTTAATTAATTTTGTAAAAAAAGTTTACTTACAGTGATGATGAAGTACAATTTCCTTTATTTTTGAAAGTCACCTCTCAGAAGTTTTATGGTCTTTACATTACAATTAGAGTCTAGATTATCACGATATAATTTATATATGAAAACGGTTTTGTTAAAATCACCTGAAATTAAAAAAGTTGAAAATCCTTTACCTATATTTGAATAACTTATAATTTTAAGCTTTCCCAGATTTTAAAGATATTTTTAATTTTATCGCATACCTTGAAAATGCACAAAAAATATAAGTGTATGCCTTTTTTACTTTAAACACATTATGTACCCATGGAGATACAGAGAACGGCTCATTTGAAGTATACTAGATGGCGTTAAGTGTAAAATACAATGTTTACATTTATATTTCACGATATATTTTTCATGTGGTTTTTTAAAGATATCCTTAGAATAAACATTAAAAAATTAATTTTAGAAAAAAGCATTATGAATATTTTCCATTTAATAAATACTTCTGTTTCATAAATTTTGAAAAAAAGTTTTAAATTTAGTTTAATTTCCAAATTTGATTTTACTATATTATGATGTTGATAATAATTAAAATGACTGAGCTATAGTAATTTGAATGTCAGTCATGGTTGCACGTGTTTTTTTAGGTATTTTGACTATTTTTTCCAATTGAAGTGTATTTAGAAATACCTACTTTTTTAATAATTTACTTAGCAAAACTAGAAGTATAACTAAAATTTGGCTCAAATTTTACTATTTTTTTGGCAGGTTACAGTATCTAACTGATAAACTTTACTCATTCATTAGTAAAAGTCTGGAAACGAGCCTTTACTAATCCAATTAGTAAGTTGAGCTTTAGAAGAAAAAAGTTAATTAATGAAAATAGAAGTCAATATTTATTCGTGCAAGCCTGCAGTCGAGATATACAATTCGCAAAGTGTCGCGTTGCCCTAAAGAACAATTGAAAAGGTAGGAAAAGTAAGATATGAGAAAGGCCAGAAGATATAAAAAACGAAGCAACCTTGATTGGGAATCCATTTCAGTATGATCATTCACTTCAAATTGAGATCACTTGAATCAATCTTCCAAATAAGCTTTGCTTTGTAATGATAAATTTATGTTAAATCATAGGAAAAATATTTGGGCGTTAAATCATTTGCAAGAGTTAACACGCTGATGCATGTGATGTAATGTGTGCATTAGAAAACAAAAACATGGTTTAATACTAACACAATAGTGATTTTGATTAAAATAAATAAATATATCACCCAGAAACAACTATTTAGCGGGTTCATATACTAAGCTTGTAAAATTATGCATGTTTCTGTAAAAAAGAAGCTGGTGAACAACCCAGCCCTTGATTCATTTAGAGATAATAAATATCGAATGGATCATGATAAATGCGCCTACAATAACACAACTTTTCCTTATGATCAAAAATGATAAATTTTATGCATAGAACTGGTAAAATGAAACATTAAAAACTGTCATACTTTCGTATTGTTTAGTTCAAAAATAAAGAGAAGGTGCTTATGAAAGTTTTCCAGTTAAAAAATGTTCTGCAAAAATATGTTTAGACGCATGCTTGAATATCCAATAAATTGCAGTCGTTACAAACTCCTAATCAGCGTCATGTTTTTGTACTTTCGGATAACGCATTCAAGGGAAGAGTCTTTTGAAAAACTGGAGTATTTGGAAGTTGTAATGCGGCTTCGAACCATGACAAATAGATCAAGACTCCACGCTTACACTAGAAGTCGCGGAAAGAATTTTGCTTGAAAAAATTCAAAAATGTGCATTTAAGTTTGTGTTTAGTGACGAGAAAAAGTAAAACTCAATCTCAAGCTTTTAGAAAATATTTTTAACTACCCTCAGCAGATAATTGAATTTATAATGGGCGATAGGTTAATCTAAAATGAAACGTTTAGCAAAGGAAATTTTTTGAGAAACCTGCACGAACCAAGTAACAATTGCATAGATGGGTCTAAGATTGAATGCTATGGAAGTTATCCCTCAAAAAATAAGAAGAAAATAAACCTGTAAGCTTTTGTTATAAAACACTGATATCTGCAATTCAGATGGTTACACTTTAACATTCTCGTAATATTTTACAAAGTATGTGAATCATACTAAAATTTATGTTTTGGTTGAAGTATGGTCTTAACACATGTTCATCAAAGCTTTACCAAAACGTGGATATCAATTTATAATGGACGACAATTTTTAAGAAAATGAAAGGATATTGAAATCACAAACAACCCACAGGCATAATAAGCTTTATGAACAACGAATAATTTATTTACATTTTTTTTTTACTTTTTTTGAATTCTTAGTTATCAAATTTTAAAACTTTACCTTTGCATTTTTCATAAAGATATAATTATACTTTTTTGTGAATTACACATTGTCAAGACGAATCCTTGGTTTATCATTCTTCTGTCTTTCATTCTCTCAGATACTTTAAATTAAACACCTAAGTTGAACCAAAAATAAATTTGTTTTGCATAAAATAAATAATAATTGTCTACGAATTCTACTCCAGCTGTTTTCATCATGCTCTTATTATTTTCACAAAACGATATAAAATGCTTATTTCCAAGTGCTTCGACATATTTATAACAAACCGACAAAATTTGATGCGATAATGAATAATAGTTTTTTGTTGGATGTATTTTACTGTAATACTATAATCATACACAATGATCGTATGTTGTACAAAGGTAGTTCATTCATAATAATTTTTGATTTTATCTTTTTTAGCATATAGTATTGATACGTGTTCGGACATTTGGCCGAAAGACAATTGGCCGACAGATATTTTGCCGACAGACATCTGACCGAATGGACATTTAGACGATGTACATTTGGCCGAACAGACATTTGACCGAACCGACATTTCAGCAAACGGACATTTGACCGAATAGACATTTGAGGACATTTGATCGAATAAACATTTAGAATAGATTTTAGAATTTAGAATAAACATTTAGCATAGTTAGAATATTGTTAGTTTTAGAGTTAGTGATAGCATAGTATATAGTAGGATAGCATATTTTCAAATCCAACCATAAAATGGAAGATTGTGGGCAGTTTTTTGTGGGTCAGTAATTAGTTAGACCCTTATAACCTACAAAAATATAGCAAATTAGTCCTGAGTGAGCAATAGTGATTGATTACATAGATGCTTTTAATGCTCGATGAACGAAGGTCCGGTTGCAGTTATAAGCGTGAAACTTGTGCTCTGTAGACGAATACATTTCATTGGTGGCACGTAAGGATATACAAAATTTTGTTATAAATAGCGTAAGATAACATACGCATCTTTACCGTTTCCGGCCATTTGGCCGAAAGATCAATTGTCTGTTCTGTTCTGTTCTGTCAATTGTCTGTTCTGTCAAATGTCCGTTCGGTGAAATGTCTGTTCGGCCAAATGTATGTCGGCTAAATGTCCATTCGGTCAGATGTCTGTCGTCCAATTGTCTTTCGGCCAAATGTCCGGGTACCGTATTGATATTGTGCTATTTTCTCTTTTTTGTACTATATATCTTTGTGTTTTACTTGCTGGTTTTATAAATGCTTCTAATATCCTGAATATTCTGATGATGATATGATAACTAGGAACTAAATAAAGAAGAATTTACTGAAGAAAATGATGAATTAAACTTGAAAGAAGTAAAAAATATTTGCAAAAAATAGTGATGAAGATAACGATTGATTTTTAGAAAATGGAACTGGGCTGTTTTTCTGAGCCAAACAATCTGGATCTTGAAGAAGAGGCATCAAATCATTTAAACTCGTCCGCATCTTCAAATAATTTAATTTTACAAAAAAGAAATATTCGGAAAGAAAGATGTAAACACCTCATAAATTTCAACAATGAGCTTTCAATTTTTGATTTGATCTTCAATGAAGAAATAAGAACACTTTTGAAACACACAAGTTTATTTATCCAGCGCATAAAGTGGAAAAAAGTAGTCAAATCCGCAAAATGTAATGATATTTAAACTATTGTAATTCCCCACGTATAATACGCAGCCGTGTATGATGCGCACTCCTTTTTTAAAGTTTCAATCAAAAGAAAAATCATTATACCTGTGTATAATACGAACCCACATTTTGAGATGACTATCAAAACAGATTTCCGATCGATTGCAATGTAAACGCAGCATGCTATTGTTTATGAACTAATAAATAAAACAGTTGTTTAATCAAAGTCTTTGTTCATCTCATTTGTTTTCTTTTAGCATAAAATCAAAAAAGACTATATTGAACAAGATGCCCAGGAAGAAACGTGCTAACAGGGGTGCACCAGCTTATTATCCAGAACTGGAGAAACAACTGGTGGGCTATATTGCTGAGTGCCGTCAAAAAGGTCTCGCATTGAGTACTATTCAAATACGCATGAAAGCAAAATTGCTTGCTGAACCACTCAATCTGGCCAATTTTGAGACCTCCGTTAACTGGTGCTACAGGTTCATGGCACGTCATAATTTGTCTGTACGTCGAAGAACCCACATTGCGCAGAAATTACCTGGTGACTACGAAGAAAAGATACGGTATTTCAACGATTCCTCATCAAGCGACGCAAAGTGCTGAATCCACCCCTTTCTCTCATTGGCAATGCTGATCAAACGCCACTTACCTTTGATATCCCGTCAAACTTTACTATCGTAATAAGAGACATCTTCTATATCAATTCAATCTACGGGTCATAAAAAAAGCCAATTCACTGTAATGCTCACATGCGTGTCTGATGGCCCAAAACTTCCACCATACATCGTTTTTAAGAAAAAAAGGCTACCAAAGGGCATGAAATTTCGTAGTGGTGTTATTTTGCGTTTCCAACTAAAATGATGGATGAATGATGAATTGATGATCTAGTGGGCCAATGTTATGTGGAGGAATCGTGACGCGGGATTGTTAAAAAAGACAAGAGCCTGCTTGTTCTTGATGCTTTCTGGTGCCACATCAATCGCCTTGAGCCCTTATCCACTCTTTCGGCCAAACCGCGGTGTTCTATAAATATAAAAATTATACAACAATTCAAAAAAAAAAAATTTTAATTACGAAAATTTTTTTTCGCCATTACTGCAAGATTGATTGCACATTGAAAGAATAACGCTGGTTCAAACTTTGGAAGTTTTTGTAGTTATCGGGAGCATTTTCAACTGAAATTTTCTTACAAGAGCTTATGAGAGATGACGTTCTTGAAAGGAAAAAGTATAAATTCCTCGTTATCATATATTCGCTCTATATATCTTCTATGGTTTTTTCTTTTTCTTTTCTTTTCAAATCATTACCTCCATTCCAGTTGTATTTTGAGTTCACCTTTTCAATTTCAGCCATGTCTTTGAATATCTTTTCTTCGTTTTTAATAAAGAAATCCACGAGCTCCCAAACACTGACTTTTTCTGATTGAAGACTTGCATGTTAACTAGAAAAATAAAATTTGATACATCATTATCAAAATATTTTTTTAACTTACGAATTATGAAAGCCTTCACAGTGGTTATTTGTTCTGACTTTTTTCCCAAAAACATTCCAAAGCGCTATTTTGCTATCATTTAACCAAGTATTCTTGAAATATTCGAAAAACGAATTAACCTCGAAAGGTTCCATCAACCTTTTCATTTTACGGTATGCGACTTTTATATGAATGAATCAAAAATCGGAGTAAAGTAATTGACCTTTTAGTTATGTTTTACTTCAATCTGAGGCAAGAAAGCTATTGAAAGTAATCTTAACGCATTTTCTAAAGTTTAGACTTCTGGAATATAGAGAACTGAATCCAAGAGTTACTAGTTTCCTGTATGCTGATTGACAAAAATGAACATAGCATCCGTGATACTACTTCTGGGGAAAAGACTAAAAAAGATTGTGAAAGTAAAAACATGACTCAAGTAAATTATTTTTACTCTTTTTGCGGCAGCTATAATAGAAGTTTCGAAATCTCCAGTGATGCTTGAGATTCTATTTTCACCAACAACACTTTTCAAGCAATCAAATACCTGACTTAAATTAAAAAAGGTACAATTTTAGTTAAAAACATAACTAACCTAAACATACCTATAAGTTTCTTCTTTTTTGTCACATACAAGTGCATAAAGAACTGGTACTTGAATTTAATTGTGAAATGTGTGTATGGTGATAATCTGATGGAAGAGATATGGGGCCTTCTTAAACCTACCATCAATGAAGATAGAACTTATTTGTGAAACTTGGTTGATGTGTTGTAATGTTCTTCCATGAAAAACTAAGATTCTTTTGTTTTCGTATTGCGAATCCATTTGCAAGAATCTTGAGCCGTTTGCTGTAAAGTATTTTTTTGGAATGGAAAATTGAATGTTTGTTTGGGACGGGAACTCTTTTTTGCTTTTTCTGATGAATCGAAGTATGCTTCTTTTTGCATCGCAGCTCTTTGGTTATTGTCCAGGAGGCAAATGTTATCACTAAACAGTTAAACTTAGAAGTCGTCCTAAAGATATAGAAAATACTTGTATATTCTGTTAGAGCTTTGAACGTGTTCATAACCTCACTCTTGATATTTGATTTGAAAGCCACTATCTCTCGTACTAATTCTTCGTGGTTATGTGCCACACTTCGCAGAATTGTCTAATCATCTTTATTTATAAATACTTTTCCTGTTTAAAGAATTTACTTTATTTAGTTGAAAAGAATTTTTGTAAAAGTATAAGAGTCGTTAATACTTTTCAATCAGGGACACACATTAGAAAGGGGGCGAAAACCCCTTAAACCTCCAAAAAAAATTTAAAACTTGTTATGAAATTTATGAAAATTCCAAAAAATTTTGAGGATAAAAATATCGCTCCCCAAAAATTTTGAGATGTGCGCCCCTGTTTTCAGTAAGTTTTTAAATGAAGCCTTCAAATACATTCATTAATTTAAAATACACATTTAAATTTTTCGAATAACAAGATATATACGCCATGGTAATGTCTACAAAGAAAGGCAAAAATTTTAAAAAAATTATTCTTTTTTCAAATGTTTGGATTTCAAAATTAGCTTCTTTTGTTATAGAAGTGTGAGTTGTGCTTTTACTAACATTATTACATTAGAGAATAAATTGTACAAAAAAAAGCAAAATGAACATAAGAAAAAAATTAAATATTCCTTTTATCAAAAGCAATGCAAAGGAAAAATACTTTTAAGTGAAGTCTTTCATCACTTTGGAAATATGTTAGTATAAAAAAACTTTTTGTTTCTCGTCCTTTTGACGTTACTAAATTTTCACAATAATTTATTTCAAAAGAACAGTAGTCCCCCCCCCCTCTAATACACGCACCATTAGTTCACGGGGGTTGGTCATCTTCCTGGTGGTCGTGTATTAAGTGGGGACTACTGTAATACAAATCAAGCCTAAATATTTCAATTAGAAATTTAAAAACTAAAAATTTTAACTCATCAATTAATAATAATGGATATGAAAAAATAGACTGAAAAAAGTGTATTGGTTAAAGAGTGGAAGCTAAAAAAGTTTTTGAAAATATTCAAACAAAAACATCCCCAAATTAAACGTATAAAATGGTTAATTTTGATGTTAAAACGGGCAATTAAATAAAACCACAGCTTTTCTATCTTTTATATTCTATAAATTTTTTATTTATTATAATATTATTTAGTAAGGAAGGGCCGAACACTAAAACAGTTTTTTGAAAGAGTAGATGCAGCATTGAAAAAAATCATACACTAAAGGTGGTCGCACTCGTGCACCTGATTTAGTAACCGTGACCGAATGGGTGAAAGAGGCCTGGGAAGTGCTAGGTCATCATTGCATCATTATCAAATGATTCAAGCATTGCTCAATCTCAAATGCTATTGACTGCACAGAGGACGATATCCTATGGACAGATACGCCAGCACAAGAAGAAACAGAGAATACCGATGATGAGAATTTGAAGATTATGACAATGATTTATTCGACGAGGACATGGTGTCGACAGAGTAAAGCAAATCAGCTTTTTGACAATTCGGATGATGATGACGACTCTGAAAGCTCCGAATAAAAATATTCATTAATATGTGCTTTTTTTTATTTTTAAAACTGATTTTTATTATTTTTAATTCATCAATAAATCGTTTTTTCGTGTATAATACGCAGCGGTATTTGACGTTTGATTTTGAGGGAAAAAACTGTGCATTATACGTGGAGAATTACGGTAAATACATGTAAAAAATGAAATGGGTTCAATTTTTATTTTGATACATTTATTTGATCATATCATTCATAGAAAGTGTTTAAAAATTTTCTAATAAGAGAATCTACCTTTTGTAGACAATTATCGATTGAGGTATATTGAAAATTATCCACGGAATAGGGTTAAGAAAAGTAAAGGTCCCTTGAGGAATTCCTATTTCTGCAAGAAATATTTCAGACTGGCTATTGTTAGAAATGATGTATTTTTTTGAGAAACTGTAGATAGCAACTTTCAATAAATTTATGCAAAATACCACTTATATCAATTTTTGACATTTATAAAGAAGAAGCTTGTGATTGCCTTTATCCAGGGCCGGCCCTAGTGTTCGCGGGGCCCTATGCAAAATGGATTGCGCGGGGCCCAGTGTGGGTAGGAAAATAGATTGCATTTACCAAAATCATACAATATATCATCAAAATGAAAAATGAGAAGCGCGAACCCACTGCGGCCGCATAGGTAGCCTTTATCAAATGCTTTTGTGAATTCTAAAAAGAAACAAATGCAACTTTATATCTATAAATGCTTCTTGATATGAATGAAGAAAACATAGGCAGAACCTGTTCTGTAGATTTATTCGGTAAAAACCCAAATTTATTTTCAAAGAAAAAATCAATATTTGAATGACCATAAACTTGGTGTGAATTATTTTTTCAAAAATTTTAGCAAAAGTAGATATTAAAGAAACTTGTCTGTATGAGGTGTAGGTGTCAAAAGCTTCAACAAGTTTTAAAATTCTTATGCTTTTAGCAAATTTCAAATGTTTAGGAATGACACCTTTAACCAAAGATGCATTATATTCGTCAACAAGAATTGTGCTGATACCCATTATTTACCGTAGTCCTCAAATGAGGACTTTATTAAAAACATTGTTTTAGAAAAATATCGGCCTTTTTTTTCTATATTATAAAAGATTTTAAGCATACTTAAATATTTGAGAAAAAGAAAAAGTAAAAAGAGACATTATTTTTAAAGCTTCTTAAAAAATGTTATTTGTAGCAAAGCACGTATGTTGTAGAAAGATCTTATGATAACATCTGATAAGATATAACTTTTCTTTTAAAAAATTTAATTTCATACCCATTCATAACAATGTTGCGTTTTAGAAAAATCAAAAATTCATTTTTTTTGTATATAATTTTTAGGTTTTTAAATTAGTCCTCATTTGAGGACCATAGGAAAACCTATAATTCTATCATGTCGATTTTACTTTATAAAAACTGAAACTATTATTTTTATAAAATTAAACAAATTATATATTTAATCAAAAAGGAAGATTATCAATAATTTTTTAATAAATTATTTAAAAATATTATTTTTTAAATTTTGATTTTTCTTATCTAAAAAGTACTTTTATTCAATTTTTTTAGTGTGAAATTATTTTTCTTTATTTTAGTTTACTGAACAGACATGGAACCCTTCGATAATTAAAAAAATGCTTTAAGATTTGGAAAAAGTTAGATTTTCAGAAAACAAAGAAGCAATTGGTATTATTGAAATTCCTCCCCCTGTTAAAGATTTAACAAATGAAGAAAATGAAGTGTATGATGCTGATGATGATGAACATTTTATTTCACAAGTTTTACCCAATGATGTTGTTGGATCAATTGAAGTTATAGATTTTTTTTCTGATTTCCATAAAAGTAAAAAAAGTCAGGCAATTGATTAGTCTGAAAAAACATGTTTTCTGACAGTAAAAGTAGTCAAAATATATTGATGCAAATTTGAGCAAAATAGAACTTAAAGTATCGAATATGTCACCTATCCAAATATTTTATTATATTTTACAGATAAGCTTTAAAAATTTATAGTCAAACAATCCAAAATTTATGCCAATCAAAAAAATCATCATAAATTTTTACTTTCAGTCAATTTTTTGAAAAAGTTTTTAGGTATCTGGATCATATCTGGGTATCTCAAAGTACCTTATGCTAACATTTTTGGTCTTTAGATGATGATTTTGATGTAAAAATAGTTAGAAAGGGCGATGTCCCGCAATAGATTCATGGAAATCAAAAAATATTTGCATTTTAAACCTATTAGTGCTGGGCAAAATTTGTCCGCTCAAGTGCTGGGGGGCGTAAAGTGCCCCCCCCCCCCCTATTTTTCTCAGAGATTAATAAGTTTTTATAAATATTTTTAATGTTACATATATATTTCAACGATGCTGAATTCAGTGGTGATGTCAGGATTTGTCAGGATAAAAGATTTTGATCACATGTTCTCTTTTCAATTAGTTTTCAACTTGGTTCCTTCTCTCATACAAATTTTCAAAAGATTTTATGATACGTTTTATTTTTTTTAATAAATATTTCATACCTAAGATGATTGTAGAAAGTATTATAAGCCAAAATATACAAAAAAAAGTATATTTTTACTATATACCTAATATGCAGCCATTTTTTTTAATTTTTTACAGAACTGTTTTTCAGGCATACATTACTAATTCAATTGCCACTTCGAGATATTTGTTAACCGTATTATCCAAAATCCAGTACAGAAATAAAATAAGCATAGTCGATTTGGTATAAAACAGATATTTTATTTTTTTGAAAATATTTTGAAAACAGTATCTAGAAGTAAACCGCAAATCTTATTCAAGCGTTCAGATATTTTAAAACCATAAATGCCAAACTTGAGTCCAAAAATGAAACCAGCATCTTCCATTTGGCATAAAAACACATATTTTATTTAAATTTCAAAAATATTTCTGCAGACATTAGACGTAAATCGAAAATTTATTGACACTTTCAGACATTTAAAACCTCTAAATGCAAAAAATGATTTCAGAAATAAAAATTATCATGGTCGAATTGGTATAAAAACATATATTTCATGTAAAATTAGAGAGAATATTTTGGGATATAGTTTTCAAACATAAACCGCAAATTTGATTGACACTAGCAGTAAAACCTCTAAATGCAAAAACTGTATTCAGAAATCAAATCATCATGGTATATTTGCTATAAAAACAAATTTTAGAACTAAACGCAAATTTAATTGATACTTATATGTATTTTCAAATTCAAACTGCAAAAATTGAGTCCATAAATGAAACTAGCATGGTTGATTTAGTATAAAAACATATATTTAATTGTAAAATTTGAATGAATGTTTTTGGAAACAATTTTTAGAAGTAAACCGCAAATTTGATTAACACTTATAGGTATTTTCACATCCTAAACGTAAAAAATGAGTCCAGAAATGAAACCAGCATGATTGATTTGGTATTAAAACATATATTTCAAGAAAATATTTTTGGAGACAATTTTCAGAAGTAAACCGCAAATTTGATTAATACTTATAGGTATTTCCAAATCCTAAATGTAAAAAATGAGTTCAAAAATGAAAACAGCATGATCGATTTGGTATAAAAACAAATATTTCATGTAAAATTTATAGAATATTTTTGGAGATAGCTTTTAGAAGTAAACCGCAAATTTTGATTGATATTTTAAAACCTCTAAATGTGAAAAATGAGTTCAGTAATGAAAACAGCATGGTTGATTTGGTATAAAACATATATTTCATTGTAAAATTTGAATGAATGTATTTGGAGACAATTTTTAGAAGTAAACCGCAAATTTAATTAACACTTAAAGGTATTTTCAGATCCTAAACGTAAAAAATGAGTCCAGAAATGAAACCAGCATGTCCGATTTAGTATAACACATATGTTTTTATGTAAAATGTGAAGGAATGTTTTTGGAGACAATTTTCAGAAGTAAACCGCAAATTTGATTAACACTTATAGGTATTTTCAAATCCTAAACGTAAAAAATGAGTCCAGAAATGAAACCAGCATGATTGATTTGGTATTAAAACATATATTTCAAGAAAATATTTTTGGAGACAATTTTCAGAAGTAAACCGCAAATTTGATTAATACTTATAGGTATTTCCAAATCCTAAATGTAAAAAATGAGTTCAAAAATGAAAACAGCATGATCGATTTGGTATAAAAACAAATATTTCATGTAAAATTTATAGAATATTTTTGGAGATAGCTTTTAGAAGTAAACCGCAAATTTTGATTGATATTTTAAAACCTCTAAATGTGAAAAATGAGTTCAGTAATGAAAACAGCATGGTTGATTTGGTATAAAACATATATTTCATTGTAAAATTTGAATGAATGTATTTGTAGACAATTTTTAGAAGTAAACCGCAAATTTAATTAACACTTAAAGGTATTTTCAGATCCTAAACGTAAAAAATGAGTCCAGAAATGAAACCAGCATGTCCGATTTAGTATAACACATATGTTTTTATGTAAAATGTGAAGGAATGTTTTTGGAGACAATTTTCAGAAGTAAACCGCAAATTTGATTAACACTTATAGGTATTTTCAAATCCTAAATGTAAAAAATGAGTCCAGAAATGAAAACAACATGATCGATTTGGTATAAAACATATATTTTATGAAAAATGTGAAGGAATGTTTTTGGAGACAATTTTCAGAAGTAAACCGCAAATTTGATTAACACATATAGGTATTTTCATATCCTAAATGTAAAAAATGAGTTCAGAAATGAAAACAGCATGACCGATTTAGTATAAAAACATATATTTTATGTAAAATTTGAAAGTATATTTTATTAGATATATTTTTGATCAATCAAAATTTTGATTGACATTTTCTAAAAAGTAGCCATGATTATTGAAAAAATTAAATATATAAAGTGTTATGCGTTCTAAACTGTATATACAGTAAAACTTCTAATTAAAGGACATTGATGGGATTGAAAAAAATGTCCGTATATGAGAAGTGTCCTTACTACAGAAATAAAAAAAAAATATAAAAACTAAAATCTTTATTTAAATTTTTCAAACTAAATATGCGTTAATTCTTTCGAAAGTATGAAGTAATCGCAACTTGCTTAAGCTTTTTCAAGTTCGCTTGAATTGCTTTTTTGCTTAAACTATCTTCAAGAGAATTAATTTGTTCAAATTCTTTGTGTAGTTGTTTTTCACGCAAAAAATTGAAATTTGTCTAACATACTTGAGAGCTTTTTTCATGTCAATTGTTTCTTCTATTTCAGGAGCTTGGTAATCATTTTCTTGATTGCAATCTTTTTCATCTAAAATTCCGTTCGAATTTTCTAAAACTTCTTCAAACAGTTTTTCTTCCCAATTCTCTGATAGTTTTTCATGAACGGAGTCTTGGTTGTCAAGGCTAAGATATTCTTCTCTAGCTAAAACTGGTTCCTTTGCTTTTTCTTTTGTTAAAAATATAAGTTCGTCTAGTTCATCGCCAATTTCAGTTTGTTCAACTTCATTAAAACTATTCATATTAACTTTTATGCCACAAGCCTTAAAGCATTTAGCTACACTTGAAGAAGAAATATCTTTTAAGGATGCATGAATCCATTTGCAGGCGTCTAAAACAGTTACAGACTTTATTAATTCTTTAATTTCAGCTTCTTTTTCTTCAATAGTTAAAATAATTTTTCTTAGAAGTTTTGTTTTATAGGAGGTTTTAAAGATTTTTATAATACCCGCATCTAAGGGTTGTAAAAGTGAAGTAGTGTTAGGTGGTAAAAAAATCAACCTGACATTACTATAAGTTTCAGCAGGATGAGAAGGGGCATTGTCTAACAAAAGAGCTACCTTTCTTTTTTGAACTTGCATTTTTTTATTAAAATCTTTGATCCAATCATTGAAAATCAAGGAAGTCATCCAGGCCTTTTTATTTGCGATCCATTTTATAGAAAGGCTCTTGGTATTGATTTGTTGAAAACAACGTGGTTTCCAGCACTTGCCTATAACCAGCGGAGTTTCAAAATCACCTACCATATTCACGCATAGAGCCACTGTTAATCTGTCCTTGTAGACTTTGTTTCCACTACATTCTTGGCTTTTGAAATTCAAGGTTTTTAGTGGTAAGCATCTATAGTTTAGACCCGTTTCATCAAAGTTGAAAATATCATTTGGCGCGAAGTCTTTTAACAAATGAGGCAGTTTTGCTTTCCAGTCAGCTACATCTTTAACATCAACGTCATTTTTTTCACCACTTATAACCTTGAAAGTTATATTATTTCTTTTTCTGAATTTATCTAACCATCCTGTAGATGCTTTGAAGTCCAATATGTTTAGCTTTTCTGCTGTAGCTATAGCTTTTTCTTGAAGCATTGGACCAGAAACAGGTATGTGTAGTGATCTGCACTTTTTGAACCACTCCCAAACAAATTTTTCTAATTCTTCACTTTTTAAATTTGTGCAAACTCTTTTTCTACTAGAAAGCGTATTGTTTAGATATGCATTCTTGTATTCTTCTTTTCTTTTTATTGTTTGTTGTATTTGTGTTTTTCCGACTTTGAAATCTTCTGCTAACTTCCTATAGCTAGAATTTGTCTTTTCGTATGCAGAGATTATTTTTATTTTTTCAGAAAGATTTAAATCTTTTCTTTTAATTTTAGACATTTTAAGTTGGATTTATTCGGGAAAAAAAGTAAAATTCAATAAAAGACTTGGAAATAGTAATTTATTTTCACAAGTAGTAGAAAGAAAATATTAAAAGCTTTAAATGCAAATCAAATATTTTAAACAAACAAACAACGTACAAGCATATTTTAATCTGACATAAATCTCATACAGACACAAACATATACACATACACGTAATGATATAGTAATGAAGTTGCTTTATCCGGACCAAGTATTGTTAGTTACACTTCAATAAAGATTACTTTTGTCATCTGTTATCATTTAAAACAGTGCTGCCTTCTTGATTCTTCTATACGTTTCTAGTGTTCGTATTATATACATCATAAAAGCCCCAAACTTGTCCTTAAATCGGATTATAGAAGTGATCGCATTATAGAAAAATTTTATCAATAAAATGTATATGTTTTCTTTATATAAAAGCCCCCAACTTGTCCTTAAATCGGATTATAGAAATAATCGCATTATAGAAAAATTTTATCAATAAAATGTATATGTTTTCTTTATTATATCAATATATTGTCCTCAATTCAGACGTGTACGGATTAGGGAGGTGTCCGCAGGAAGAAGTTTTACTGTAATTATAAATTTTCAGGGTATTATATAATATAGATCCTAAGTTATAAGGTTAAGTACAGAAAATGTCAAAATTTTGCTGAAAAATAAAAATTTTTTATTTTGATTGACAGTTTTGGACATGAAGGGTCATTCAACTACCATGAAAATGGTTTCAAAAGATGCAGCTAGCGATTTTAGGAAAAGTCACAAAATTTGAAGGGATATGATTCAGCCAATTTTCTACAATTAATCCCCCCCCCAGCACTAATAGGGTTAACAATAATGAGAATGCTTCGAAGAATCAAACAGATAAAGCTCTCAAAATAAAACCCTTATATGATGGCCTAAATAATAGTTTTAAAAGTTTCGGTATTTTTTCAAAACAGAGCATTGATGGTGAGCTTTCATGGAAAACATAGTATAAAGCAATTTATTCATGGAAAACCTTTTCGTTTTGGATTCAAGTTCGCTTACTGAATTTTGTTTTCATATGGATTTGTATCACGGCAAAGCATCGTTTGAAGATAAAAGTTCTTGTAATTTAGGCATTGGTGCTAATGTCGTTCTTCCAATGTGCAGCAAACTTGAATATCCAGAAGAGCGCGAAATTTATGGTGATAACTTTTTTACAAACTACGACCTTTTTGCACACATGGCTAAAAAAACTTGAAAATTACAGGTACTGTAGGATGTAATAGAACATCAATTTGTCCACTAAAGAAAAATGATGTAATGAAAAAAGAAACTCGTGGAAGCTATGATTACAAAGTTGATGGAAAAAATAAAGTAATGTTTTTAAAGATAACAACTTTTTTATTCTAGGAAGGAATCATCAAAGCATTGAACCTTTTGATAATGTTACACAATTTTCTTCAAAACACAAAAAGATTATGAAAGTAGCAAGACCAAGTATAGTTAAATAATACAACTTTTACATGACTGGTGTCGATAAGTTTGATTGGTTAATTCAAAAGTATAGAATTAATTTCAAATCGAAAAATGCTACCGGAATATTTTTACCAGCTTTATAGACACATGGATAGTGAATGGTTGGATAAACCACAACAAATTCAAAAATGATAAAGTATCTTTACTGGAATTTAGAAGGAAAATTTGTCTTAGCTATATTTGAATTTACTTTCAATTTTTGACCCTGAAAAACCAGGGCGACGCAGTAAAAGAATATGCAAAGTTTTAGACGGAATACGGTGCGATGGCCTTGATCATCATATTGTTAGAACCGATAATGGAAAACAAAGAAAGTGCGCTTATTCAAAGTGTGGGGATGTTCAAAGTGTGTGGTTGGTTTGCATTTAGGAGAATGTGAAAGTGTGCGGCATTCTAAATAATTTCTGTAGCTTTGTACAAAATTTGCAAAACACATGACAAAAAATCTTTTTAAGTCAAATTTTTTTACAATTTGATTTTTATAAATAAAATTTTTGTTTTGTTTTATAAACTTGCTTCTCTTTATATATACTTATTCCCATATGTCCTCAAAAAAGAACCGAAATATTAGTAAAAAATTTTATGCGTTACAAACATGAAAATATAAAAACAAGTTTAATTAAATTAAAATAAACATAGAAAAACATGAAAAATGTAAAAATAATGTTTTAGAAATTTTGGTAAATAATGGGTTATTAAATAAAATTAACTTTATTTAATTTCATCATACCAAAGGATTTATCTGGCAGTATTAATTTATCATCATTATTATCGAAGCCCTTATACTTGCTGTGTAATTTCTGGTAAACCGAAGCGAACCGCAAGCAGGGAGTTTGCTAGAAAGATAATTATGAAATGCAATAATACACAAAAGTGAACATATGCATGCTTTTTAAATCTTTATCTTAAAACATAGCTACAAAATTCTCAAAAAATTTCGCTCCCTAATGAAGCGAAGGTTGAGAATGCGTAAGTTGGATGGCGAAGAGATAAAAAGGTCTCCCCGAATGAAATGGCTTCTCTTTATCACCACGTGTTTGTGAAGTAGTGTGTGCCTCCACTTTGATAACGATAACGCAAGACACTTTTATAAAATTATCATTTATTACTTTTCATCTTTCATTCGCTTACAGCCATAATAAACTTCACAATACAAATATATTTTCAATTAAAGGTTCATTGAATCTCGCCTTAAATTCCTACTGCTAAGGTACCTATTATACTTTTTAATTTCCATTTTTGTGCTCGGCGTGATAATAGCAAAATCATAAAATGCTTCAAAATTGCCATGTAGAGTATTTTGGGTCTTTTCCCAATTTTGAAGAACGCCCTTCCCTCTGCCAGCCAGCTAACAATTATTTTGTATTTTTCAATTAACCCGTTAACGCCCATGTCGACTATAGTCGACTTTACAAAAATAAAATCGACTGCGTTTATCAAAGCTCTTTAATACAGATCTTCTGCTTTACATTAGATATCGTCTGATTATTCTGGTCGTTAACAGGTTAAGTAGGTATCCAACTAACACTCGAACTAACCAAGCAATAAACTTTCAAATGTGGTGGGGTGACGTAGGAGATGGGATGGCTGAATATGCTACAAAAGCGTAAATAACCCAATCTTGACCTCAAAACTATAAGTGTATCATAAAGTGAAGGTTTAAACCACGGCGGCCAACCTTTCTTAGAATATGCGCCAATCATGTTAATCCTGGCGTCAAAAATTTAGTTTTCTTTCTATTTTTAAATATACCTTATTATTTTGTATTGGACTTTAAACTTTTCCATAATTATCTTTGCAAAATAAAAATAAATTTATTATTTAAAATTTTAGGTATTGAGTCTAAAAGTAAGCAATAAACATGGAATTAATGGCATTTTTGAAAAATGTTTGATTTCACTATGCTAATGAAATTTAAAGTTAGTTCAGTAACAGAAGTCATTTAAGATCTATTCAAGTTTGAATCTGTTAATCATGATTTATATTTGTTTTTCATCATTATCAATGAAGAAAAAGCTTGTTCACATCTGTATGTACGACATATATTTTGGTGCAACGCAAAGCTTCCCTAGGCAAGAGTTTTTTCTTCTTCAAAATCGCAACAAAACGACTACCAAACGACTCTTGCAATAACTTTAATTGTTCTGAATACACTCTTTTTTATTTTTTAACTACTCACTTAGTGGCTAAGTTAAGAAACTTTCAGTATTGGAAAAAAAACTTTGAGAAACCTTTTCAAACATTTTTCCTTACTTATTTTTGCCTAACAGAAGCTGCATTCAATGCTGAGATAATAATATAAAAATATCATAAGCTATTGTGACACAAATGATAGCATCGTTTGACATTGTGTGATCATTTTGATATCAATATCAGGTAGTTTGTTTTAACACTTGCAATCAAATAATGCAAGTGATCGAACATCAACGGATGATTTCATTCTAGGTGGAAAACATGTGTTTTATATATTAGGATTAGCTGAGTTAAAATGACAGCTTTCTATGGGAAAAATGTTCAAAAGACAAAAATGTCCTCAACCATACCGAGTCTCAACTTTTATCCCACTGTAGTCTCTAAAACACTGCATTATACTAAAAGCGCTTATGAAATAGCTAACTATTTGTCCCATATACTTTTGGAATATGTAGATGCACATTTACAACACTCTACGTGTAAAAACATAACTTTTGTATTGTTACCTGCAAAAAATTTTTTATTGACATTTCTTTTTCTGTTTACTATTATCAATATATTAAATTTATATAAACACAAACATAATTCTTATTGTACTTATTTTGCAAAGTCAAGACTGTTGAAAATATTTTTAATTACTTTGCTTATTGACTCAAATGGGGAATTATATAGTAATTACTTTCAAGTACATGTAGAGATAAAGGGAGGTTTCTTAATTTTTTGCAAGAAAAATGTTTTTTACAACTTGTAAATGAGCCTACAATAATTGGTAATTTTGGTTCCTTCTCAACTCTTGATTTGATAATTACTAATGTACCTGATTTAGTCTCCACTCTGAGGTTCTCTTCTCTACTCGTTAAGAGTGATCATGTATGCATTACTTTTAATCTATTAATAAACACAAAAACTGGTATTTCTTTAACTAAAAAATATAATTACCGAACTGGAAACCATGATAAGATTATTGCTGATTTTTCTAAAGTTGACTGGAATGTTGTCAAAGGCTTTAAACTTGTTAAGTTTTATTCTTTCTTCTTAAGTAAACTTTCCCCTCTTATAGAAAAGTATATTCCTCTAAAAAAATCTCATAATAAATCTCAAGTTTATTTTACTAAAAGAATTAAATTTCTTCTTAAAAAAGAGAAAAAACTCTTTGCTAATTACTCCAAATCTAGGAGTAGACATATGTATGACCAATTCAAACAAATATCTAATACTTTGAGGAACGAGACGCGCAAAGCTAGAATATCTTATGAGAGCAAACTTCTTTCCAATTATAAATATAGTCCTAAAAAGGTTTGGTCGTACATAAATCAAAAGCCCAACAATAGTTTTTCTGAACTAGTTAAATATAATGGATTATCCACCATCACTGATGCTGAAAGAGCTAATGTGTTTAGTGAGTATTTTAGTTCTTGTTTTTCAAATTTTGGTACCAATTGTGATTAAAGAAACTTTTTGACTACTTGTCACGCTTCTATTGCTGCATTAACTTTGATGTAGCTGAAATAGGTATTAAGTTGAAAAAATTGAATAAGTTTAAGTCTCCTGGCATTGACAATTTACATCCTCATGTCATCTGTGAACTGTATGAAGTACTAGCAGAACCAGTTAAAATAATTTTTGAAAAGTCATTAGAGGAACAAAAATTTCTAGATGACTGGAAAACGGCCTTAGTCATACCTGTTTTAAAAAGTGGAAATAAGAAACTTCGTCAGAATTACAGACCTATAAGTCTTAATCCAATTCTATCAAAAGTATTTGAGTCATTTATAGCTGATAAAATTTTGTGTCATATAGACAGCTTTCAACTTTTCAATTCTAATCAGCATGGGTTCATGAATGGTAAATCTACAATTACAAACCTTCTAGAGTTTCAAAATGACGTAGTTCATCTACTAGAGCTAAATGATACAGTTGATGTAATTTATCTAGACTTTCATAAGGCTTTTGATTCTATTTCTCATAAGTATTTAGCCGATAAGCTGGAGTCATTTGGTGTTAAAGGTAATTTACTTGGGTTATTGAAAAATTATCTTGAAGATAGAAAACAAATTGTTGTTGTCAATGGCACTCATTCTCATGAAAAGCTGGTTACAAGCAGAGTACCGCAGGGATCCGTGCTTGGACCTTTGCTGTTCAATATATTTCTCAATGACCTTTTGAACATGATAAATTCTAAAATAAAAGTGTTTGCTGATGATATTAAAATTTATAATGTATCTAATCCTCATGGTAGAAGTTGCTTGCAGAGTGATTTAGTGGGGATCTTTCATTGGTGTAGTAGATGGAAGATGAAATTAAATTTAGACAAGTGTACTCATCTGCAAATTGGATCACAAAGTATTCAGTCTTACTTCCATTGGCGGACACAAACTAAATAAAGTAGATTCACAAAAAGACTTAGGAGTAATTGTAAACTTTAATCTTGATCCAAGAGAAAATATTTCAACAAGAGTTCATGAAGCCTTTCAAGTCTTTCATCAAGTTTACAAAAGGTTTGCTCTATTTGATGCCAACATAGCATTGCTTTTGTATAAAACCCTTATCAGGCCTATTTTAGAGTATGGTAATGTTGTTGTCTTTCCCTTCCACTCCTGTGATGTTGCAAATATTGAAAGAGTGCAGAGAACAATCACTAAAAAGATATTAGGAATGAAACATTTTAGCTATAAAGAAAGATTGAAAAAATTGAATTTGCCTTCCATGATGTATAGGTTTAAAAGAAATGATATGATTACCGTTTACAACATTGCAAATGAAAAGTTTAAAATGGCGTCACAAATCTTACCTGAGTTTTCTGAAATACTACAAAGATTTCATTCCTTCAAGTTTAAAAAGCGACATTGCAAAAAGTTATATCTGAAAAGATTTTTTACTCAACGTATGATAAATGACTGGAATGCCTTGCCTCATTTTGTTATTAATGCCCCTTCTTTGAAAGTTTTTAAAAACAGACTCGATGAGTTTTGGAAGGAAAAAATGTTTGAGCATGAATAAAGATCTGGACCTTCATAAATACGACGCGAATATTCTTCATAGGCTTTTTTGCCTTTTTTTCGCTAATAAAAATTATGTTATGTTAAACCCACTACGTATTCACAACAAGCAAGTCAAGTCATACTCACTTGCAACATTGATGAAGCTCCAAGGGATCGTGTAGTTAGCAATTACATGCCCGCCAACGTAATGGCTATTCAGTGTAGTAAAAACTTAAGCCTCGCAAGACATAACGCGACTTTTTCGTCAGCTTCAAACAAGCAAAGCCAGTTTGCATCAATTATTTTATATATACCCCATAATAAAAAAAAATATAAATTCCTTAAATTGTCGGAAAATTCAAAATTTTATTTAATTTTGTCTCTAATAAAATCATGATATAATATGTCCATAAATGAAAAATTAACGCCATCTGCAAAGTTTTATTCATTTATATAACATAAAAAATGCAATTAAAAACACTTTTCACAAATATATTTTGTATGATTTTTACATATATGCTTGTATTATTCAAATAACCCTTCTTCATTATTATTATTATTATTACTATTATCATCATTTTTGTTTATAAACTTACACATAATATCTTTTCATTTAACCATAATTATCTGTCATAGTTATATTTATTTTTGTCATTAATTATTTGTCATTAACACTTCTCTGAACATCACAATTCTTCTATTCTATTAATATAGACTTTTCTTTTACTATGCAAATTCTTATATATATATATATATATATATGTAGTTATGTCTTTTCACGCGCTATTTGTTGAATAAAAGCTCCAGCCTTTCAGATTCTTTCTATTCATCACAATTTTATTCAACATCCAACTTTTTATGGAAAAAGCCGTCAGACCAAAGGAGTTCAACGTTCTCCCTAACGAAGAACAAAGTGGAAAATTATGGAAGCACTGGTTTAGAGGATTCACTTACTACCTTGACTGTTTGAAGGATCACAGTCCCAACAAGCTTGAACTTCTCATCATTCACTTGGGACCTGACGTTGCTGAAAGCATACAAAAAGCGTCAAGTTATGAGATGGCAATAAAGCAATTGGAAAGTGCATACGTCAAAGTTCCTAACGAAGTTCATGCAAGGCACCTCCTCTCAAAGCGCCTTCAATCAAGTGACGAGACCGTCGACTCTTTCTTTCAATCCTTGAAGGTGTTATCCATGAATTGCGAATTCAAAGAAGTAACTGCCGATGAGCACAAAGATCTTTTCATAAGAGATTCTCTCATCTCTGGATTGAGGAACAGTGCTATTCGAACCAGACTCCTTGAAAACACGAAACTTGATCTCAACACCGCAGTCAATCAAGCTAGAGCTATGGAGCAAGCTTTAAGCCAAAGCGAAAGCTACGCGTCCAATACCCTAACGCTTGCTGCAACCACACCTGATGAACTCTCAACCCGTCAAAATCGTGAAGCGTCAGAGATGGATAGTTGTTCTTCCTTTTTAAAATCTTCAAATGGAAATTGCTACTTCTGTGGAGGTAAAAGACACCCTAGAAACTCTAGAGAGTTGTGTCCTGCCAAGCGTCATACCTGCTTCAAGTGTGGTAAACTTGGACATTTCTCCAAAGTTTGTCGATCTGCAAGGAAAAACGTTTCAAACATCAATGGAACGTCGAAGAAATCCAGCTGGAAAAGCATCGTTCTTCTCAACGGCTCTAAATGTCAAGTACTCGTCGACACTGGGAGCACCGACAACTTCTTGGACAAAGATACTGCTCGTCGACTGAATTTGAAGCTATATCCCTGCAAAGAAAAAGTCAGCATCGCTTCTAGCAAGTTCAAAATGCAGGTTATGGGAAGAACTAGTGCTCAATTGCAAATTCAAAATAAAGTCTACGATAATGTGGAGTTCTTGATTTTATCTAACTTGTGGAAAGAGGTCATCTTGGGAATTAGTTTTCTCAAAAGACATAAAGACATTACCATTGAATTCCGTGGGAAAGAACCTTCTTTGGATTTCCAATATCACAGTGGAAACCTTGAAGCTCGTCATACATGTGCCACAAAGAACTCGAATGAAGTGAAACTTTTTAGATTCTTGTCTGCTAATTGTCGACCTCAGATAACAAGAACTAGAAAGTTCAGTGAAGATGATCAGCGATTTATACGAAGTGAAGTCCAGAGACTGCTGAAAGCTGGAGTTATTGAAGAATCCAATTCTCCATGGCGAGCTCAAGTTGTCCTTGTTCCCAAAACCGCCGGAGGGAAGAGAATGGTAGTTGACTTCTCACGCACGATAAATAATAGCTGACGCCTATCCTTTGCCTGATGTAAATGAATTGGCACATAAAGTAGCCAAATTCAAATACTTCAGTTTAATTGATCTTTCCGAAGCTTATTATCAAGTGGAACTGGGAAAAGACGAGCGAATGTACACTGGGTTTGAAGCTGACGGTAGACTTTATCAATTCACGAAAATTCCGATGGGAGTAACCAATGGGGCCTCTGCATTTCAGCGATACATCAATAACTTTATTTCGTTAAATAAACTTAGTGATACTTTTTCTTACATAGACGATGTAATAATCTGTGGGAAGAAATCTAAAGTCTTTTCTTAACGCAGCCAATTCCTATCAACTAAACATCAATTGGAGCAAAAGTAAGCAAGGACTCGCATCTATCAAGTTTCTTGGATATGAGATTGGTGATGGGGAGCTAAGGCCTGACAAGGATCGCATCAAACCTCTGACAGAAATGCCAATACCGCGAAGTTCTGCTGAATTGAAAAGAATGATGGGATTCTTCTCATATTACGCCAAATGGATTTCCAATTACTCCACGAAAGTTCAATCTCTAAGTGACCTCCTTTCCTCTAACCAACAGTCAAATAAAAGTAATTCACTCTCTCAAAGAAGAAATTGGTAGATCTGCTTTACACGCAACCAAGAGTGGTGTGCCATTCGTTGTGGAAACAGACGCTTCAGAGAAGACAATCGCCGCCTCACTCTTGCAAAATGGAAGGCCTGTAGCATTCTTTTCCAAAACTCTTAATCTAGCAGAAACCAAAGCACATCGTGAAGAAAGAAGCTTACGCCATCATCGCATCGGTACGACACTGGAAGCACTTCCTAATTGGACAACACTTTACCGTAGTGACGGACCAGAAAGCAGTTTCCTGCATTTTTAGCAATAATGGCAAGAACAAAATCAAAAACGACAAGATGCTTCCCTGGCGTTTGGAGTTAGCTTCATATTCCTTTGACATCAAGTATCGACCTGGAATCGACAATTTATCTGCAGATGCGTTATCACGTGCATGTTCAATTTCAAAAGACTCGACGAAGCTAAAAGAGCTGCATGACTCACTGATCCATCCTGGAGTGCGAAGAATGAGTCACTTTGTCAGAGAAAAGAACCTACCCTTTTCAATGGACGAAATAAAAGTGATGACAAAGAACTGCCAAGTCTGTTGTAAATGCAAACCAAGATTCTTCAAGTCTTACGGAGACCACATTGTAAAGTCTACAAAATCAAAGGTCCTTTGCCATCAGAAACCAAGAACAAGTACATTCTCACTATTATTGACGAGTATTCTAGATTTCCATTTGCTTTTCCTTGCAAGGATACGACGTCAACTACGGTAATAAAATGTTTGCAAGAAGTTTTCGCAATCTTTGGACTACCTAAATATGTACACTCAGATCGCGGGAGCTCATTTTTATCGAGTGAACTTAAAACTTTTCTTTTAAGTAAAGGCGTAGCCTCGACTTTCACAACAGCTTATAATCCTCAAGGCAATTCTCAATGCGAAAGATACAACGGAATTATCTGGAAAACCGTCACTTTAGCAACAGAGACTCAAGGACTGCCCATCGAAAAATGGGAAGACGTTCTTCCAGATTGCTTGAATGCACTCCGAACACTTCTGAACACATCAACTAATGAAACTCCGCATGAAAGATTATTTAAGTTTGAAAGAAACAGCGCCAACAATAAAGTTCCAGATTGGCTGTCTAATACAAAAACTGTTTGGATGAAGAAATTATCCCGTCGAAAGCAAAGCCTCAAGTGGAGTTAGTCGAACTTTTGGAAATTAATCCGCAATGCGCAAGGGTAAAATCGCAAAATGGGAAGGAGAACACCGTGGCTCTCAAGCATCTTGCCCCCAACCAAACTGAAAAGGAATTAGAAACTAAGGATCCTTCTCCAAACGAAGAACCCAGCAACGGTGAAGAATCAAAAGTGGAAGCACCACACCTAAGAAGATCAACAAGGGAACGAAAGCCTGTCAAGAAATATGGCATAGACAATTCCCATTAGTGCGGAAGATTGTATTATTCAAATAACCCTTCTTCATTATTATTGTTATTTTTACTATTATCATCATTTTTGTTTATAAACTTACACATAATATCTTTTCATTTAACCATAATTATCTGTCATAGTTATATTTATTTTTGTCATTAATTATTTGTCATTAACACTTCTCTGAACATCACAATTCTTCTATTCTATTAATATAGACTTTTCTTTTACTATGCAAATTCTTATATCAGAGGTCTGGCAAGACCTCCGGGGAGACAACTCGCCAAACTTGCCAGCCTTATTATATATTTAAATGTGTAAATCGTAAAATGCTTAAAAAATATACTTAAAATAAAAATTTTCAAAAAATATTTTACATACATATTGAAAGCCACATTTCAAAAATTCTACCTAAAAGTTCAAAAAATTTAACTTTGAAATTGCAGTTTTATTTCATAAAAACTATATGATTGGTTGAAATGTTTATGTAATATATAATAATAATAATAATACTACTACTAATACTACCAATACTACTTTTTGGAAATTTTTACTTGTTTGATTTGAAGAAAGAATTCAACTGTTTTTCAATATTTCTTTTTTATGATATATATATCATTAGAAAGCTTATCGTTTGCTACATACTCTAGAATAATTAATTTTTGCAAAAGTTTTAAAAAATTTTAATAAATGGACATTTATTCGAAAAATTTTGTCTAAATTTTTGAAAAAATTACGGACCACCTTTTTGTTTAAGCATAATGTGTCTTTTTAAAAAAAAAATTAAATGAAAATGGTGTCATTGGAAAGGTATACTCTTTGTGGTTAACATAGGCTAGGTTATACAAATAAATATATTTTTATTTTTCCAAAATCTGCTTTTATGTGAGGTCAGTCAAGTTTTATCTAGTTTCAAAAAATACCAATAATAATTAACGTTCTTAATTTATAAAATATTTTTTGAATATTTTATATTCACAAAGGTAAAATATGATTTTTCACATTTTAAAATTTCATAGTTAAAGAAAACTGTCGAAAATTAATATATATTTTTTACTTTTTATGGGTCAATAGTATAGGTCAGTATAATGTTTTTCTAATAAATTTAAAATTATTTTTGAAGTGAAAAATGTTGATCGAATGTACAAGATTTGAAGCTATACTCTTTGTGGGTAAAATACGTTAGGTTTTACAAATAAATATATTTTTATTTTTTCAAAATCCGCTTTTATGTGAGGTCAGTCAACTTTTATCTAGTTTCAAAAAATACCAATAATTAACGTGATGAGTTTATATATTATTTCTTCAAAATTTTATATTCACAAAGGTAGAATATGGGTTTTAACATTTTAAAATGTCATAGTTAAATAAAACTGTCGAAAATTAATATATATTTTTTACTTTTTATGGGTCAGTAGAGGTCAGTATAATATTTTTCTAATAAATTTTAAATTTTTTTTTCAAGTGAAAAATGTCGATTAAATGTAAGAGTTTTGTTTGATAATCGTAGTCTACTTTTATTTAGTTTAGATACAACCTTTCTAATTTTTAACGAAGGGCATTCGTTAAAAATTATACCGACAGTGTGCGAAGAATAAATCACATTATTGATTGATTTTAGAGCATAATTATGCGAAGAAAGATGAACACATTTTGCATTACGCGTTTGTGAGCGCAGTGAATTCTTATCTCACATACGCTTCACCACATCTTTAGCACGCGTGTGTGGTTTTGTCGATTGAATGTACGAGTTTTGTTGGATAATCGTAGTCTACTTTTATTTAGTTTAGATACAACCTTTCTAATTTTTAACGAAGGGCATTCGTTATATTTATACCGACAGTGTGCGAAGAATAAATCACATTATTGATTGATTTTAGAGCATAACTATGCGAAGAAAGATGAACACATGTTGCATTACGCGTTTGTGAGCGCAGTGAATTCTTATCTCGCATACGCTACACCACATCTTTAGCACGCGTGTGTGGTTTATTTTATCGGGCTAGTGTACGCTTAGTTTATTTGTAGTGTTCCTAGCTTAAATCTTAGTCAAATATTAAAACGCTTATAACTTTCACATTTCTCAACAAAATGCATCATGCGATATACCAAATTAAAGCATTTTTTATGGCCTTTCAGAATACATTACTTATATCATAAGTACTTAAGAAATGCCATTTTACTGTTTTTATTTTCCATGGGCTTCATACCATTAATTAGCAGATAAGGGATGCATTTTAAACTAAAGCTCCTTTCATTATGACAAATTTTTACCTATATTATGTGACAATTTCCAGCACAATTATAAAGCGACTCTACTCTCAGAATCTAAATTTATTTGTAGATTTTTATAAAATAGTATTAGTTTTTCCATTTTTTTTATAAATTAACCTTCGTTTTTTTTATTGGTCAGTATAATCTTTTTCTAATAAATTTAAAATTATTTTTGAAGTGAAAAATGTAGATCGAATGTACAAGTTTTGTTGGATAATCGTAGTCCACTATTTATTTTTAGATTTTTATAAAATCATTTTAGTTTTCAGTTTTTTATATATTAACATTAGTTTTTTACTTCTTTTGAAGTGCGGGTTTGATTTACACTTTGATTCGAAAAAAATATGTTTTGGATAAATATTATTTTATTATTGTTTATTGCATATAAATTTTTAAAGAGAAGATAAATAGATCAAAATATGTGTTTTAATCAATTTTTATCAATAAGTAATCTCATGAATTTATTTTTTTTCACTTTAATCCTAAAGTGAATTTCTATATTTTTATAAAATAATTATAATTTTCGACATCCACATTGAAGAAATAATGAGTTTTGTTGGATAATCAGAATCTACTTTTATTTAGATTAGATACAACCTTTATAAGGGATGCATTTTAAACTAAAGCTCCTTTCATTTGGACAAATTTTTATCTATATTATGTGATAATTTCTAACACAATTATAAAGCGACTCTACTCTCAGAATCTAAATTTATTTGTAGATTTTGAATTAATCAACCAAAATTTAAATGCGGGTTTGATTTACACTTTGATTCGAAAAAATATGTTTTGGATAAATATTATTTTTATTTTTTTTCACTTTAATCCTAAAGTGAATTTCTATATTTTTATAAAATAATTATAATTTTCGACATCCACATTGAAGAAATAATGAGTTTTGTTGGATAATCATAATCTACTTTTATTTAGATTAGATATAACCTTTATAAGGGATGCATTTTAAACTAAAGCTCCTTTCATTTGGACAAATTTTTATCTATATTATGTGATAATTTCTAACACAATTATAAAGCGACTCTACTCTCAGAATCTAAATTTATTTGTAGATTTTGAATTAATCAACCAAAATTTAAATGCGGGTTTGATTTACACTTTGATTCGAAAAAATATGTTTTGGATAAATATTATTTTTATTATTGTTTACTGCATTAAATTTAAGGAGATAAGGGATGCATTTTAAACTAAAGCTTTTTTCATTTGGACAAATTTTTACCTATATTCTGTGACAATTTCCAGGCCAATTATAAAGCGACTCTACTTTCAGAATCTAAATTTATTTGTATATTGAAGAAATATTTTTTCAGTATAAAGAGTTTAGAAAACTCTTCTCTAATATGTAATGATATATTCTCATCTAAATTTATTTGTATATTGAAGAAATATTTTTTCAGTATAAAGAGTTTAGAAAACTCTTCTCTAATATGTAATGATATATTCTCATAACCTGTACGGTTGAACGCGGGTAGACAACTTGCGTGTTATCTCCAACCCGTATATTACGATGATTCTTCTCCAACCTGTATTCTACGATGATTCATCTCCAAACTATATAGTACAATGATTCATCTCCAACCTGTATACTACGATGATTCATCTCTAACCTGTATACTACGATGATTCATCTCCAACCTGTATACTACGATGGTTTCTATTCTATGTACAAATAACTAGGGAGACAATGTTCAACTTTCTGTTCACATTCTGCTAGATGTAAGATTTGATATACCTCATTCGGGGAGACGATGCCACATAAGTTATTACCTATATACATTATACCTGTATACTACGATGGTTCATCTCCAACCTGTATACCGCGATAATTCATATCAAAGAATCGAAAAATATTCTTTAAAAAATCAAAAATATCAAACTTTCTGTTCATATTTTGCTACCTCATACGATGTTACAAAAGTTATTACCTATACTTTGCAATTTGCACGATTTTAAATATTATATTTGTCAAATAATCAAAATAAAATTCTGTAATCAAAGAATCGAAAAATATTCTTTAAAAAATCAAAAAATATCAAACTTTCTGTTCATATTTTGCTACCTCATACGATGTTACAAAAGTTATTACCTATACTTTGCAATTTGCACGATTTTAAATATTATATTTGTCGAATAATCAAAGAATCGAAAAATGTTCAAATCAAAAAATATTTATTCTTTTTAAATATATCGTTGGCTCCCCTTACTTTTAAAATTGAAAGATAAACCTAGTCTTTAATAATTAATTTTTATCAACAGGTTTATGCACATACGAAACTAAAAGTAAGGGGAGCCAACGATATATTTAAAAAGAATAAATATTTTTTGATTTGAACATTTTTCGATTCTTTGATTATTCGACAAATATAATATTTAAAATCGTGCAAATTGCAAAGTATAGGTAATAACTTTTGTAACATCGTATGAGGTAGCAAAATATGAACAGAAAGTTTGATATTTTTTGATTTTTTAAAGAATATTTTTCGATTCTTTGATTACAGAATTTTATTTTGATTATTTGACAAATATAATATTTAAAATCGTGCAAATTGCAAAGTATAGGTAATAACTTTTGTAACATCGTATGAGGTAGCAAATTATGAACAGAAAGTTTGATATTTTTTGATTTTTTAAAGAATATTTTTCGATTCTTTGATATGAATTATCGCGGTATACAGGTTGGAGATGAACCATCGTAGTATACAGGTATAATGTATATAGGTAATAACTTATGTGGCATCGTCTCCCCGAATGAGGTATATCAAATCTTACATCTAGCAGAATGTGAACAGAAAGTTGAACATTGTCTCCCTAGTTATTTGTACATAGAATAGAAACCATCGTAGTATACAGGTTGGAGATGAATCATCGTAGTATACAGGTTAGAGATGAATCATCGTAGTATACAGGTTGGAGATGAATCATTGTACTATATAGTTTGGAGATGAATCATCGTAGAATACAGGTTGGAGAAGAATCATCGTAATATACGGGTTGGAGATAACACGCAAGTTGTCTATATATATATATATATATATGTAGTTATGTCTTTTCACGCGCTATTTGTTGAATAAAAGCTCCAGCCTTTCAGATTCTTTCTATTCATCACAATGCTTTTTACATATTTTGACATTTTCTTGCTCCTCTTTTCTTTGGTATATACTCGGTTATACAGCAATAACCACGAGAAGAAGTTAAAGGCTGAGTGAAGTCATGCTCAATTCCATAAAATCTGATCAAATCTCTTCTTATGCAATGAGTAAGAGGATCATTACATCTGAGTTTCATTGGGGGTTGCTCAATTTCAGAGATGAGTCTCTAAGAAAATATTTCCTACCACTTTTAAGTGTCGAGGGGAATTTGGAAGGACTGTTACATTTTGAATTATGCAACTATTATGAGCTGCTAAATATTTGCAAAAAGCAAAAACGGCAATATTCTGAAAGTTTTATAACAAGTAAAATCTCTCAGCATTTTTTGCAAATATCTAAACCTGCTTTTAATTTATTATGCTCTATAATCGTTTCTGGTCTATTGCGTAACCCAAGTTTACCTAAATGTCTTGACGTCAGGATGTAAACAACTTTTAAATATTTTAAGCGTGCTTTTTAAGGAATACATGCTGTCAATGATGCATATACCCACCATACAGAAATTTACTTTTATTTTCAGTTAATTTTAGAGCTTTCAAGTAATCAGGCCTGTTTATGTGAGGCATTAATCACGGTCGAATCTGATGCTTAGGATTTTTGGGTGTGTGTTAGTGTCTATGATAGTGTTGTTGATTTTTAGGTTGAGTTTTGTGTTTTATTTAACTTTGTTTTGGCTAGTATATGTAAGAGGAAAAATTAAAATAAAACATTGGCTTTATTAAAGGGAATTCAGAATTCACAAAAATCGTTTAAAAGTGTGACACACTCTTTAACACATTTCATTTGTAAAATGTAAATTGACACCCATAAGAATGATTGGTTAAAGTTCCTACACGGTGTGTGTGTGATATCATTTTAGGAGAGCGGATGCTCTATTGTTTCTTCAGATACATATACGCTTGTGAATAGTTATGCATATTTATGAACAATGCAAATTAAATGATTAAAGCTAATAACTTTTGATAGAATATAAATTTGACAAAAAATTTGAATTAAATAAAAAAAAGTAATTTATTTATTTACTCAATTATAATATCTAATATAAAATATCTTGTATAGAAAAAGAATGAGAAATGTTAATTTTTTTAAAATCAATAAATGTAAAATCGTTTTTTTCAATTGTAATTGCAAACATAAGAGTTCCTTTATTCATATCAACTTCATCGAAATGAAGTGATTTACAGTCATTAATTTCTTTGAAATGTTTTGGAATTTTAAAATTTATATTCTTTGGAGGTTTTGGTCTCTCTTTATAATTCCTCATCAATCTTTTTATTCTTTCTGGTTTTGGTAGAGTTGATCTAACATCTTCATTTCTGTTCCAAATATTATTTTATTACAAAAACTTATACATACAGTAAAAAATTATACAATACTTGTAAAGAAAACTTGTTGAGCTGTAGCAGGATAATTTTTCCTCATTTTTATATTTTTCCATTATAAGCGTTTTTGTCTCTGTGGGCTCGTGATTACTACGTATTTTTTTATACTTTTAACTTCATTTTCATTTACTTTATATATAATTCTCCCAAAACATTTCTTTGCACGGTTCATTGTGCAAACATAAGTTTCAGTCGAATTGTCTAAGAAAAAGTTATATAATTTTCAATATTACATTAAAAAATACCATTATAATTAAGAAAAATAATCTAATTCCCTAATTACATTAAAAATATATATATATATATATATAATTTTTCTTTTCAAATAGTAAGAAAAACTGTCAATAAAAACAACCATTTTAAAATAAAATTTTCTCTGTGAATATGGATACACTGAATTCCACTAAGATATGTGAGGTTGACTTTCAAACTTATTAACACCTAATGCAATACCAGTAACAATAGCAATATACAGCAAGTACCAACAAGAAAAAGTACACAGCTTGTGCATGGCTGGACTGCACCCACATGGACGCCTTTTTCCAGTGGACGCCTTTTTCATATTACCGCTTGTTTTCATTGGTGGATGTAATGGTGATGTTGATGACGTAAGTAAAAAGATTACTTGGTTGTTCGTGGGAGTAGGCATGTCGCCGTGTAAAGGTTGAATAGTATATGGGAGAGGGAGCTCCCTTGGGGTACCCCTGTACGTTTGTGGCGTAGACGTTTGAGGGTAGTGTTATGTTTTGTATAAGTGTTTCTGTCGCATGTTGAGTGTTAATGTTTGTTTTGTGGATGATTTTGCGTATGAGAAGATCGAAATCAAATTCAGCCTTCTTGAATTTTCGTTGAAATAGTTCAAAAACTCGAAAACTCTTTTAATTAAGGGTCGAAAAACTTCTCTCACAGGATTCAGTGCTGATTCTTATTGTTAGAGCAGCTTGATACTCAAAAAATACTCTAGACAATTTTATAATATATTTATTGATACAAAGAAAAGGCTTCTTTACAAGCGCACTTTATCGGATGTAATTCATTTAAAACTTATTTAAGCTTGAAAAATTGAGTGGAGAGGCTTGGAAAATTGAGTGGGTGGAGGGAGCTCAGGTCAAAAATAGGGGGAGGGGGGGGGGGGGGGCGGGGGGTCAAGCCCCCAAAATAAATACGGTGCCCGGGCCCTGATATGAGGTCTGTGAGAGATTTGGTACGTTGTTTGTATGTAATAGATCAGATTCAAGGTTAGTGATATTGATTTCGATGTATGATGAGAACGACTGCCAGTTCGCTTTTTGAATGTTTAGGTTCTCTGGTTTGAATTTGGTGTTTCGAGTGTTTGAGGTGTATGGAGGTTAGTATGGAAATGTGGTCTGACGATAGTGAATTGTGAGTTTCCTAAGTGGTGTCATTTAGTAGATGTGTTGGAATAGAAGAAATCTCTGGTGATAGCGGTTGTTGAAATTGTGTTTCTAACTTATTTGTTGGAATTCTGATGTCTATGCCTGTGTTAATTATTATTATAGAGTGTAAGTTGTGTATGAGGTTTTGGATAATTTCGCCTCTGTTTTCTGTGTAAGGAGAAAATGAATTTGCTGAATGTGCATTGATGTCCCCTGTTAGAATAAGATTTTTGTGGTTAAAGAGGTGTGTGAAAAGGTTGGTTATGTGGACATTATCTATTGGATTCAGGTGTTTTTTGGGTGGCATGTAAATATTAGCTCTTTGAATATACTCGGATGCTTTGTTTGTGTCTGGTGAGTAGAAGGATGAGATTGCGTGGTGATTGAAATATGGTGGGGTTTTGTGGTGGTGAGAAGATTTGTTAATTTTTCGATGAGGGGTTTAGAGTGGTAGGTTAAACGTGTTTGTAGGTTATTCCTAAAATAGATCTGAGAAGTTGAGAATATGTAAGAGTGATTTTCGTAGGTCCAATTAGTGTTGTAAGATTTGAGGAGTATGTTTGAGGATTTTAGATCAATCCAGTTTGTCGATTTATGGTTACATTTAATGTTGCATGTTTTTTTGTATATATATTTGTTGCAAATTGGGCAGATGAATTTTTGTGGACTTGGCCCTGGGTTTATTTCTATGTTTCTCCTAAAAGAATTACCCAGGCTTGAAAGGGAGTATGATAAAAATCTGGCCAAACGAAAAAACTACTGCGATCGCCGAACTTGCGAGCGAAGGAATTGTTGTCGAGATTTCGGAGCGTAGATGTCGTTCCAACCACATGAAGGCCTCGACTTTTGGAACCTGACTTGTGATAAAAAAATACTAGAGCAACCAGAAAACAGATACTCATATATGTATGTTATAATTTATAAGACGAATATATCTTCAAATGCAGTCATTTTGACCGCATAGTGGTCCTAGTGTTTTAATATCATTGGTGGAGACAAGTTTGATTGATATAAAGATTCCAAATATACAAATTACACGATCATAATACCGTTCAAACTTCTTTCCCCAAAATTGCTTACTTTTTTCTTTCTCCTGTTTTTATTATCACAGTTGAGTTCGTAGTTTACATTTTGAAGAATGAAATATTTTTTCATGATTACATTTTCTTACAGATGTTTAAATAAATTTTATTTTAAAAATTAAGATTTTGACTTAAAAAATAAATTGTTTGATTATATGCTAAAAAGAATGAATCAATAAATTTTCTATGAAATTTAGCTTCAAATTTTTTTAAATATTAACAAAAAATAAATTGTTCTGTTCTTTAAAACTTTTGTCTTGCCTACTAGTATTGCCCGATTTGCTAAACCAGGCGGCCCCTTAAAACGAAAAGTTTGCCAGGCTGTAGCTAGAAAAAAAAAGTTAGGATGGACTATAAGTAAAAAATTAATACGATCAGATTGTCCAAATCTCTATATCCTATATTTATAAGGCTCTCATCATTTCTTTCATCGCGAGTGAGATGTACTAACTAAGGAATCAGAGTGAATGGACAAAATAATTCTAATTCGATGTAAATATTTACCAAATTCTTTCGATCCAAACGCATACAAATGTCACATTCGAGATATTTCGCTGATAAAATAGCGCAGGAAAGCATGATGGGTGTGTGCGACAACTTCAACACGCTAAACTGCATCCTCATAACTTCTTCCTTTTCATTCATCGGCGCCATCATCACAATCTTTTACTTTCTTCTCACGCACCCAGATGGAAACTTCAATGATGACCAGAACTTCGCCTTCCAGATACTCATTTCCGGCCTGATCACGATCGGCATGTTCCTCATTGGGGTTTACTTCGTGCTCGAGTCCAAAAGAGAGAGAATCCTCACTTTGAGACACGATTCCTCGATAAGCGTAAGAATTTTGTCCTTCTTTAGCTCTTATGCATTTGAAAATAAGTTTGGTCCACACGGCTTAAACCACAAGCTTAAAGAATAAAATCTAATTTTATGAAGTTATATAAATTAGTTTATGAAATTTATTATCATATAAATAATTTTATTTTTTTTTGTTAAGGAGATAGTTAGATTGTTATTTATTTAGCTATTTAATCTTAGTTAGTAAAAAATATTTACATATAAGTTTAAAAAAGGTATTAGTTTGTGATCAGTTATAAATAATGTCAATTTATTTTATCAAAAGGAAGGTTCCTTTAACGTGAAAATTGGACGAAACGTTTGAAAGAATTCATTTTATGACTTAAAAAATGGAATTTTACGAGTAAAAATTTAGTTTAAAAATAGAGAAATAAAAATTAAATTTTACTTACAGTTTTTAGAGTTGTAATTAAAAATATTTCTAACTTAAAATTTATAACTTTTGCGAATAATTTCATTAATTTAGTAAATGACCTTTTCATTATTGGTATTAAAACTTACTTATTTTGAAAGTTGAGACACAATCTTTACAAAATTATAAGGTTTTTATATTTCGAAAATAAGCTTTCTGAAAAAGCAAATTTCATAAAAGTTATCATAATTTTTTTCATAATTCCTTTTTGGTGCTTCTAACTGTTTATGAGAAAATTCAAAGCTTTTATTGAAATAAAAGTGAATACATTTAAAAAATAAGTCGCAAATTTTATGACATATTAAGTATATATATACACAAAAAGATAAGTAGAGTGGGAGAATCAGGAAGGGGGTTAACGTGAAGGGGATGCAAGGAAAATGAGAATAGAATAGCGGCGCGCTTATGTCTTTTATACCAGATGAGAAACCGTATTGGCGAGAAAGCATCTGATTGGCCGAAGTATGTGTGTTACTAATTTTCATCAAAAAGCTATATGTAATCATATATTTAAAAATTTCTATATCGTTTTCGAGAACAAATTAACAGCACTTCCAGCAATAATATCTGAACTAATAAAAATTTATTATTTTTTAAACACTAAACAAGGAACGCATTTAGATCAGTGTTTACCCCAGGCGATTTTCTAATCTTTTATTCAAAAATGAATTTGTTTGAATATTATGGATCTCATGGTACAACTCTTGTTTCACTAAATAAAACTAAAGTTGATTTAGCCATTCATTGATAATATCATTTCAAGAATTGGTTCCCTAACATTCACTCGCGCTGTTAGTTTTGGCGCAGACCTCTTCATCTAAATCAGAGCAAAGCCATGCTGCATAATCGAAAAGATGAAGGTGAAGAAGATTCCTCACTATCCAAGTATCTGCTCGTAGTCCAACACAGGCTGAGCTTCTTGGCAAGTTCGTTTTATTCATAGAATTTTTTAAAATAATTAGAACGCTTGAATCAGCACTCGTTTAAATTGGAGCAATTCTTTTCTACACTGAAACGACAGTTGTGTCATTTAACGCCTTTTCATTTTGTCTTCTTATTTTGGTGCTTTATTATACAGACAATATAAAAAATTTATACTAGTTATGATATTTTTATACAGCATTTGTTTTTTTATATTTTTTTAAGAAAATTCATTATCAATTTTTTTCAAATGTTTAAAATAAATATTTTTTACATTTTTGATTTATATCTTGTCATATTTCAAATAAAAAAATCTATATTGTCTCTTTTTTCCAAAATATTAAAAAACTTTTAAATTTTGCGTCACTTCAAATTTTTTAGTATTAAAACAAATTCAGAATTTCCTACATACATTTGTTAGATCCATGTGTTTCAATAGGACAAAATGCACATTGTGAAAATTTTCACAGAAGCTTCGGAAACTACTTCAAATCAATTTATAGCTGCATTTTCAAAACAAATGTTTAATAATTATTATTCACTTAAAATAATTTTAAAAAATTTATATTTTTCAATAAAATTTTATTCTTTTTATTTGATTTTTCCTTTTACAATTAAAATAAATTATTTTTTTATGAAAAATTAAAAAAGAAAGTTAAAATATTTTTCAAAATTTTTTATTAAATTGAAGAAAGTTTTGATTCTAAAAATGGTCCTTTGAATTGAAAAAATGTTACTTTGATCGCATAGCCTCTAAGAGTGAATATAGTATTTTGTTGGGGTGCCGTTAAATAAAAGTCACGAATAACAAGCATGTATTATTCATTCAAATTTTTTATTATTGAAAGTTTAAAATACTTTCATCCTTTCGGATATCGTGGCCCGCCCGGAATGCTGAGCCCAGGTCTACCTGGACTTTCCATCCCATTAAACGCCTACCGGCCCTTGTTACTGCATAGCTATACCTTGTTATATATATTATTTTACAAGAATGTATGTTACAAATATATAAATACACCTGAGTGATGCTTTTACTTTGGATAATAAGTTTAATGATAAATATAGGTATGATTTTTGGAAGTCAAAAAGTTAAATTCTCTACCCGAAGTAGCTAAGATCAATTTATTACTTTCGGCATATTGTATGTTAAAAAATATTTTCAGTGCTGTAAATAAAATGTTAAGTTAAGAAAAAATTGTATATAGATAACCTGATAATGGTGGTATCAATTAAATATTTCCGTTTATTCAAACCTAATATTTAAATTTAAAATATAAATTCAAAACTTAAGAGTCACTGTGACTGAGGATAAAATGTATGGAAAAAAACTAAATTTTGCCACTGTAAAGTTGAAACCTTTTTCTTTTTATATATGCACAAAGAAAAAACCTATTCTTTTTAGAAATAGAAAAAACCTATTTCATTTTATATAAGTTTCAATAAATCTCAAATATAGAAAGACGAAAAAAGCATTCAAATTTTCCACAGTTTCCGTCTATGATAGGAAAGTAAAATGTTATAAGTCTTACTTTTAATCATGTTATTTCACCTTTTTAGCGTTAGATATCATCTTTTTAGAAGTATTTTATAGCAAATGTTTTCGTTTTTTGAAGGTCCTCGATCATAAAGATTCTCTTCCTCCACGCTATAGTGTGACTGTTGACTTCATATCTCCTCCACGCTACAGCTATATCATCCAAAAGCCTAACAAATTTTGACATTTAACAAAAAGTTATCTCACTCAACTACTAACATTCCAAGTTTATATAATTTTATTTTCAAACTGCTTGTAAATTAATATAAAAATTTTGATACAAACTTTGTTAATTTTTATAATTATTTTTTTTAATATAATAATTTTTCTAAAAATACTTACACATTCTTATTTCTCTTTTTTCATTTTATTTTGCTTTAAAATGGCTTCATCAGAATAACTATTTAATTTCATCATACGTTGTTTCGTTTTAATTTTGATTCTTTATTTTTCTTCCTCAATTGTATCGATGATAACATAAGACATTTGTTAATCTTGCTAAAGGTGATATCAAAGCACTTTTTTTGTGAAGGGCCATGTTATATTATACTACATTTCTTATGCTCTTTTAAACTCCATCGACAGTTGTCTTCATAAGATCCAAAATTAAAACTCCAATAAAACACATGCAGACTTTCTTCTTTCTATTTAATATTTTCCTTTCTTTAATATTGATCTAACGATGGTTATTCTGAGGTTTTTTGACGAAGCTAGCTCAGATAATGTTCGCACAACATTTATAGAAATGTGTGATCTTTCTAAAAAACAAACTATAATCAAGAATTTTAAAATAGTCCAGAGAATTCCTTAATCTTACAAGTATCAAAGTCGAAAGTTTATATATACTCAGTTCTACATATGACAAAAGTTATTTTGTTCTTTTTCATACTCAAACGTCGTATGGCAGCTTTTTTCATATCACAATCTGATTCTTCTTTGTCGATTGATCAATAAAAACATATTATCTATTCGCAGAATAATATTTTTTAGGACGATATTATAAGTGATTTAAGTTTCCAACTTTTAAGAATCTTTTTTTGGTATCACACTTATAAATTTACAAGGATCACAGAATACAATTCTTGAAGCTTAACTCCAAAATTTGTTTTAAACATAATGAAAAGTAAAGGGCAATTTTATTCATGTTATGATTAATTGTGGAACAAAAAAAGAATTTACATTGAGATTTTGTGGTTTATCTCATGAATTGTCCAAATGTAAAAATAAAAATAAAGTTTCCTTATGACTAGTGCTTTAAAAATTTCTACTCAGAACACATCCGTAATACCAAATTATGTTAGACTTTCACAATTATGAAAAACAATTCTGTAAACTTGAATATTTCTTGATTAAGATATTTTTTAAATGTAATTTAACAATTTATGCGCTTTAATCTGTATATAACAGTTTTGACCTTTGAAATCTTCTCAATCACATGAATTTGATATACTTTTTACAAACTTCATCAATGATACTGACATAAATAGTCCCAAAAGTTTTTCTAAATACTTTGCTTTCCAAATATTACATCTCAATGGGCAAGGTCTACCTTCCAAGTTCCATAATTTGTCGTTCTTGCTCACTGATCTCATCACAAATTTTGATGAATTCTTACCGAAATTTTGAATAATGGTCAATTTTTCAACATCTAATTTATCTCTTAAATTTAAACTGGTACTTTCATCAGAAATACATTTTATGCAATCTAAGTTTGAAAAAACTTTTTTGAAAGATTTATTTAGCTAAGAATTTAAACAATTTTAGAGCTTTTCTATTTAACAGAATTTCTTTGTTGATCTTGGCTTTTTATCCATATCATGTGATGTAGTATCAGGTTATATGAACAGATATAACTCTGGATATTTGCTAACCAATCCTTTCTCAAAATTCATGTTCTCCATTAAATCATTCATAATCCTTTTTTTTTAATTACAAATAGTTTCTAGCTTTATAATCTTAAAAAACTCTCACGGCATAGTTATGGTAACTCCCCTTACAGTTTGAAAATGTTTAGATGGCTTTTTTGATGAGTTGATGATTGAAATATTAACTAATAAAGGTAAAGGTACCGTGGGGTGTTTTCATCGAGAAGGCACAATTGCGCCGCTTGTATCGAACTATGAGAAAGTAGGCTTGATGCGGGATCGAACACAAGACCTTGAGTTATCGAAACCCAGTACCTAACCAACCTTACTCACGCTAATAAGATAAAGGTTTAAATATTTTTGATTCACAAGTGAGAAGCTTCTTCTTCACTGTCAAGATGTTTTTTGAAAAATCTCAATACCAGATTTTAAGACCATCTACTTGTTCATTGGAAAAAGGTCCATCTTCGGTGTAGACAAGCTACAAACTTGTCCCTTAACTATATAGCTCCTAAAAGGAGACTGCATTGGCAATATAAAAGCATTTTATTACGAGTTACTTTTTGATTTTTCTTATGTTCACGCTTTCTCATTTCAATTTGTCTTCAGTTCCCTTACTTCTCTCATTCTCAAATATTTGTAAATAACAATTGTGAGGTACACTTGACAAATTTTTTTTGGAAAAAAAACTGATTTTTACGAATTCGATTGATAAATCCACTCATTATTAGACTGTAATGGCAAAAAAGGAGTACAGAAATGAAAAACATTGACGATTTTGTATTAAAAAAGTACCTTAAATTTGAAGAATATTTTTACTGAGAATTTTGTCTTCAATCAAAATTTTAACTTTAATTTTAAATTAAAACAAATTTTTTGATTTGAGTTTTTTGAGAAAAGTGAGATTTTTCTTTATAATTAGTTTTTTTCTGTAATGTCCAACTTGACTGATAAATTTTATTTAAAATATTGATAAATGTTTTTGGAGAAACTTTCTCAGACGTAAACTGCAAATACTTTTAGACATTTCCAAATCCTAATTTTAGTTTTTCTAAAACTAAGTTGAGAAATGCATGGTCGATTTGGTATAAAAAATAGAGATGGTTTAAATTTTAATTAATATATTCTTAGAGAAAATTTTAAGACATAAATAGCTAAATTGATTCATACTTTCAGATATTTTGAAAACCTAATTGCAAAAAATGACTTCGCAATTTAAATTAGAATGTTCGATTTAATATTAAAATGTGATTTTATTTAGTTTGAATAATATGCATAGAATCTTTTTAGACGTACACAAAAAATTGTTTGAGACTTTCAGAATTTTTCACAACATAATTGCGAAAATTGAGTAAAGAAATGAAATCAGCATTATTGATACAGTATAAAAATATATATTTTATTCAAAATTAGATTAATATTTTTCGACACCATTTTCAGGCGAAACCCCTAAATTTGATTGACACTTTAAAAAATTTTTGCACAAAAATTATGAAAACTGAGTCGAGAAATGAAATCAGCATGGTCGATTTGGTATAAAAATAAATTTCATTTAAAATTTGAATGAATGTTTTTGTAGGGAATTTTAGTATCAATCAAAATTTTGATTACAGTTGCTACAAAGTTACCAAGTTTATTGGAAAAATATGGATGCATAGGTGTTATATGTTCAAATATATGTATGCTTATAAATTTTAAAGAGTGTATCTAATATAAACACTAAGTTATAATTTATAGACTTTATAATATAAAAAATTTGTTGAAAAAATGTATATTTGATTTTGATTGACAGTTTTTGACATAAGGGGATCATTCAACTATCGTGAAAATAGTATCAAAAGATGCAGCTAACGATTTTAGGAAAAGACATTAGGTTTTAAGGCATATAATTCAGCCAATTTTGTACAATAGACGTTTTAGGTTGGGCGGCTATAATGTACTTCCCCCGTCACTGATAGGGTTAATCTCTTCCCAAATTAAGACAATCCTCCTTTCAACTTATTCAAAAGTTGTTATGCAAACTTCAAACAATTGCTTAGTAAATTGGAAGAATTGACTTTTATATTAAAGAAGAAAAAGTTTGACCCTGCTGTTATAACTGAAGTACTCCCTAAAAAGATGCCCAAAGTATTATATCCTTGCTTGTTTCATATACCCGATTTTGAAATGTTTCATAATTTCTACAGTATTTCAAATGTCTCTACGGGTATACGAGGAATACTATTTTATTTGAAAGAAGGTCTTGCATATATAAAAGTCCTATTGCAAATATTCTAGATTTTTCAGATGAAGTAAACAGTCTCCTTACCTTAATTCACTCTTACTTTTTGAAAAGCTATGTTTTTGTTTTTTTTGATTTCAACTATCCTGATATTGGTTGAAACTCTGATTAATGCATTTCCTATAAGCACCGAATTTTTTCGGAAGACATGTCTAACTAAAAATATAATTTTGACCGGCAATTTTAATATGATTAGATCTGCTTTGTGCCAAGTAGATTGGCAGGTTTTTAAAGGATTTTATTTCGGATGAGTTTTACACTTCTTTTATGAGTATTCTTACAAAAGTATATTCCGTTGAAAGACTCGGCCAGCGTTTTTAAAAAACATATCAGTCGCTTAACGAAAACTCTAATCAGTAAAAAGAACATGCGTTATAACAAATGTATTAGGTCAAAGTGCATGTACTTTTATGGCAGGTACAAAGAAGTATCTAATGCCTTGAAGAAGGATCACAAAAATCTAGTTTCTTTTGAGAAAAAACTTCTTTTGGATTATAATCGAAATCCAAAGGAATAAAATCAATGTTCTTACTGAATTAAAAGATTCTAATAGATCAATCATCGATACTGACATGTATAAAGCAAATATTCTTAGTGACAACTTTAGCTTAGTTTGCTCCAATCAGATTACTTCTCATTTCAGTCCTCACCTGGACAACTGCCTTACTTTGCATCAGAAAGCATTTTTCCTGTCATATTAAGTTGTGGAATTTGTTCTTCTTCTTTATCTTTATCCACACCAGTCTGGTCCCGTTCTATAGCCATTAAATCCTCATTTGTTAACTCCTAAGCATCTGATACAAGCAATTCATTAACACCGTCTTCATTGACTTCTTCAAAGCCCACTTGATGCGCAAGATTCACGATATCATTCACGATAGGTTGGGTTGTAGGCAACATACGAAAGTCATTCACAAACTCTGGCCATAATTCCCTCCATACATCATTTATGTTAGACTATGTAACTTCTTTCCATGCTTCAAATACATTGTCAATTGCATCTTTGATGTTAAAACTTTTTCATAAATCTACGAGTTTTAGGCTTCTATTACTACCTATTGCACAAATCATTTGTCTGAAGCTACGTCGAAGATAATAATAATAAGCTTTAAATGTAGAGATTATACCCTGGTCCATTCGCTGAATTAATGATATCGTGTTCAAGCAGAAACTCCACCCGAACATGATCATTAAGATCTGACAAGTTGATGGGATGACCAGGTGCATTGTAAAGCAGTAAAAATGCTTTATGAGAGATATTCTTACTGGCACAATATCTCTCAACTGTTGGGCAGAAAAAATTCAGAAACCAGTCTTTGAAGACAATCTAAGTTGTCCAGGCCTTCTCGTTGGATCGCCAAATTACTGGCAGATTCGCCTTCACAAATCCCTTAAGTGCTCCAGGGTTTTTTGATTGATTAATTATGAGGGGTTTTAGCTTTAAATCACCTGCAGCCTTCCCACCAAGTAGCAAGGAGTTTCGGTCTTTAGAGGCTTTATGTTTGGGAGCCTACTTTTCTTTTTCACCATGCTTCTTAACACTATGCAAATTGTACCTCCTCTTGAATCGGCCAGCCCCTGCTATCAGTAAATTCTGGGATAAGGGTATGATCACTAGGACCAGGGTTCTCCTTAAGTATTTTCTTGAGTAAAGATAGAACCTTTTCTTGAATGGGAGCATTAGACATTGGCAGTCATTTCGTACACACATATCGTCCAGCCATAGTGATAACAAACATTCCATGTCTTGCATTACAGTTGGTCAATACTTGGTTACAAGTTTAGCACTTAAAGGGGTTAAACACTCTGCACTTAGCAATCCTATTTTCTTTGTCCTTATTAATTGTGGCCACAGTTGAAGCAGAAAGATTATAATGTCTAGCTAAATCACGGAGTCGTTCGCCCCGTCAAATCCATTAGACAAAAAGTAATTTATTTAAAAGATTCATGTTTTTTTAATATTTCCTAATTTGTTCCTAAAGTAATTACATTTCTAGCCTTCCTGGCGGGTCCACCCATACTTTTCCCACTTGCGTTTCGCTTACCAGCCATTTTTAGAGGAAGGTAGAGGAGTCAATGCAGATTACTCGTAACTTCAGGGTTTGGCTCGTTAATAGATGCAGCATTTTACTCGTATCTTCGGAAATTCGTTATCCGAAGCCTCACGGGGTATAATTGTAATTATAGACCGGTAAGACTTACATCAGTCCTGTGTAAAGTTTACAAATCTATCCTGGCTGATAGAATCTTCATTCATATAGAAAAGTTTAATTTATTGAATTCAAATCAACACGGATTTACAAATGGAAAGTCACCAACCACGAAACTTTTAGAGTTTCAAAATGATATCTTTCACCTTACTAGAAATGAATCATGTCATTGACGTTTTGTATCTCCATTTCCAGTAGGCTTTTGATTCTTTACCCCATGATTATTTGATACAAATATTGAAATCTTATGTCATTTGAGGAGATTTAGTTGGATGGATGAGTAACTTTTGAAAAACCAAAAGCACAAAGTGATTATGCATCATTATTGATTCTAATCTCCTCTCTACCAAAATATTTCAAATAGAGTGTTCAAAGCTTTTTCAGTCTAAATTGCATAGATGTTTTTGTATATTCGATAGCACTACAGCACCACTCCTTTACAGACCCCAGGTAAGAATAATCTTGGAGCATTGTAACATATAGCCTATCCGATTCAAACTTTTGATACCGTTAATATTGAAAGGGTTCGAATAATTATCACTAAAAAGAATGCTGGACTTAAGGATTTGGAGTACAAAGAAAGTCTTATGAAGCTGAATTTTCCATCCATGATGAAAGATTTAAGAGAAGAGATATGATTTCTGTGTACAATGTCAGGCACAAGAATATGAAACTTAATTCAAAAATTCTACCTGATTACTCTTAAGATTACATAGATTCCATACTTTGCCATTTAAAAAAGATTACTGTAAAAAGTCATATCTAAGAAACTTCCTCTCTCAACCACGATAAATGATTGGAACTATTTGCCTAAATACGTCATTCAATCTCCAACCTTGAATATCTTCAAGAATAGATCAGATTAGATGCTTTCTAAAAGGATAGTATCTTGATACATAGAAGAGGTTTTGTATTTGTATAAATGATTTTTTTATATCTATCTTTATGATTCGATATTTATGGGCCTAGCTTCTCTTTCGCTAATAAATTTTATATTATGTTATATTATATGACAACCTCCTTAGTTTTTCTGGAAAATGGCGGTTACGCAATTTCTTGAGAATTCAAGAAAAGGACGTGATATTAGGGGAAGTTTAGCTAAAATTTAAACAACTTTGCCCGCTATAAAACTTTTTGAAGAACTCATTTACTTGCTAGCACTGTCTAGAAACCTTCATTGTATATTCTGGTGGAGAGAGTTTCGTTGTTTAGAGATGACATGCAAAAGCGTAAGGCAATGTTCTAAGTAGCCAAGCTCTTTATCGATATGTCTGGGACTAAACAATGTTTCTTTCTGCTATAGTTTATCTTACAAAAGAACAAAAATCTTATTCTAGTAGTAAATAAAAAAATTAAAATTTTATAGAATCTTTATTAGGAACAAGAACGTGAAGAACAATACAAAATTTTTCGAAACGGCAACGTTTTTTTATCAAGTAAAATAAAGAATAATGTGAGAAAAGGTGCAGTAAGTGAAAAGCTATGAAGCCAAAGCTAATTAGCTGGAGGGGAAATGTAGGAAAAGAATGCAAAGAGAATAAAGTTGTTATAACGTGGTGTATATCTGAGGTACTTCGATGTGTAAGTTAATGGAGTTGGGTTGGCGTAAAGAATGCCAAGCTTCGAGAAATAAGAGTTGATGAGGAGATGGAGAGGTGCAAAGGATGCGTACATCTTCGAAATCGAAAGAGTGTGTTGGATTTTAGTAATGAGGTGTTGAAGCATCATGTTATTGGGGTGTCTGTTTACCTGATCACGGTTCTGCAGTGCTTTATTAATTAAAGAGCTACCTGTGTTCGTGGATCCGGGTATGTAAGGTTCTTTCAGTTTCACGAATGTAGGAAGCAGGACAGTCATTACATTTTACTTTATACACACAATTTTTTGTATTCAAAGGATCACTATTTTCCAAAAAATTGTGCTTAAAGTTCGAGTGTAGGTAGTTGCGAGGTTTGGGTACTAAATCAATATTATAGGGGCGCAACATTTTAGCTTATTTATTGAAATAAAAGGTGTCATAAACATGAGAAAAACGAATTTGTTTTGGCTTGGTAACTAAGTTATGAAAATCTTTAAAGTATATGATTCAATTTGAAAATCATTCTTGGAGGCAAAGCGAGTTTTGCATGAAGAAAGTGATGACTGGATGACGGAATTGGGGTAGTTGTTAGAAGTAACACAGATTTTACCTTATCAAGCTCTTTTTCTAATTCAGTTGAGTCCGAGGATAGGAAAAGGGAACGAGTGAAGTCACATACTGACAGCTTATGAGATAAAGGATGAGCAGATAAAAAATATAAAATATCTGTAAGTGTGGGTAGGTTTGTAAAAAACTTTTGTGTGTAAAAGATTACCTCTTCTGTTAATTGTGCAATCGAGAAAGGAAAGAGAATTATTTTCTTCATTCTCTATAGTAAACTTAAGGCATGGGTGAAAGGTATTTAAAGATAGATGGAAAGAATTAACTTTATCTTTGTTTATGATGCAAATAACATCATCAACATATCGTGTATATAGTTTAGGAAAATAGGAAAGAGTAGAGAGAAGAGAATTTTCCAAAGACTCAAGTACAATTTGGGCCAAAATTCCACTTATTGGATTGCCCATAGGTGTACCGTGTATTTGCTTATAAATTGTCTTGTCGAAAGTGAAATAACTGTTACTGCAGATAAGGTTTAAAATTTCTAAAATATCCTTGGGTGTGAGGCTTGTAATTTTTTCTAACTGAGAGATCATAAGTAAATTTTCGAGGGTCTGGAGTGCATATTCAAGTGGAATAGAGGTAAATAGTGACTCTACGTCAAAGCTAACCATAACACCATCTTCATGATCTTTAAGTAAACCAACAAAATCTTGTGAATTTCTTACAGATAACTTGTTTTGATTGGTAAGATTTGAAAGGACTTTTGATAAATGCTTGCAAAATGAGTAAAAAGGAGAATAAGTATAATTGAGAATGGGGCGAAGTGGAAGCGCAGCTTTATGTATTTTTGGCAGACCATACAAATAAGGATATACGGAAAAATCAGCATGAAAATTCTTGTATTCTTTAAAAGAAAGTTTACCTTCTTTATAAATCTAGTAGTAAAATTAGGAAAATTAATGAACACGTTGAAAATTTTCAAGCGTAAAAAAACATTTGCCTGTTTACACTTGGATTTTTTATATGTATGTCTTATTTCCCAAATAAAGGCATTTGTATTTAGAAAGAAGTATTTTGTTGCAGTTGATTTCCATTAACTACCGGAAAAAGTAAAAAAAAAATTTTATATACAAATAAAGGAAGTGTTTTAAAAATTTTATGTCAACCATCAAGTACCTCTTGGATCCATCATGTGAACAGCCTTTGAATCACAAATCCATTTTGAGAATATTTACTATTTTCATTATTTAATTGTGCATTTTTGAAGGTATAGGGATGAAAAAAATTTATTTAAAAGATTTAAAAAGAAAAAGAAAAGATAATCATGAAGGAGTACAAAGTATTCATCACTAATGATTGTAAGAAACAAATGGACTGATTATCATTTTTTTCTGGATTATTATTCCTTTATTATAATAAGCTCTACATCTTACAATTATAATTACTACTTCTTTAGGTGGCCCTCCAATTTTAATTTCAAATTTTTCGCCTTCTGCAACTTTCACAATTTCTGAAATATTTTAAGATAAAACAGAGAATAAACAATGGCAATAATATCTTACTACTGGGATAGAAGCATGTGCCGTTAAAATTTATGGATATCTTAGCATAAAAATTTTCACTATCATGGTGTATATCTGTTATGTTCATATCTGAAACGAAGTAATAATGATATTATTTCTAGTTAATGAAAAATAACACTTTACTTGGCACAAAATCGTCCGGTGAAGTTTTAGCAATCAAAAGTTGAAATCTAGAAGTTTCTACAGAGTCTGAGTGTATGATGATGTTTAACATACTAATTCTACTTCTGAAAAGATCTCGGTTGTTATCCTGATACGAATATAAACGATCTGGATTACTGCGAATTATTTCACTTTTTACTCTTTTAACTAAAAATGGCAAAAATTAATGATGAGGCATTTGCATAATTTCATTGTGACCTGGGTGAAAATCTTTGATTAAGGAAAATTTGGAAATATCTATTTCGTTTCTAAATGTTATGTGCAAACTCGAATTTGGTAAAAATTCGATTCCTGAAATGTATAGTCTAGATCCGAAAAAGAAACAATATAGAAGATTTATTTGAAAGAGTAAAAGATCTTACCGTGTTTCATATTAAATTCTATTGAGCATTCACTCAATGGAACATTTAAATTTTCACATTTTATTATTAGGGGTTCTGAAATCTTGGTAACAAAACTGACATGTTCACCTTTTGTAACATTAAATTCTAAAATTAAAAATTTTATATTCACAATATACCTTAAGAATTTATTGACACACATTCTAATTTATTCATTGCGTTTAAAAATGTCATAGATCAAATTTGATCTGAATGACGTCATGCCAGTTTTCAAGAATGCTGAAAATATCTCTGTAAAAGAATGTTCTTGAAAAAATTACCCAAAGTACGTTTTTTATTGAGGGAGTTGGAATGGAGATCGGTTCAGAAGGATTACAGGATGGTCACTGCCAAGTCTCAAACCAAAATCTTACTTGCTTTGAGCTCAATCAAATCCATAAATCCAGCACCATTAAAAGATAATTAAGTGCTGGCTTACCTATAACTTTATACATAATACTAACATGAATATGATAATTCCTTACCTCTTCAAAAATGTAATTCATTGGTCAACAGATGTTTTTCATCAGACATCACTCATATTGTTTTATATGTAGTTTTTCATGCTCATTTTAAATATGCAATTAGTTTATTGTCAACACGTACAGTTTTTCATATTTTTGACAGAGGTACAAATGATGTCATATCATCTTAAAATAATCTAGTGTATTTTTATTCCGTTTAATATATTTAGAGACTTCATAATTTTCTTTCTAATACAACATCGAGGAAGGACCTAAATCATCCTAATGAATTCTGTTATGTTCGTTGAGAATGTATAGTGAACACACAGAAACGTGCAATTACTCCTAAAATAAGAAAAATCTACAAATTGTAATTTGATTGTCCTAGAAAATCTTGGGCTTCTCATCATATTTGCTCTGATTGTTCAAATGATTTACAAGATTGGTTTAATAAAAAGAAAAAATACAAGCATACAATTGAGTATCCAAATATGGAATCAGACCTGCATATCACAATGAAAATTTACGATTGCGTTTCAGATGATGATGGCGATCATGATTCCGACAAATTTAATGTCAAGAATTATGTGCCTGAAAAAGATAACATTTTACCTAAAAAAATTTCACAAGCTGAATTAAACGACCTCGCTAAAGATTTATCCCTTTCAAAAAGCAAAGCTGAACTTTTAGCATCAAGATTAAAAGAAAAATCTTTGTTAGAAGCGGATGTTTGCATAACATATTTTAGACAAAGAAATTTTATTCTGCAGACATTTTATTCTATTAAATGTCCACTTTGTTATTGTAACAATATTGATGGTTTTTTTGCATGTTTAAACCAAAGGAATAATTCATTCTTTAAAGTGGCGGCTATTTATTGATTCTTCAGAACTCAGTTTGAAATGTTTTTGCTTCACAATGGTAACTTGATTATTAAATACAAGATTAAATTCAAAAATTAATTATTAAATACAAGATTATTAAATTCAAGTTACCATTGTGAAGCAAATACCTTTCAAACTGAGTTCTGAAGAATCAATAAATAGCCGCCACTCTAAAGAATGAATTATTCCTTTGGTAAATGATCTATTAAAGGTCCACTTTGTTATTGTAACAATATTGTTGGTCTTTTTGCATGTTTAAACCAAAGGAATAATTCATTGTTTAGAGTGGCGGCTATTTATTGATTCTTCAGAACTCAGTTTGAAATGTTTTTGCTTCACAATGGTAACTTGAAACCTTCTATTCCTTTAGCACATTCTGATCATCTTTCTGAAACATATGAACACATTTAAATATTATTCGAATCATTTAAAAATAATAGGAATGGTGATGGGAATGCAATCAAGCTTTGCAAAATATTGCTGTTTTTTATGCCTTTGGGACAGTCAGGCAACCGATAAGCACTATTCAACTTTTGTTTGCAAAGCTATGACAACATATCAGCAAGGGTTATCTAATGTCAAGCAGATGTCTCTAGTCCAGTGGTTCTTAACCTTTAGAATCTGTTTACCCCTAAATATTATGAAAAATTTTTTTATGACCCCTATAAAATTCTTTTTGATTCAGCCGTTTAAAGTTCAAAACAAGAAACTTTACATGTTATATTTTATAAACTTACTTGTTAAAAGGAAGTTTAATTGAAAAATTTTATTTAAATTAATATAATCTAACAAATTCAGTATAATTTAATTCGAAGGCTGGTATTCTTTGTCAGACAAAAGTTTTTCAAAACATGGTGTAGTGCTCGACAGACAGCATCTCGTGTCTGAATCAATTGCAAGCTTAATACGTGCACTTGTTTTTAAAGACATCATTGCACAAAATCCAGTCTCGCAACAATAAGTTAAAGGTGACTGTATCAAAAAAATCCTAGCACGTTTGGAAAGAATAGGATAAACGGTTTTTAATTTGGCCCAGAATGATGGAAATTCTTGCTCGGAAAAATCAAGTTTTAATTGACTGTCTTCTCTTATTTGAAAAAACTCCACTTTGACAGCAGCTTTCGGTCACTGAAAAAGGTCTGGTGATCCAAATGTCATTAGAACGGCTATTTAACTTCGGAAAATAGTTTTCAATTGCTTGATTGCAAGCAACATGTGTGAGATATAAAATGATGTTTGATTTTAAGGGCAAAATTATTAATTGATTGCATCATACAATCAGGATTATGAATACATTAAATAGAAATAGTTTTGCAACTGATGGAAAGACGTTCATGAGGATACACTTTTTGATACCAAAAGTTTTTCATGACCCCTGTAAAAACTTCAAATGACCCCCAAAGGGGTCACTACCCCCAGGTTAAGAACCACTGCTCTAGTCAATACACATAATGTTTTATTACCTTCTTTACATATAAAACTTGGGCTAATAAAGCAACATATAAAAACGCTTACAAGAAGAAACTCGAATGGCTTTGAATATATAGTTAAAAAATTGTCAAAAATCACACAAGCTAAACCAAAATAAGGGATTTATGTTGTTAAAGGTTCCTTTTTGTGGTTTTTTTCGCAGAAAATCTTGAGGCAGTCAGATGGAGAAAGTTTCCATCAAGACATTAGTGCTATGGAACAAAGATAAATGGAATGAAAGTATACTCGCCAACTATTGTTGGACACACTACCAGGATTATCCCGACTGTGAGTGTCACATCAACGAAAATCAAAAACTAATATTTTGAAGTTATATTTGTCTATACATTTTTTAATTCAAGTTTTAAATAACAAAAATATATGTGTTGAAATTTATATATTTTTTCAACTAACCAATCGATGATTCAGGTTATAAAAAAGACATAAAATTGCATGTGAATACCTAAAAAATAGGACTTGCTAATTTAAAATTAGCGTGTAAAATTATATTAAAAAATCTAGTTTGTTCTAGTAACGGGAAAAAATTGTTTTCTTCGACCAGTGATTAATATTAAGATAAAAACACAAACAAAATTTTTTACAAAAAAAAAATCTTTACCGTTCACATCGGGCACATTTAAATAATTTAAACTTGAAAAAATACAATAAACTTTTATAATTTTGATTCTCTCAGATATTTATTCATTCTGCAAATGTATTTATTAGTTCGCTTTTTGGAGAAATATTTCAATGCGGATTCATTTAAATCTTGGGTTTATGAATTAGAGGAAGCTAGTTGATAAGTTGACAAATAGATTTCACTTAATTTTACATTCTATTGTATAGATTCAAAAAAATATAAATAATAGAAAATGTTGAATTAAAGCATTCTTTTCAAATTTATAAGGGATTCAAGTTAAGAAATTTTTGAATTCTTATCGTTTCCTATATTTTGTCTAATTGTTTACTTTATTCAGGGCTGGCCCTAGTGTTCACGGGGCCTTATGCAAAATAAATAGCGTGGGGCCCAGTGCGGGTAGGAAAAAAGATTAAAAATGAGAAATAAGATTTTGAAAAAAAGAAAAGGGATTAGTTTTATTACTTTTTCATTAACACAAAATGACGATCAAAGTAACTTTATTTTTGCGAACCTTGCATTTAGCGAAATCATACAATATATCATCAAAATAAAAAATGAGAAACGCGGGGCCCACAGCGACCGCTTAGGTTGCAGTGGCCTAAGGCCGGCCCTGACTTTATTCATGTAAAATTTAATTAAAAATTTAAATAAAAAAGGACAACGTTCTTCTATTCGAAATTATAGACCTATAAGCATATAAGACAGTTTCTAAAATAATAGAAAAATACTCGATTAGCAAATTTTTAAGTACGTTCAGCAATACGACATTTTATTTCATTATTATCAATTTGCTTTCAGGCCTAAATTTCCATCAAATCACATGAATACGCTTTTTATAGATACATATTCATTTGATAAATATGATGAAGTCCTAGCATAGTTCATAGATCTCCCCAAGGCTTTCGATAGCATTTCTCATGATATTCTAATAACTAAATTATTACTCCATGGATTTTCATTTGATGCAACAACATTTTTGAAATCATACTAATCGTCGCCAAAGTTTGAAAGCACAATTTCTAAAGGAGTTCCTCGAGGATCAATCCTTGCTTCACTTTTGTTTTTTCTTTTTATAATGACATTTATAACTTTAATAAAAATACACAATTGTATTTCTTCTTAGACGATTTTACCATCGTTGCACCACTTCCAAAATTGAATGCTTCCATCTCCTCAGCAGATCAAAGAATAAATTCAATTTTTGAATGGTGATATTTGAATTAATTTATTGTAAATAAAAAGACAAAAGCAATGTATTTTCCAACAAAAAAATAATAATTGAGTATAGTGGCAGCATGAAATTTGTTGAAAGATTTTTCCTTCTTGGCCTTTTAAGAAATAAAAATATAACCTGAAAAATCACATACATTTGTAGAAGCCAAGCCAAACTCTGTCAATGGTATAATCAAAAGAGATAAGACGAGTTACCGGCACAATCTAAACTCACAATATATAAAAGTTTATTTCTATCTATTTCTATTAACCCTTCGATATCGATAATATCGTTGGCATTAGCAAATTATGCTGTCTTCAATAAAGCTATTCTGATTATTTTTAAATGCCCTCTATAAGTCAAACATCTCTCTTTTATCGCTAAAATCTACTAAAAGTTGTGGACATATATTTCCCACAAATGTCCACACTTGTATATAAGCTTTTTTCCAACTTCACATCTCATATTTTTGATCATTGGACGTACTTTAATCGTGATTTAGATAATTACAATCTCAGATTTCTAAATAATTTATTTAAAAAGTCCTTAAGACAGAGAATAATGAAACATTGGAACGGGTTTCTTGTAAATTACTCCTAATTTTTCTGAAATTGATCAGGTAATTGATGAGACTTATTACACAAAACCTAACTTATTTATTTATTTTTCTTAGACAAGCCTTCTTCCCTATGAATTTAACGTTTTGGGAAAAGTTCCAACTTAAAATTCTTCTCTGCTTTAATTTTAAAATGGCAGATGTTGGTACTTACTCTACTCCTGTATCTTGTAGAACACAATACTCTACTTTTTTTTTAAGCAAAAGATACTCATATAAAAAAGATTACTATAAGAAACTAATCAACTGTTTGAAAAACATTTTTACCCTATCTACTATCACTCCTTTTCTAAAGTAAGAAAAAAGAACCATGTCCTCCCTTTCACAGTTTAAAAAATCCTTGTTTGCCGATCTCATCCTATGATTACAGCAATACTTTTCCAACTCTTCTCCTCTTTTGCTTTGAATATTGTGTTTCTGCTTGATATCAATTATTTTTTTTCTCACAGTGTCCATACACTAACATGATATATTCATTTTCGATAATATACATCATGTTTAATTAACAATAAATTGAATTGAATTGAATGAATTGAATATTTTTATAATAAATGTAATATGTGTGTATGTATGCATTTTTTGCTATATCTATAAATACGTATAAACTCTTACACAAAATATGTTAATTTTTTTTATCTCTAAAATGTTCACAATAATTCTCTGCTACCCAATTATGCTGTTGTACACTTCTGAAAACTTCAACCAGAGTTCCACATGTCTCTTTGATATCTTAACAATTTCTCTCTATTTCGTGCCATTCCAAATAAGTCAAAGTCTTCCTTTGCATCTCTTTGTCCATATTTAAATTTTTGGAAGTTTTACATCATTCATCCATTCTGTGTCTCAAAACATTCTTCGTAATATTTCTGCTTTTACTATAAAGATACTTCTCCTCTTTCCATCCACTGCCTAAACTTCTTTATTTGATATTTTATGATACAATTTTATGCTTAGAACTTTTCTTAAAGTGTCTTTATTTCATTTAACTAAAACAATTTATGGATAATCACACTAGGGTTTTGGGCTTCCTTATCCTTCATATACTTTCTACAATATGAAAAAGGGAAACACTGAAACTTGCTAAGCTTTCCTTTTTCTGATTTTTTTGTTGATTTAAAATTAAAACTTTTTTAAACTCTTTTCTTTTTAATACTTTCTAACAATTCAGAAAATGGGGCATTGATAAATTTAAAAGTGTGAATATTTCATTTAATTTTTATAAAATAAATATCTCTCGTTTAGAGGGGTTGACTTTCTATTAAAATCCACTTGAAGCAACTTTTTTAGTTAAACTTACCTTTTTCAAAAATTGAATATCGAAATTATTTCTAGAAATATTGCCAGTTGTAATTGATTTATTTCACTATGCAATTCTTTGCATAAAACTTTACTGCACTTCATTCATATAAAATCTTTTTTCCATCGTCATCTCATTTTAATGGTAAACGGAGAAAAGTGTGCAAACGACAAAAGAGTTTATTTTTCTTTTTTTCCCTGCTGCACACTTTTGTCGTTTGCACACTTTTCTCCTAAAACCATTTTAATGATAATGATATAGAAAGAAAAAGTGTACATCTGTTTATAATAAATCAAAAACGTCAATTTAATTGCATCTTTTTGCTGTCTATATATCTCCTTGGAACCGTTTGGAACTGGGATTTCCCGGTTTTATAAGTTTTTTTCGGTATCGGTTCCTAATTTTCGATACTTATGCAAACCCTACACCTGACCAATCAAATTTTAATTTTGTATTATTTGGGCTTAGAAGCATATAATAACATGGAATTTAATTTTTTCCAATAAAAATTTACTTACAAAAAATTATTTTTGTATTTTTAAAATTTCATAAAAAAAAGTTAAAAAATTTTTTTTAATTTTTTTTTCATAAAAAATAAATTTATGAAAAATTACTATAAATTTAAAATTTAAAATAAAATTTATTTAATATTTTTCTTTAGTTTTTTTCAATTAAAGTTAACATTTCGAAATAATTGTTTTTATAAGTTTAAAATTTTGTAAAAAAAACATAATATTTAAACCTCAAAAAAAGGTTCTTATATTTTTATTTAGTTAGTAAATGTCTTACTTAGCCGTTAGTTAGATAGTCGCGTAGTAGCTAGTCTTAATCAGTAAAAATCTCCAACTAATAAGTCTATGAGAGTTATTTGAAAATAATTGGACATTTAGTTCTATATGCAGATGTAAGTATCACTAAACCACGTTACACAATCTTTACAATTTTTGTTCAGATGCATACACAAATTTTTTACGTGAAGAAAAAACTTATGCTTTTTGCAATCAATTTTGGCCTAGCTTACCGAAATCACGTATGTTGAATTCCATGCTCATAATATTATTTGATGAAATAACTTAAAGTTGTCAAAAAAGTGATATAGATTGGCTACTCATCTCAAATTTGCGGTGCAGGACATTTCGTACCAAAAAGGTTTCAAAGCAGAGACATTTCGTACATTTGTTATGTATGTTTTGTACCGAGTTTTTTTTAATTTTGGGTAAGAACTGACCAACATAGATACGAAATGACTTGGGTAGGAAATGTCTTGGTTATACGAAATGTACTTGAACTCCAAATTGGAGTTTTTTTCTGAATAATATTTAAAATAATTGTATAACATTATATACCCATTTTCTAGTATGCTGAATTGAAGGGTGCTGTTTATTTTGTTTGAAAATCAATCAAAACTGTTAAAAAGGGATTTAAATGGCGATGTTTCTCAAATTGTCAAATTTTAGAAATAAATAAATTTTTACACATATTATATCTATTTTCTAGTATGATTCAATAATTGAGAAGATTTTATATTTTACAAATTTAGGTATTTAAATTTATATGGAAAATGTAAATGTTGGTAAAATGCTCTAAAGTAAAAAATATTCGTGGATAAAAACCTCTAGGAAATGATTGGCATAATGATAGATGGGCTGTATTTCGCCAAATTTGCTAAGACCAAGTTAAAATGTAGAAATTATTTGATCCCTGACGATACATTGAGACTCAATTAAACATTATTTGCTTCTAAAGTAGGGATTCAATTCTATGCTTTTAATCCAAAAAACCCCTCAAAATACAGTGTTTTATTCAAATCCTTAACGCGTATTATGTTGACAAGTACTAGGCAATGAAGATAAGTTAAGTTTTTTTAAAGATGGGATATTAAATTTTGGGGAAACATTATTTCAATAAATCCAACCCTTAAGGATAAATATAGAGAAAATTGATCATAAAAATTTCAATTTGAAAGAAAGCATGTTGACGTTATGCCTTGATTCAATTTGATTTTGATTACTAAAAAGTAATAAATTATATTTTCTCTTTCCATAGATGTTAAAAACTTACAGTTTATGTGTATCCAATAACAAGTTAAGTACCAGAAAAACCAGATGTCTTTATTCAATTTCAATTCATTTCAGATGAAAACCGGAGAGGGAAATAAACGTATTTTTTTGGAGATAAGGCAACTTTTGAAAGAAAAAAATGTTATTTATGTGATCAGGATATTTTGAACATACTTTTGTTTTTCATGTACTTTACTCAGGTATAATATTTCGAATTTATTTCATATCGATGTAATGAAATAGAAATTTTTTACTTTTAAGAAGAAGAAGAAGTTTATTTAAAAAAAAATGAAATGTAAAGAACAAAAAAAACAACTTCCATATAGAAGTGAAAGCTGTACTGAAACAAACAGAGTTTTAAGTAGTTATTATTGAATCAAATAAATAAATTTATGTATAAATTTATTACAAACGTGCAAAATCAAAAGGCTGAAGAACCGCTTGCATGAGTTTACACTAAATAATATAATTATACAATATATTATTATTTGTTTGAAAGAATTAGAACCATCATCACAAAATAATTAACTGTATCAGACAATCTCTAAATATTATTCACAATAAATCAGATATATGTAAAATATGTATATGTAAATATATATATATATATATATATATCTCCAAACTATATAGTACAATGATTCATCTCCAACCTGTATACTACGATGATTCATCTCTAACCTGTATACTACGATGATTCATCTCCAACCTGTATACTACGATGGTTTCTATTCTATGTACAAATAACTAGGGAGACAATGTTCAACTTTCTGTTCACATTCTGCTAGATGTAAGATTTGATATACCTCATTCGGGGAGACGATGCCACATAAGTTATTACCTATATACATTATACCTGTATACTACGATGGTTCATCTCCAACCTGTATACCGCGATAATTCATATCAAAGAATCGAAAAATATTCTTTAAAAAATCAAAAATATCAAACTTTCTGTTCATATTTTGCTACCTCATACGATGTTACAAAAGTTATTACCTATACTTTGCAATTTGCACGATTTTAAATATTATATTTGTCAAATAATCAAAATAAAATTCTGTAATCAAAGAATCGAAAAATATTCTTTAAAAAATCAAAAAATATCAAACTTTCTGTTCATATTTTGCTACCTCATACGATGTTACAAAAGTTATTACCTATACTTTGCAATTTGCACGATTTTAAATATTATATTTGTCGAATAATCAAAGAATCGAAAAATGTTCAAATCAAAAAATATTTATTCTTTTTAAATATATCGTTGGCTCCCCTTACTTTTAGTTTCGTATGTGCATAATTTGATAAAAATTAATTATTAAAGACTAGGTTTATCTTTCAATTTTAAAAGTAAGGGGAGCCAACGATATATTTAAAAAGAATAAATATTTTTTGATTTGAACATTTTTCGATTCTTTGATTATTCGACAAATATAATATTTAAAATCGTGCAAATTGCAAAGTATAGGTAATAACTTTTGTAACATCGTATGAGGTAGCAAAATATGAACAGAAAGTTTGATATTTTTTGATTTTTTAAAGAATATTTTTCGATTCTTTGATTACAGAATTTTATTTTGATTATTTGACAAATATAATATTTAAAATCGTGCAAATTGCAAAGTATAGGTAATAACTTTTGTAACATCGTATGAGGTAGCAAAATATGAACAGAAAGTTTGATATTTTTGATTTTTTAAAGAATATTTTTCGATTCTTTGATATGAATTATCGCGGTATACAGGTTGGAGATGAACCATCGTAGTATACAGGTATAATGTATATAGGTAATAACTTATGTGGCATCGTCTCCCCGAATGAGGTATATCAAATCTTACATCTAGCAGAATGTGAACAGAAAGTTGAACATTGTCTCCCTAGTTATTTGTACATAGAATAGAAACCATCGTAGTATACAGGTTGGAGATGAATCATCGTAGTATACAGGTTAGAGATGAATCATCGTAGTATACAGGTTGGAGATGAATCATTGTACTATATAGTTTGGAGATGAATCATCGTAGAATACAGGTTGGAGAAGAATCATCGTAATATACGGGTTGGAGATAACACGCAAGTTGTCTACCCGCGTTCAACCGTACAGGTTATGAGAATATATCATTACATATTAGAGAAGAGTTTTCTAAACTCTTTATACTGAAAAAATATTTCTTCAATATACAAATAAATTTAGATGAGAATATATCATTACATATTAGAGAAGAGTTTTCTAAACTCTTTATACTGAAAAAATATTTCTTCAATATACAAATAAATTTAGATTCTGAAAGTAGAGTCGCTTTATAATTGGCCTGGAAATTGTCACAGAATATAGGTAAAAATTTGTCCAAATGAAAAAAGCTTTAGTTTAAAATGCATCCCTTATCTCCTTAAATTTAATGCAGTAAACAATAATAAAAATAATATTTATCCAAAACATATTTTTTCGAATCAAAGTGTAAATCAAACCCGCATTTAAATTTTGGTTGATTAATTCAAAATCTACAAATAAATTTAGATTCTGAGAGTAGAGTCGCTTTATAATTGTGTTAGAAATTATCACATAATATAGATAAAAATTTGTCCAAATGAAAGGAGCTTTAGTTTAAAATGCATCCCTTATAAAGGTTGTATCTAATCTAAATAAAAGTAGATTATGATTATCCAACAAAACTCATTATTTCTTCAATGTGGATGTCGAAAATTATAATTATTTTATAAAAATATAGAAATTCACTTTAGGATTAAAGTGAAAAAAAATAAAAATAATATTTATCCAAAACATATTTTTTCGACTCAAAGTGTAAATCAAACCCGCATTTAAATTTTGGTTGATTAATTCAAAATCTACAAATAAATTTAGATTCTGAGAGTAGAGTCGCTTTATAATTGTGTTAGAAATTATCACATAATATAGATAAAAATTTGTCCAAATGAAAGGAGCTTTAGTTTAAAATGCATCCCTTATAAAGGTTGTATCTAATCTAAATAAAAGTAGATTCTGATTATCCAACAAAACTCATTATTTCTTCAATGTGGATGTCGAAAATTATAATTATTTTATAAAAATATAGAAATTCACTTTAGGATTAAAGTGAAAAAAAATAAATTCATGAGATTACTTATTGATAAAAATTGATTAAAACACATATTTTGATCTATTTATCTTCTCTTTAAAAATTTATATGCAATAAACAATAATAAAATAATATTTATCCAAAACATATTTTTTTCGAATCAAAGTGTAAATCAAACCCGCACTTCAAAAGAAGTAAAAAACTAATGTTAATATATAAAAAACTGAAAACTAAAATGATTTTATAAAAATCTAAAAATAAATAGTGGACTACGATTATCCAACAAAACTTGTACATTCGATCTACATTTTTCACTTCAAAAATAATTTTAAATTTATTAGAAAAAGATTATACTGACCAATAAAAAAAACGAAGGTTAATTTATAAAAAAAATGGAAAAACTAATACTATTTTATAAAAATCTACAAATAAATTTAGATTCTGAGAGTAGAGTCGCTTTATAATTGTGCTGGAAATTGTCACATAATATAGGTAAAAATTTGTCATAATGAAAGGAGCTTTAGTTTAAAATGCATCCCTTATCTGCTAATTAATGGTATGAAGCCCATGGAAAATAAAAACAGTAAAATGGCATTTCTTAAGTACTTATGATATAAGTAATGTATTCTGAAAGGCCATAAAAAATGCTTTAATTTGGTATATCGCATGATGCATTTTGTTGAGAAATGTGAAAGTTATAAGCGTTTTAATATTTGACTAAGATTTAAGCTAGGAACACTACAAATAAACTAAGCGTACACTAGCCCGATAAAATAAACCACACACGCGTGCTAAAGATGTGGTGTAGCGTATGCGAGATAAGAATTCACTGCGCTCACAAACGCGTAATGCAACATGTGTTCATCTTTCTTCGCATAGTTATGCTCTAAAATCAATCAATAATGTGATTTATTCTTCGCACACTGTCGGTATAAATATAACGAATGCCCTTCGTTAAAAATTAGAAAGGTTGTATCTAAACTAAATAAAAGTAGACTACGATTATCCAACAAAACTCGTACATTCAATCGACAAAACCACACACGCGTGCTAAAGATGTGGTGAAGCGTATGTGAGATAAGAATTCACTGCGCTCACAAACGCGTAATGCAAAATGTGTTCATCTTTCTTCGCATAATTATGCTCTAAAATCAATCAATAATGTGATTTATTCTTCGCACACTGTCGGTATAATTTTTAACGAATGCCCTTCGTTAAAAATTAGAAAGGTTGTATCTAAACTAAATAAAAGTAGACTACGATTATCAAACAAAACTCTTACATTTAATCGACATTTTTCACTTGAAAAAAAAATTTAAAATTTATTAGAAAAATATTATACTGACCTCTACTGACCCATAAAAAGTAAAAAATATATATTAATTTTCGACAGTTTTATTTAACTATGACATTTTAAAATGTTAAAACCCATATTCTACCTTTGTGAATATAAAATTTTGAAGAAATAATATATAAACTCATCACGTTAATTATTGGTATTTTTTGAAACTAGATAAAAGTTGACTGACCTCACATAAAAGCGGATTTTGAAAAAATAAAAATATATTTATTTGTAAAACCTAACGTATTTTACCCACAAAGAGTATAGCTTCAAATCTTGTACATTCGATCAACATTTTTCACTTCAAAAATAATTTTAAATTTATTAGAAAAACATTATACTGACCTATACTATTGACCCATAAAAAGTAAAAAATATATATTAATTTTCGACAGTTTTTTTTAACTATGAAATTTTAAAATGTGAAAAATCATATTTTACCTTTGTGAATATAAAATATTCAAAAAATATTTTATAAATTAAGAACGTTAATTATTATTGGTATTTTTTGAAACTAGATAAAACTTGACTGACCTCACATAAAAGCAGATTTTGGAAAAATAAAAATATATTTATTTGTATAACCTAGCCTATGTTAACCACAAAGAGTATACCTTTCCAATGACACCATTTTCATTTAATTTTTTTTTAAAAAGACACATTATGCTTAAACAAAAAGGTGGTCCGTAATTTTTTCAAAAATTTAGACAAAATTTTTCGAATAAATGTCCATTTATTAAAATTTTTTAAAACTTTTGCAAAAATTAATTATTCTAGAGTATGTAGCAAACGATAAGCTTTCTAATGATATATATATCATAAAAAAGAAATATTGAAAAACAGTTGAATTCTTTCTTCAAATCAAACAAGTAAAAATTTCCAAAAAGTAGTATTGGTAGTATTAGTAGTAGTATTATTATTATTATTATATATTACATAAACATTTCAACCAATCATATAGTTTTTATGAAATAAAACTGCAATTTCAAAGTTAAATTTTTTGAACTTTTAGGTAGAATTTTTGAAATGTGGCTTTCAATATGTATGTAAAATATTTTTTGAAAATTTTTATTTTAAGTATATTTTTTAAGCATTTTACGATTTACACATTTAAATATATAATAAGGCTGGCAAGTTTGGCGAGTTGTCTCCCCGGAGGTCTTGCCAGACCTCTGATACTTATAATACAATAAAATGCATATACTATAATTTCACCTCTTTAGTTGTCTGAAGAAAAGAGAAGCAATTTGCATCAAAACAAGAAAACATATATCCCTCTGTGAACATTTTCTTCAACTTTTTTTTGTATAGACTTATGCTTAAATCTAGATAGTTTATCAAATAAAGGTTGCTATTCCAAAAACTAGAAAGCTTATATTCTAAAGTTTGGTAAAAGTTTAGACATCTATAGTGAGGTACTAATGCAGTATTTTTCTCTCTTAAATCATATTGAATAGATATAGAATTGAAGTGAAGTATATGACTGAAAATAGAAGGCAGCATGAAATTAAACAACTTATAAATCATAAGAGCCAAACTAAATTGATATAAATCCTGTAACTTTAATACCTGTGTTTCATAAAAAAGATTACTTGTGTGTGCATACGGACTCAGGCCATGTACTAGCCTTAGGCATTTTTTCTGAGTTTTAGCTAAAGTTGTCAGATTTGAATGACCCCAAATTGTTAAACAATATTTTAAATGAGGTAAAAAAAATGAATTGTAAATCAATAGCTTTATATGAATAGGAAGAGTATTTTTCAATCTAGATAAAACGCCATTCACTTTTGATACTTTCTCATTTATATTTTGGATGTGTGCATGCCATTTTAATTTATTATCGATTGTAACTCCAAGTAAGTTGAATCGGTCCACTATTTCAAATTTGAATCCATCATTAACCTTCGCTTTACGGACTTTATGCATTTTTTACACTAAAAATTTTTGAGGCGTTTTTTATCAATGTGCCTCCATAGAAACCTATTATGAAAGTTGCATGTAAATTTTCTATTTCACACACTTTACACAATGTGACATTAAAATTTAAATTTTATCGAATAATTTTTGAAAAAAATAGAAAAAACTTCTCAACATGACGTTTTATAAAATAGATGGCGTTAAAAATAAAAACATGAACTTGAAGAATTCACCAAAATTTATTTACAGTTGATGCACAAAATTGAAGAATGAGATTTACAGATAAACAAAGAACACTTTTCACATTGTCTGGATGTTTTGTTCTTCTTAGATACGCAAAAAGAACAAGAAGCTCTTTTTTTACTAGAACTTGGCTCCAAAGGTTCAGACACACACTCTCTAATGCCATAAAAATGGAAAAGATGCTTGATGTTCATCTGCAATTCAGATATGGTAGAGCGAGCTTTCATACATTCTTCAGCCAAGTAAAAAGCTAGGCTTTTTATAAAGACTTTTCTTCCACTGTCTTTTTGGAGAGGATAATCTTGAGGTGCATTGAACTTAGCAACAATCCAAGTGTTCAAGGTGCATATATCTAGGTAATTACAAAAAGCCACTAAGGGCCATCGTCTTGTAGGTTTATATGCACGGTATGCTTTTATCATCCTGTTGCCAACATCAACACCACCTTTGTGTTCATTGTAAGCCAGAATACTTTCGGGTTTTGAATCAATATTGCTGATTTGAACATTTTTATGCTGGGAAGAGAGTAAGTAGACTACCTTGAAGTTTCTCCGAGCATGCTTCTTAGGAATATATGCGGCAATGGACACGTAATCTGAGTATATAATACGGCTTTCGCACTCATTCAAACGCAGTTCTTTGAGATGAAGGGGACGAAACACAATTGGCAAAAACCTCTTGTTGGACATAATTGTTCCACAAAGAGATAAACACTTGTTATGTGCCCATACAGCAAGTTCATGAGTGGTAAAAAAACGATCCGTAAACAGACCACAACCTTTTGGAACATTGCTATTTTCAACCAGTCTCTTTACAATTGATGATCCAGAAAAATATGTGGAGTCTTGCAATCCAGACACATAAACTTCAGAGAGCATAAAGTAATTGTATATTGAATCGCAAATATGGTAAAACTTCATACCGTACCTGCCAGGTTTGTGAGGGTCATAGACTTTGACTGGACAGCCCCCTCTGAATGATACGAGCTGCTCATCAATTGTCACAGAAGAATGAGCAGTCCAAAACTTTGGAAAAACTTTATAGAAGTGATCGTGTATATGTCTGATAGGGCTTATCTTGTCATTTTTATCACGTTCATCTTTTTTATCAAATCTGATGAAAATTTGAATTAAAGTGAACATGTCGCGTCCAATGGCAGCTTTCAAAAAAGGACTTGCAAATGTTGAAAACAAATCAGAAATTTTAATTTTTTGGTCGCAATTTTGACCAATATAAAGAAGTGTGGCAAAATAAGAGAGTAGGTGATAAACCTTGAAGTTCAAGTAACAATATTTGAGATTTGAGTTTTTAGGACAATTTGATCTGAAAAAAATGAATAATAACACAAATCACATATGAAAAAAAAACTTACTCATAGTTGCTTTTAAGTTTTAACATTGTCATAGAGTATATATGCTGAACTATTTCAGGTGTCATGAAACATTTGAAAATAGATAGAGCATTAGAGTTATTTTTACATTGTCCTTTGGGGCCTGCAGGATGATTAGAAAAGTTTCGGATGTTTATTCTCTCTACTCTACCACTTAAACTTGCACGTGGATCCCAGTAAAATTCCGTGGAATCAGGAGCTACTAAGTTGTCATTTATTTCTTGTGAAATTTCAAATGAAGAATTGCTGGATGATTCAGAGGAACAATTAGAAATTGAGGAAATATCTCCAGTTTCCTGTGAAGTACTAGACATTAGAAATTTGGAAAGTCAAGAGAAGCTACTGAAGTCAATCGAATGCGAAAGGAATGAAGCAAATACCAAAATGTAAGGGAGCACGATGGAGTGAAAATTTATTGATTGTTCCAGTGAGCATGTCACTCACTATGCGTCTTTGCGAAACATACACCACAATTGTGTTTACTACGTAATCAGCAATGAGTTCAATGATTTTCTCCTTACTCTGCGTCTTTGCGAAACATACACCACAATTTTGTTTACTACGTAATAAGCAATGTTTTCAATGATTTTTCTCCTTACTCTGCGTCTTTGCGAAACATACACCACAATTGTGTTTACTACGTAATCAGCAATGAGTTCAATGATTTTCTCCTTACTCTGCTTCTTTGCGAAACATACACCACAATTTTGTTTATTACGTAATCAGCAATGCGTTCAATGATTTTTCTTCTTACACACGACCGTATATAAAATCTATTCAAGAGTTTCATATGATAAAAACGATAAAAAAAAAGCAACAGAATAATCCTGTAATGTCGATGCATCGCAATAAAAGTACACTGCGCCTTCATTTGTAAAGCTGTGCTTTGTATGAAACATGAAACTATCAATTCCCTAGTGATGAGAAAAATGACATGCCTATGGATGATACATGTGTGTACTTATAGTACGTTTCAGAGCATGTATGCCACTACAACTAGTACAATTTTTGAAAAATTTCATCAAAAAGATGTTAAAAAAATTAATATATATGATATATTTTATATCTTGATAATTAATTTATATTTTCATTGCATGAAAATACGAAATTTTGTTATAACTTATTTATCTTTTATAATTATTCTTTAAATTAGATGGCGTTAAACAAACATATCCAAATATAAATAATATTTGGATATTCAGATTTAGTGGAGTGAAATTTCATCTTTAATTCGTTCAAAATATGAAACACAAAACTATTCAACCTTCAAAATCTTTTTTTTAATGAGTAGTCACAAGTACTTGATTTAGCAATTTTTATTATAAAGTTTACAAAACGGTGTAAAAAATGCATAGAGTCCGTAAACCAAGCTATAAAGTATATGTCCGTAGAGCGAAGGTTAAGAAAATTACTAGAACATTGATTTTTGAACAGCATTATCTTGGACTTACTGTAATTTAATTTCATTCCATTATTTTCTAACCATTGTTCCACCTTATTTATGTCCAGTGAAATTTTTTTGGAAATATTTGGATCATTGGGCAGGAATGGAATATTTATAGTAATATCGTCAGCAAAGCATAGAAAATCAACGTTTTCATTAGAAAGATATATATCATTCAAATATATTAAAAATAGGAGGGGACCCAATATAGAGCCCTGCGGAACTCTAAATTAAAACTTTTAAATTACTTTTAATACAAAAATAACGACATCTATACAGAATAAATATATAAACATTACGTAAATATCCTGTGTATTTTAAAGCATATTCCTCTGTTGGTTCTAAAGAATGTGTGAAAACTTGCAACTTCAACACGGTGAGTAGAATATCTTCTTTGTCGTCGATATATTCTTTGAAGTTTCCAGTAGTAACTTCTGTTTTGATTCTCTCAGCTCTATGTCCATATCTTTCTACCAATTCCACCCAAGTAATCTTTTTAGCTTCAGATCGCCATTGAATTTGGGTTGAGCCATTGAGAAGCGTCCTTATTGAACTGAGGAACGATTTAGAATGCTCCAAAATGGCTAAATTTTGAAAAATAGCTCAAGTAAAAAGTGCTCAAGAAAGTTTTACGTTTGCATCTGCCATCCACGTATGCAGCGCTAGTGTCACACGTGCAATAAAAGTCTTCTTTGTCATAATATTTATTGAACCATCTGCTTCCGTTGCATACACCTAAAAATATATATAGAAGACTGATATTTATAGCTCTTGGTAGTTTGGTACGTCAAACATATGGCAAAATGTCAAAGACGTGTGAGAAGGGCGAGTTTCGAGCCATCTGTTTACAGACCCATCGACATTGCCCTTTTTCACCTGAGATACGCAATAAAAATATGAAAAAATGACGATAAATAAATATAATAATACATATAAATTCAGCAAAAAATTTTTGTCCAATTGAAATTTTTCTCCGAAAATAATTAAAATATATTTTTCTTTTCATTTTATTTGAAAGTAAAATTTTTTTTGGAAAATTTTGTTTAACTAAGACGATAAAGTTCATTTAGGTACAAAATAAAAGACCAAATATATATTATGTAAAAAATTATGCATTTTTATTAAGATTTTCAAAAGGAAAGTTTTTTATATTTAAAATAAAAAAATAAATCTTGTTAATAAAACATTTTCCCAAGAATTGGTATCGTAAGTTTTCATTAACTTTTTTTACTTTGATTTTTACAGCATGACGTTCTATTTTTCTCTTGTCTAATTCATTTACATTTTCTTCTAAAGATGATGATCTGAATCTCAAATTATTTACTTTTTCGCATTTGATCTACATCTCTCCATATGGTAAATTGATTAGCTAGAACGTGTTGATAATTGGGATGACAGTTTGACACTTCGTGAAGGTATTCTTTGTCATTTTTCAACATAGTTTCCAGACAGGTAGTTTTGGAATATTTAATTTAAAGATGGATATAACGCAAAGTAATGTGATTGATTTACCCAAATTTTTATTATTATAAGTTGGAATTTAAAAATATTTTATTGTCAAATTTAGTAGATAAAGATAAAACTTTTATGTATGAAAAAAAACTTTTATTCTTGTCAAACTTTAAGTGATAACGTGGAATTATGTAATATTTGGTTATGATATCGCTAGAATCAGCTTTTACACTGCTATCTCTCTATGAGTATTATATCAAATCAGAGACTGAGCAATAAAAAAGTATCATAAGTGTGTAACGTTGCTACCCATTTATCAAATATGAGAAAAAATAGATTAATTTGTAATTTGTTATTTATGCAAACCTTGTTTTATGCCAGTCAATATTTTATAAGGTTTTTTTATAGAATAAATATAACATTTTTATGTGTATTTAATTTGATACTTTTTTAAAATAGTGTTTATTCCGACTATGATATGCAGGGCCCGCGCACCCTATTTAATTTGGGGGCTTGAGCCCCCCCCCCTCCATTTTTTACCCTAGCCCCCTCACCCCACTCAATTTTCCAAGCCTCTCCACTCAATTTTTCAAGCTTAAATAAGTTTAAAATGAATTACATCCGATAAAGTGCGCTTGTGAAGAAGTCTTTTCTTTGTACATTGGTAGTTTCAATAAATATATTATAAAATTGTCTAGAGTATTTTTTGAGTATCAAGCTGCTCTAGCAATAGGAATCAGTACTGCATCCTGTGAGAGAAGTTTTTCGATCCTTAATTAAAAGAGTTTTCGAGTTTTTGAACTATTTCAACGAAAAATCAAGAAGTCTGAATGTTTGACATCCAAAATTGCTTTATTACTCTAAAAATGATATATTGTTAATAAAATGATTTTCTTCTTTACTTTTGTTTTATAATAGTTAATTATACTCCTCAATCCTCATCACCTTAGTTTTATGACCTTCTTTAGCTCTTGTTTCCAATATTTTTCGAATTTGCTTCTAGAAAGGAAAATTTTATAGTGTGTATTTTCATAATGTATAGTTTCAGCCCTTTTGGTTAGCACGGGCTTTGATGATATGATATAATAATAATAATGGGGAGACAAGGGTGTAAAAATCTTGTGCTTTTAAAAATGAGTTTTCAATAATCTCTATCTTATGGTGAAATAAAAACGGATTAGTATCGTGTTGAACGTTGCCTCATTCAAATATAATTATTTTAGTTTCTACATTACTAACTTTTAGAGAAGTCAACTTTATCACATAAATTGGACTAAAAATAAATCATCCCAATTATTGCATAATCTTATAAAATATATTTTAAAAATTGAAGCTTTTTATTTTTTTGGACTCCTGGATAAATTACATGCAATTAATTCAAAATTAAGTAGATTAGAAAAGTTTTTCTTGATTTTTACTAAATTGTCTAGGCCAACAAAATTAAAATGTTTTAATTTTTTGAAATATATTTTATAAATTAGAGATGATTAGAAAACAATATTTGAATATTTGTGTTAAGCATGTCTTATCCACTGATATTATTTTAAGTTCTTAAATTTTTATATATCATATTAATATACATTTTTACGCAAGTCTTTTTAAAATTGGATAACTCTACTATGCTTTAAATGAAATTAGTTGTGTCTATAAACTATTTTGAGTTTTTCTTTCTTGAATCGTCTCTATATAACATTTTGATTTTAGTTTTAACTATACAAAAAACCTTTTTCTTTTTATAATTTTCCGAAGAAAATTAATCAAATAAACTTTATATTGTAAACTTTTCCATACAATACGATTTTTTTCTTAAAAAATTCCCCTTAACCAACGGAGCCTGTATATTGATTTTTATTGGGATTTACTTTTTTGTCTTTTATTTGATATTTTTCTTCTTTCATCAAATTTAAATTTTTAAAAAGTTTCCGAAAATAAAATGGTTTGGGAAATTTAGACATATATACTGTTATGATAAGGAGAATTTTTGAGAGAATATATTTTCTCTAAGAAAGATTAAAATTTAATGAAAGTTTAAGCTAAAAGTTCTCACTTTTGCATTTTGCTGATTCGTATTCTCCTCCATTGTAATAACGTTGGCATTGGCAAACTGTTGGAATTATTATTCGAACACAATGGGAATGAGGTTTACATTTTTGGTCATGCTTGAGTTCACAGGCATCTAAACTAATTTGATAAAAATGGGCATAAAAAATCTTATTTTCATTTTACCTGAGCAAGATCCATTGATGTACGAAGCAAGTTTTCCTTCGCAATTGCAAATGAATCCTGTTATTGTTTCTAAACACTCTGCGTTTCCTGCACACGTTAAACTTTTTGGCAAATCTGTACATAGATGTATGCCTAAAATCATTTAGTGTTAAAATGGTTTAAAAAACAAGTCAGAATTTGCATCAAAACTAGTCTAAATAAATGAAAAATTCTGAAAAAATTTGAAATCCTTTTAGAAAATGAAGGAACTTTCATAAAAAAAAACAGCTTTATTTTTAATATTCTTATTGTTCGCCAAGCTAGGAGTAATATGTTTAGAAACAGTACCATTCACTTTCAGTTTTCATAGGAATAATGATATATTATAAAAGTTAGCGTCGTGAACGTATGCAGAAGTTAGTGTATAAATTATAGGAGTGTGTCCATTTGACACCCAGCCGAAGATATTGTTTTAAACATAATTTAACATTACGTGTAACAGTGTGAACAGAAATATTTAATATTTATATCAGTTCTTAAAATCATGTATTATTATTTATTTATTCACCAAAGTAATCTAAGCTTTAAACGAATTACTATTTTTGCTTCTATATAACATCTATACCCTAAACCAGTGGTTCGCAAAATTTTCTGATCGTTACCTACTTTTCATACATGATCCTTGTCTATGGACCCCATAGACAATATAGACATAGACATGGTGAATACCGCGACTGTCTACTAGTATCTAACAATTATAATCATAAGATTCTTTAAAAAGGGCATTTTGCTAAAAGGTGTTTCAAGAATAAGCAAAAAAAAGAAGGAAACATAGGAAATCCACTGGATGGAAAAAGTTTATTAATCCTACGCTATGTGATTTAATCTTTGAATCTTACAAATTTAATAACATTGTAACAATTAAGTGCTCTAGTTGGGAGACAATTCTACTCAGTGTGAAGGGTGATGTTGCAGATTATCGATAAGCTTCTGGATTCTTGGTCTTAATCTTCAAACCAAATCAAAAGACTATCGATTTATTGTTTTTGGAACAAAAATAAAGATAGTTGGAGAGGGTCCTTTATTTTTTTTCTAAACAACTCCAAGTTTTAATGGCGATTTTTTTTTCAATCTGAAGTTTCAACTTTCTAAAATTTACAATCAATTTTGTATATCTTTGCTGATTTTTGAAACAAGTTCACTGATTTCAATATCTTTAGTATGAAGAAGAAATCTAAAGAGACTTGGTCTTGCTCTTCTTGCATAAACAGTTCATGTAAAGACATGGCTTTTTGTTATTCATATAACGAATGGTTCTGCTATCCCTGCTAAGATTTTGACGAAAAATTTAATGAGATAGTTGACAATTATTTTTCTCTAGGTATGAGATGGCTTTGTAAGAGTTGCGTCTCAATTACTTCTCCTCTTACTGGCAAAAGTAAAAGTATTGACTCCTCCCAGATACTTCAGACTCTCAATGATATTGAGCTTAAACTAGACTCTTTTTCGAAGAGTATAAAGCAAAAAGATATCATTAGCAGAAAATCTAAAAAAAAGTGTTTTATATTCAGATACTGTGAAAAAATCCGTTAATCAGATAATAATTTCAACAAAAGAAGAAAGTCGCGAAAAAATACTGGATAGTTTTGAAGAAAAACTAAAAGCTATCCCAATCAAAAAAATCATCAATTTGAAAAACTCCATTGCTTTGATTTTCCCTGATAAAAAGGCATCTGAAAAAGCAAAAGAAGTGATAAATGATAACAGTATTAAATTGTTAAAAATGTGAAGTTTTCACCTAAAGTTTCTATATTAGTTCCGACTTCTCTTTCTAACGACTCTATTGTTTCTTCTATTTTCTTGAAAAATGAAGGACTTCAGAAAATTGTAGTTGACGGAATTCTTGTTCTCAAGACCCTTCAAGGACAATAATTTAAAGATGGCTGTTCTGAAGGTATCACCATCTGTATTCAGTTATATTTCTCTTTGTAACTTTAGACTATTTTTTGGTTTTTATCATTCTAAGGTCCTGCCTTTTTTTTCTCATAGACAATGCTCCAAATGTTGCATGATGGGACACACTGCTTCTAATTGTAAAAACTATAGTGTTTGTAGATATTGTTCTGGCGATCATGATGGGAGTTCATGTACTGTTTCCAAGGCCGAATATAAGTGTATAAATTGCTCTAGAGCTGGATGTGCTGAAACTAATCATTCAGCTCTCCCTCACTTATATATCCTGTAACATTTTGTTACAATATTCTTTTTTATTATAAAATATTTGAAGTATTTTCGAAATAAACTGATTTTTACTTTATAAGTACAAGTGTAACATTTTGTTACATATACATTTTCCGAAAAATTTATTATTCTTTTTAATATTTTTTATTAATTTATTTATTTTTAGATTAATATTTTTTAATATTTTAAAAATGTCTTCCACGAAGAGTAAACATTATAATATTTTTGAAAAATTTTCTTCTGAATTCCCTGAAACTAACGAAGAGGAAAGCGATGATTTAGAATTTGATAATGAAGACGTTTCAGAAATTTATGGAGTTTGTGATACGATTTTGAAAAGCGAATTATCATCATATGCTTCTTCAACATACCAAGCTGAAAAAGAAGATGACTGCGAACAAATTTTTAATAGTGAATATACTTATTCGAGTTCTGATTATGAAGACGATTTGTATACAAATAACTCTCTATTTCCCTTTCAAGATTCAAGTGATAGTGAAAACACAGATGACTCTAATCTAAAATCTGATGAGGTGACAGAAGATGCAAACGGAATAAAATATGCTACACTTCCATTTCTAAATAGAAGTCGTAAGAGAAATTTATGTCAATTTGAAAGTAGATCCTTATTCCACTCAAAAAAAGAATCAGATTATTTTCATTGCTTTATAGACACTAACATCTTACATACTATATTGAAATTCACCAATCGTAAAGTTTCGGACATACTGCATACAACAAAACATTACAGCTATATGACTAAATTTTGTTTTGATGAAATAAAAGCATGCATTGCCATTTTGTTATATGCAGGACTGGATCATAAAAACTTTACAAGACTTGTGGAACCCCGTTGAAAGCTCTCCATTCTATAGAGCTGTTATGTCGTATCATAGATTTAAATTTTTTCTTAGAACTGTACGATTTGATCATTTTCGAGAGAGAAAAAAAAGCCCCTCCTCCCTTCACTAAAAAATTAATTGTAGAAAATTGGCTGAATCATATTCCTTCAAATTTTGTGACTTTTCCTAAAATCGCTAGCTGCATCTTTTGAAACCATTTTCATGGTAGTTGAATGACCCCTTCATGTCCAAAATTGTCAATCAAAATGAAAAATTGAAATTTTTCAGCAAAATTTTGACATTATCTGTACTTAACCTTATAACTTAGGATCTATATTATATAATACGCTGAAAATTTATAATTATATAGAGTTTGGAACGCATAACACTTTATATATTTAATTTTATCAATAATCATGGCTACTTTTTAGAAAATGTCAATCAAAATTTTGATTGATTAAAAATATACCTTCAAATTTTACATAAAATATATGTTTTTATACTAAATCGGTCATGCTGTTTTCATTTCTGGACTCATTTTTTACATTTAGGATTTGAAAATACCTATAAGTATTAATCAAATTTGCGGTTTACTTATGAAAATTGTCTCCAAAAACATTCCTTAACATTTTACATAAAATATATGTGTTATACTAAATCGGCCATGCTGGTTTCATTTCTGGACTAATTTTTTACGTTTAGGATATGGAAATACCTATAAGTGTTAATCAAATTTGCGTTTTACTTCTAAAAATTATCCCAAAAACATTCATTCAAATTTTACAATGAAATATATGTGTTATACTAAATCGGCCATGCTGGTTTCATTTCTGGACTCATTTTTTACGTTTAGGATGTGAAAATACCTATAAGTGTCAATCAAATTTGCGGTTTACTTTTAAAAATTGTCTCCAAAAACATTCATTCAAATTTTACAATGAAATATATGTTTTATACCAAATCAACTATGCTGTTTTCATTTCTGAACTTATTTTTCACATTTAGTGGTTTTAAAATATCAGTCAAAATTTGCGGTTTACTTCTAAAAGCTATCTCCAAAAATATTCTCTCAATTTTACATGAAATATTTGTTTTTATACCAAATCGATCATGCTGTTTTCATTTTTGAACTCATTTTTAACATTTAGGATTTGAAAATACCTATAAGTATTAATCAAATTTGCGGTTTACTTCTGAAAATTGTCTCCAAAAATATTCTCTTGAAATATATGTTTTTATTCCAAATCAAGCATGCTGTTTTCATTTCTGAACTCATTTTTTACATTTAGGATGTGAAAATACCTATAAGTGTTAATCAAATTTGCGGTTTACTTTTAAAAATTGTCTCCAAAAACATTCATTCAAATTTTACAATTAAATATATGTTTTTATACCAAATCAACCATGCTAGTTTCATTTATGAACTCAATTTTTGCAGTTTGAATTTGAAAATACATATAAGTATCAATTAAATTTGCGTTTAGTTCTAAAATTCGTTTTTATAGCAAATAGATCATGATGATTTCATTTCTGAACACGGTTTTCGCATTTAGAGGTTTTACTGCTAATGTCCATCAAATTTGTGGTTTATGTCTGAAAACTATATCTCAAAATATTCTCTCTAATTTTAAATGATATATATGTTTTTATACAAATTCGACCATGATAATTTTTATTTCTGAAATCATTTTTTGCATTTAGAGGTTTTAAATGTCTGAAAGTGTCAATCAAATTTTCGATTTACGTCTAATGTCTACAGAAATATTTTTGAAATTTAAATAAAATATCTGTTTATATGCCAAATGGAAGATGCTGGTTTTATTTTTGGACTCAGGTTTGGCATTTATGGTTTTAAAATATCTGAAAGCTTGAATCAGATTTGCGGTTTACTTCTAGATACTGTCTTCAAAATTATTTTGACTGTGAAAAAGAAGTTCCTCTTTTACAAATGAAAAATATTTAAATATATAGCTTGTCATCTAGGATTACAGTTAACATTTAGCTAAGATGGGTAGGAAATCTGAAAATTTAGAATAGGTCAGATTTATCAAAAATGGTACAGATGCCAATATGTGAGAATTTAGTCACTATTAAGATATTTTTAATTTAAATTGAATTTGTCCATCTTTTTCCTTTTGCGTCAAAGAGATAATTTTTAAGATGAAGAACGTTTTGTAATTGAACAATCAACATAACGAATAATTCATCAGAAAAAAACCTTTGAAATGAGATTGGTTGACAAATATTCAGGCCTGAGAGTAAAAAAGTAATTTTATCCTTATAAAAAAATTTTCGAACACACATTGAAGAATATAAATTTCTAATGAAAAAAGAGCTACCAAGAAAGGATCATCATAGAATGAATACCAAAATTACATACTGTAAATTAATAGTAGTAGAGACTACGAGCCGATAACGAATTTGTAGCCAAAAAGATGGAGGTCCTATCGAGTTACATAAGTTACTGTAGAATGAAACATTTTGAGTGAATTAAACACCTAAAGTTGGTTTATTAAATAGATTAAGAAAATAATTACCAGAGAAATACTGCAAGTAGAAGTTATTTTTATGTTTATATATTTGACATTGATTTACAGGTTTAATCGATTTTTTTGACAGGTTTTATTGATTTCATAAAAAATGAACATTACCATTAAATTCTGCATACTTGAAATGTATAAAAACTTTAAAAAAATTAAAATTATAATTTTGACATGGGCTGTCATATTTAAATTATTTTGTCAGGTTTGACTAATATTTATAAAAAAAAAAAGGAATATAACCAGTAAACACAGCCTACTTGAAAATGGGTATATGTGTGTAAAATGCCATACACGGTAAACTTCATAACCTCCCTATACTTTCTATTAAACGTAATTATCTAATTTAAAAAAAGTGCCTGATCCTTTATTTTTGGGATAAATCAATTTTTTGACAGTTTTGTTTGATTTTTATAAAAAAAAATGAATATCACCACTGAATTACGCATGCTTAAAAATGGGTATATATGTGTAAAAAACTTTATATTATTACTTAGATAAAAAGTTTCTTTTTAAGATGAGCTGTCATATATAAATCAATGCTTTGATAACTTTAATTGATTTTTATAAAAAAAAATGAATATCACCGCTGAATTCAGCATGCTTGAAAATGGGTGTATATGTGTAAAAAACATTATATAATTATTTAGATAAAAAGTTTATTTTTTGAGATGAGCTGTCATATGTAAATCACTTTTTTGACAGGTTTGAATGATTTTCATAAAAAATGAATATCACCACTGAATTCAGCATATTTGAAAATGGGTATACATGTGTAAAAAACTTTATATACTTATTTAGATAAAAAGTTCGTTTTTGAGATGAGCTGTCACATTTAAATCAATTTTTTGACAGGTTTGATTGATTTTCATAAAAAATGAATATAACCAATGAATTCAGAATATTTGAAAATGGGTATACATGTGTAAAAAACTTTATATACTTATTTAGATAAAAAGTTCTTTTTTGAGATGAGCTGTCACATTTAGATCAATTTTTTGACAGATTTGATTGATTTTCATAAAAAATGAATATCACCACTGAATTCAGCCTATTTGAAAATGGGTATACATGTGTAAAAAACTTTATATACTTATTTAGATAAAAAGTTCCTTTTTGAGATGAGCTGTCACATTTAGATCAATTTTTTGACAGGTTTGATTGATTTTCATAAAAAATGAATATCACCACTGAATTCAGCATATTTGAAAATGGGTATACATGTGTAAAAAACATTATATAATTATTTAGATAAAAAGCTTCTTTTTGAGATGAATTGTCACATTTAGCATTTTTTGGCACGTTTAATTGATTTTCATAAAAAATGAATATCACCACTGAATTCAGCATATTTGAAAATGGGTATACACGCGTAAAAAACTTTATATAATTATTTAAATAAAAGTTCCTTTTTGAGATGACCTGTCAAATATAAATCAATTTTTTGACAGGTTTGATAGATTTTGATAAAAAATGGGCATCACCACTGAATTCAGCATAGTTGAAATATATATGTAACATTAAAAATATTTATAAAAACTTATTAATATCTGAAAAAATAGGGGGGGGGGGGGCACTTTATGCCCCCCCCCCCAGCACTTGAGCGGACAAATTTTGCCCAGCACTAATAGGGTTAAGAAAATATAATATTCCCAAGGAAACTTTAACAGTAGATGAGCAGCTACTTGGCTACAGAGGAAAAGCACCAGGAAGAACCTATATGTCATCAAAGCCTCGAAAATATGGAGTGAAAATTTTTTGGTTATGTGAATCGGAGAGTGGATTTGCATTGAATGCTAAAATATACAAAGATAAAGAAAATAATAACGTCCATAAAGGATTGGGTAAAGATGTTGTTTTAGAATTGGTTCAGCCATTTAAAAACTCTGGTAGAGAAATAGTTACTGATAATTTCTTTACTTCCCATTCACTTGCTTTATCATTACTAGAAATCAACTTGACACTACTGGAAACAATGCGTGTTCAAAGAAAAGAAGTACCTCAAACTCTAAGAAATAAAAAACGTGAAATTGAATCTTCGATTTTTCTTCACGATCACAAAAACAAAGTGTCCTTAGTTTCCTACACACCAAAAAAAAATAAGAATGTTGTTCTCTTGAGTTCTTCTCATTCTGGAAATGAAGTAAGCGAAACGGTAAAGAAGAAGCCGCAAATGATCTTGAATTATAATTTTGGGGAAAAGGGTGTAGATCAAATGGATCAAAATATTGAGTACTTTACCTGTACAAGAAAGACATCGAGATGGCCTCTTCTTCTTTTTTTTAATATGTTAGATGTTAGCGCCTTGAACGCCTTTATTTTGATGAAAAAAGCTGAAACAAAAATAAATAGAAAAGTTTTTTTGAGAAATCTTGCTAAGGATTTAGCCAAACCGAGTGCATCGAAACGTCATTTGATTAACAAAAATTTAGCACGTTCTACAAAAGAATCAGCATATCTTCTTGGCTTTACTCAACCTACTATTCCTTTCGTTCAAGATACTGTGAAAATTTTAGGAAGATGTAGAACATGCTCGAAAGTTGCTAGATCAAAATGTGGTGAGTGTCAAAATTTTGCTTGCCCTTCACATAGAAATATTATTAGAACATGTGTATGCTCTAATTGTTCAAATACATAATTTTTATGAATTTTTGAATAAATTTTTTTTTACGCAAAAGCATGACAAATTATTGAAAAATAATAAAAAAACTTTAAGTAATAGAAAATTCATAAAATTTAGTTTATATATTCAAAAAAGCTTTAATTATAGGATTAAAACATTGTAACATTTTGTTACACATATCCTTCTAAGGTTGTTAAAATGTTTGTACTTTTGAGGGTTAATAAAACTTGTAAGTTTGTTTTGAAGGAAATAAGTTTTGTAAAGAATCACAATGTGTATAATGATGAATGATTCTCTTGAAATTACTAATTTATGTGAAGTTTTTTCTTTCAATTTACATGATGAAGATATATTTTTGAAGTCTAGTAATTTTCTCAATCCAGAATCTATCACAAACACTAATGAGTTTAACTTACTCAGTCTGAATTGGCAATCTTTAAAAGCTAAGTTTTCAGAATTAGAATTCCTCATAGAAAATTTTAATTTGCGGGCTACTTATCCCATTTCAGTAATATGTCTGCAAGAATCATGGTTAACAATGTCAGACTCCAAGAGCTTTTCATTATCCTCGTGTATATTTTTATCCTCCCCTAGAGTTATTTCCAAGCATGCTGGGTTATGCTTCTTTGTCCATGAAACCTTATCTTACAAAATTATTGGTTCTGGTTCGTTTGAAACTTTTGCTGAATATTTTTGTATTGTAGTATACATTAATAAAACCCCATTCAGGTTACACAACTTGTATAGACCACCAAACAATATTCTTGAAAATATAGAAATATTTAATCAATATCTTGAAATTTACTTAAGTAAATTCCCTCATAATTCTACGAATATTTTACTTGGAGATTTTAATTCCAACCTACTCAACACTCGAGATGAATCAGTGAATAAGTTTTTCACCATTTGTATCTCTAACTTTTTATTCCCAACTATAACCACACCCACTCGACCAAACAGTGTTACCTTACTAGATAACATTTTTATACCTAATAATCAGTTTGAGCACTCAGCTTTTGTATTAGATACATGTATTTCTGACCATTACCCAGTTTTGCTATCCCTAAAAACAGCCGTCTTAGAAGTAAATGACAACTTATATTATTTTGACGAAACTAAATTTATTAATTTTGTCTCTAGTTTTGACTGGACATCATTTACTAATGATAATAGAGAGATAGATCTTTCAGACCTAATAAGCTCGATTAATTCAAAAATTTGTTACTTTAAAAGTTTGTCTACCAAACATTTAAATGTTAATAAAAGGTTGCATAGAAAGAAAAAAACCACCTGGGCTACTAACGAACTTCTTGAGTTGATAAATAAAAGGAACAAAATTTTTCATAAATTAAAAAAAGCAAAGAGCGTAAAATTAAGAGCTGAATTTCTTTTCTTAAGAAATCAAGTAAAGTATCTGATTAAAAGTTTGAAAAGAGAATTTTTTGAAAAAATTTTCAAGAACAAAAAAAAAAAAAAAGAACAAAATGATACAAAGCTTACTTGGAAATGTATTAACTCTATTGTAAAACCGAAAGCTAAGCCGAATCTCTTTTATATAAATATCAACGATAATATAATCAACGACAGTTCTACAGTTAGTAATCTATTTAGCGATCATTTTGAAAAAAATTTTAACCACGATTTCGTTCATGACGTAAACGCTGTGTCTTTTGAATCAACAGCTTGTACTTTTTACTTGCAAGAGGTATCTCTTAATGATGTTATTTTGTCGTTCAAGTCTCTAAAGTCTAGCCGTAGTGAAGACATTTTTGGATTGTCCGTTTATGATTTGAAAAAAGTTGAAAACTATATTTCTTTGCCTTTAATGAAAGCATTCAATTCTTGTATTGAAAAAAATGTTTTTCCTGATATTTTAAAAAATACTAAAGTTATACCTGTTCATAAGAAAGGAGAAACAGACAATCTAGCCAACTATAGACCAATATCGATTGTTACATCAATATCGAAAATAGTTGAAAAAATTATTTATACTCAATTATATACTTATCTCACCTTCAATTCTCTCCTTTCCCCATTTCAATTTGGCTTCAAAAGACAATCCTCTACAGAGTTGTTGCATACTTATTTTTTGAATAGGGTGATCGATTCGCTTGAACAAAAGAAACAGGTTTGCTCGATTTTCTTAGATCTCAGTCATGCTTTTGACTCTATACCTCATAGGCTTCTTTTATACAAGCTAAAATCACACGGTTTTCCAGATAAAACCTTAAAGTTTTTTTCCTCCTATTTTAGTAACAGACATCAGACTGTGTACATAAATGGTTGCCCTTCCAATGTAAAAAAAGTAGTCTCAGGTGTACCTCAGGGTACAATTTTAGCTCCCATATTTTTCAATATGTTTATGAGAGACTTACAGGAAATTGCGCTTGATTGTGAAATTTTCAGTTAATGCAGATGACATAACTTTGTTATTTTCAGAAAAAAATCTGCATAAACCATTACTTGAGCAAAATCTAGGATTGATCCAAAAGTGGTTTGAATTAAATGGCATGTTTTTGAACACAGCTAAATCAAAATATATCTCATACTCATATGGACATACTAAGGGGTCGTTCACAATTGACGTCAACTAAAAGTGGGGGGGGGGGGGGGTATCCAAAGTTGACATAAGTCGATTTGGTTAAGTGATGATATATCTAAAAGTTGACATGAGGGGGGGGGGGGGGGGGGGTTGAAATTTATCAAAAAAAGGTTGACGTCAATTGTGAACGACCCCTAAGCCTGTTTACAATGTTTACTTATCAAGTATTGGTATTCAAAGAGTAAATGAATTTAATTTTTTGGGTTTGTTCGTATCAAGTGATCTGACTTGGCATCGCCATTTTTCACATGTATGCCACAAACTAGCTTATATTTCTAGTGTGATGAGACAAGCCAAAAAGTTTCTCCCAATCAATACAATGCTCACCATGTATAATAGTTTGTTCCTTCCTCATCTAAAGTACAGTGTCTTCAACTGGGGTCACTCAAAAAACACGATGCTTTTTACACTACAAAAAAAGATATTGAGAGTAATTTTCAATCTTCCTCCCCTCTCCCACACAAACAACATATTTATTCAATACACTCTCTTGAAGTTCAAAGACATTTATGTCCATAGTGCCTACACCTACCTATATAAATTCTTGCATGGCATGCTTCCATTCATTTTCAACGACTTCATCACTTTTAACTCAGAAAAGGAAAAAACATCTCCTCGCTTTATGCCTCACATGATGCTCCCTTACTATAACTACACAAAATCAAAGCAAGCATTTGCATTCAAAATTTCAACACTATTCAACTCCAATCAAATGTTTTTTGTTTCTGATGACATAAATATGAAAAAATTTCAAAAGATGATGATGTCCTATTTCATCAACTCTTACTCAAGAATCAACAATTGTTCAATTTCCAACTGTTATGCCTGCAGAAAAATTATGACTTCATCTTGAACAGCTCGTCTCATAAAATTCCAAAGATTATAGAAATCTCACAAGCAGGCGACATCTACCAGCGGCTAACTTGGCCTTTGATATTGACCTTCAAAAGCAATATTTTATTATGATACATATTATCTCCTTTTGTAAATGTTCACAATTTACTATATTTTTGCATTAAGCAATTTGCTCTATATATATTTTTTTTCCTCTTGTTACTTTTGAAAAATAAACTAACTAACTAACTAACTAACTAACTATATAATTACATGGTCTCGAAACAATAGACAAAAATATTCCTAAAATGTGTTTAGATTTAAATCTTCAAAAATGTTAAATTTAAAATTTTTCACCCATTTTTGTTTTATATTATATTAGTTTACTCAATTTTTGAATTAATAAATATTTTATAATTTTTTTCTGTTATGTCACCTATACCAATATTTAGATAAAATGTTAATGATATAGAGAACTTAAAAATCTTGTATAGATGATTAGTCAGATGCTTATCTCATCGAAAGGAAATTTACTACTAAAATAGTGAATTTAGCATGATTCAATGGTATTTTAATTATGAAGGATAGCAACGTTATGCATTGTTAGAGTAACCATGTAAAGTAGTAACTGTAAGCACTTTTTGTTTTCAGTGGATAACTAAATAATTTAGTTACTGAATAACTTACCGATCATTATTTTTCTCATTTTGGATATGTTTACCAACTCTTTATGGGCTACTGGTGTAAATTTTAAACCTAATTTGAATCTGGTATCTTTTTCTATAACTATTCTTTAAAAAATTCATTAAATCTGATTTAAATTTATTTGAATGTTGATTTTATATTAAAATCTTGTTTTCAACAAATTAAAATTAAAAATACCACTTTTTATTCAAGATATAATACATTTTGAAAATTAAAATTTGTATATCAACGTTTTTCCTATTATTATTATTAACACTAACAATGTTGTGTAAAGATAATAAATGAATATATTTATTATCTTAACTAAATAGGTTATGATTTTGGAGGCCAAAGTTCTAAACCTGCTAAGTAATCTCACAACTTACTTAAAATATGTATATTGGTAACCATTGCTACAGAGGTGGGACATGGAGCCAGATAAATTTGGAGGAGCCGGATTTCAACTGGAGTTACTAGAAACTTTAATGGCTCGGACTCATAACCATTTTCTAATCAATATTTAGCATCTCTTTTAGCAATAACTAGCAAGCATGGCATAACATTCGAAACGTTACTTCTTCATCAACTATTTGACATGGTAATTAACAAATTCTAATTAATAAAGGAACAAATGATCTAGAACTGACTATATCATAAAGGATGTGCACGGTGAGCCAATAAATTGGTGTATAAAAGAAGCAGGGATATCTTTACTTGGATATAAAGCAAACATCGTTGGCTCCCCCTACACTAACCACTCCTCTAAATAAAGTGTTCACTCTGTCCCTCTTAACCATATTATATATAGTTTAAATAATGAAGTAGCAAGACCAAACTGAGCACTGACCATTACTCAATCGTTCTAACCAATTATTGGAACAAAAAAGTGATATTAAAGTTAATTTACAAAAAACGAATTAATAAACTAAAGAACAATTAATAATAATCAAACAGATTTTAAACTTTACATGTTCTATAACTTTTCAACAAATTCATCATCAAATTTACAAGTTATTTGATTGGCTTAGCTAGCCAAGTAATGAACAGACCTATTGAAAACGAACTGACTAACACCTAATCACAAATTAATTGGTTTAAAAAGTTACTTATCGACAAAATTTTAGCGTTTCCCTAAAGAAAAATATCTTGATATCGAAACCAAGCGCCGCCGAATGGAGATAGAAAGTGTAAAATTCTAAATCAGAACTATCGCCGCTTTCTATAACTTTAAACTCGACTTCGCATATAGCTCATCAAAGTTGCAGAACTTTCCATCTTAGATACAAAACATTGGGAGAAACGTTTGCAGAAAAATGAATAAATTTATTTAATAACAAGAAAACCGTAGAAGAGCAAAGAATGCCACTGGTAGAATGTGCGTGGATAATCATATTTCTGCAAACCAATAGGCTTGTCAATGACTTCATGTTTTCATTTAGTGGTTAGAACGCTCCATCTGCATACCCATGGTAATAACATTATTATAATATAAGTAAAGTGCTGAAGAGTTATTTTACTTGAAATAAAAAGAATAAACAAAAAGAGTAAAGTTTCAAACATGTTTTATTTAAATAAATTTGTTTGAAACTTTACTCTATTTTGTTTATTATAAATATATCAACAATTATAATATCATCAATGTAAATATGAACATATGTCGTTCGGTGCTGGTATGTTAGAAAGTAGATATATTGATAGAGAAGAGTAGTAATGCTAACATACAATACAAAGAAGCAGTCCTTGAGGATAATCCTTAACTTTTTTCTCATATCTTATACTTTTTAAAAAATAATTGATCTATAAAGTTATAAAATTAATTTTAGATTGTAGGATGTGATTTGTTTTAAGGTTGAATACTCTAATGATATTACTACACTTGGAACTAACATATTGATGAAAATTTCTTTAAAAAGGGAGAAATAATTTAGAATATATAAAATGGTAACAATATGGAGAATTAGGATTTTCAGGGAATAGAAAAAGACCACACATGAGAAGAAATAGTGCCGTGTGTATGGATAAATTTTTTGAAATTAATTTTTCATTATAGATCATTTGGATGTGATGAATTGAACATGAAATTTAAGATTTGTCTTTCAAGAAGATACATCAAAGACAGTGATACTCAATCGCAGCCCTGAGGGCCACATGTGACCATCAACCTCTTGTTTTGTGGCCCAGATAGCTTATAAAGTTTAAATATTAAAAAGATTTAGTGCTTTTGTTGCGGAGCCTCCGCATCACGATGTTGGTTCTTAATTTGGCCCTTTGTTAAAAGACGTTGAGAAGCACTGATATAGGAGATGGAAAATTTGATTGTTAAGCTTTTTCTGCTGCACAATTTTTTTCCAAATATTTGTTCAAATATGTCTGAAAGAACATTGAATGCTTCGTTTTCTAAGAATCTAATATGGTGTCATTTTTAGAATAAAGGAAAGGTTAACCGAGTGAAAAAGTGAGAATAAGAATAACCTCGATTTAAAAAATAAAAAATTGAATTTTTGTTTTTTAATGCTAAAAGATATAAATTCATAAATGTTTGGGATATGCCTAAAAAAATGTTATATTGCCCACATTCATTCAGATAATAGAAAGTGTTAGAAAGATGCTTTTTTATATTAGAGAATGAAATTTACTTAGATCTTCTGGAACTGTAACATCTTTATTATATACTGGTAATAAACAAATTAAATGATTTTATTATCTCTTTTATAATATTTCAATTACCTTCACATTCTCCCAGTAAATCTTGATAACCACTTTTACATTCACAGAGGTTCATGCCGTGACGATGCACGCATTCAGCGTGTTCTTGACACGCACCAGTGAGTTGGCAATCCGCTGTGCGAAAATAAAATTAATCCCTCATGTAAAAGTAAGAAGAGGAAAGATTTACCAATACAGACACCTCCATGCATTTGATAGCCAGGATCACAAGCAAGATATAAACTTTTCCCATTTTGCACGCAGTGTGAGTTTGCAACATCAAAAACAGATTTAGAATCATTCATAGAACATTCCTTCATTTCTTCAAAAATGATCAAATTAAAATTTGCTCATTGGATGAGATGAAATCAACTACTTACCCATACAACGACCGTTGTTTGTTGCAAAACCTGATTCACAAACATCCACAAGGAATCCATTAGACATTCTTGCTTTTTTAGGATACTGACTGATTTTATCAGACGCATATTCGGAAGCATACACAAGTAAAAAACAATGAACATATGATCAAGGCAATTGAAAGAAGTTGGAAAGAATTACATCATAAGCCCCAAACCAGATATAAAATACAGTAAGGGTAAAAAGGAAAATTTTGGGATGAAAAGGAGAAAGAGAAAACTACAACCCCTTTTAATCCTCTATTCATTGAAGTTCATTTTGAAAAATGAATTCTCAACAAAGAATGAAAAATATAAATTGTTAATTTGAATAATATTAAATCAAGCACACTGGATGGAAAATTAAAATAAAAGAAAATCTCTGGATACGCCTCTGGTCCTAAAATATTATCTACGAGTATATACCTAATTTTTTCTATTATTTTTCTGAAAAAGAGTTTACATAAGCACAATTTGCTATATTGGTTTTCAAAGCAAGTTATTTTCTATTTCAAGGGTATTTAAAAAATTTTTCTAACAATGCGGTATTTCAATCAACATTGAGAGCTTTAACAAAGAAGGCCACAGCCCCTCATAAATATTTTGAACCAACAACAGTTTCAGTATGACGAAAATAGATCAGTGTTTATCCACTTGTAAAGCTTTTTTGATATATTTTTGTATAAATTGGATTTGAGTCTTTTAAAAATAATCGTTTAGCATAAATATTGAGGATAGCTGCGGGTAGCATGCATTCCTTTATTCAAGAGTTGTATACTTGTATCTGAATTCCTTTGAAAAGGTTGTAACAGAAAAAGTATTCTTTAAAGTTATGGATAGGCTTAATAGATGATATAATCCTTTAAAATAAGTAAGGCTTACCACTAATGAACAAAAATGAGAGAAGTGCTTTTAAATTCGAGACAGTCATTTTGGAACAAGAAAGCAAGAAGTGGTATTAAATAAGAAAAACGTCCACTTTTATACTTTTCTCTGTCCAAGAAGATGTAGAGAAGTTGTAGTAAATCAGGAAACGATTGCTCATGCCTATAAATTGAGTCATGCAACCTAAAGGTTAGAGAAGTTTAGATGTTTGTTTACTCTCTTAAATGATATTGCAAGAAAAGTTTAGTTGCAGGGATGATGAAGTATACTTTTCTTTATTTATGAAAGTCACTTTTCAGAAGTTTTATTATCTATACATTAACATTACGTTCTAGCTATTTCTAAAATTTTAAAGATATTTTAAAATTCATCTTATACATTTAGAATGTACAAAAAAATTAATTGTTTGCATTGTTATTTTATTTTTATTAAGCTTTGTATAATCATGCTCCAATATTTTCCTAAACATACAAATCTCCTGGTTCAGACAATATAATTGTTATATGATATAATAACAATGGCTAGACAAGGGTGTAAAAATCTTGTGTTTTTAAAGATCAATTTTAAATAATTATTATCTTAAGGCTATCAAAAAGAATTAGCATCGTGCAGAACGTTGCCTTATTCAAATATAATTATTTTATTTTCTACATTACTAACTTTTAGAGAAGCCAACTTTATCACATAAATTGGACTAAAAATAACTACTGATAGAAGACACTAATTGAATCAGGAATAAATGGGGCTATGGAAAAATAAATGAAATTGTTAAAGGAAGAGATAATCTAGATAAAAAAGCTTTAATAAAGACTAATTCATAAATACTAGAAAGATTCATCAATAATTTTTTCCTAAAAATAAAATATTAACTTGACTATTTTTTAATCAAAAATGTAAAAATATACCTCTTAAAGTTGGCACAATTATATTACATCTGTTTCCTTTGATCTTCCATTGGACTTTCTTCTTATATTAAGATTAAATCGAGTTTCATCAATGTATATAATGCTTTTTTCTTCTTTTTAATGAGTTTGTTGCTTCTAGAATTAGTTTGTGGCAATGGACTATACAAAAAATAATGAGATTCTCAACCAACCAACTCATGGTTGGTTGGAGATATCAAAGCACTTTCAGCCGTAAGGCTATTTATAATAATTTTATAATATTCAATGGTTATTTTTTTTTATAAAATATGATTAAATATATCATCGTTTACTTTAAAAATTTAGAAATAAATTTTAACAACAAAATCATAAGAAATAAATAAAAAAGTAGGAAAAATATTGTAAATATAAAAAAAAATTAAATATGTAAGGGTGAGGCGGAATTGGGTGGGATGGAACTAAAAATGGACATAAACAGAGCACTCTTTGTTTTTTTGAGGTGGGTATCATTTGACAACACTTTAGACCGATACAAACCTGCTAGATCATCAGCATACATATATAATTTAAATAAATCAAATTGAAAGATATCATTTATATATATATCAAAAAAAGAGAGGTCCCAATATGGATCCCTGTGGCACTCCATGTTTAACTAACAATTTAGTCGATGTTTGACCTAATTCAAATTCTATTTTTGATAACTATAATCTAAATCATAGTTCAATACAAGCGGCGCAATTGTGCCTTCTTGAAGAAAACACCCTGATTTACCTTTACGTTTACCTTTATTAAAAATATCACTTAAACTTTGAAACTTCTATGTCTCTGCCTCAAATTTGAACCGTCCACCCAGATTTAGAATCATTTCTCTAGGACATTTTGAAAAAAATTCTTTGAAAAAATAAGATAAAAATTTAAATAAAATTTAATAATTCGTTTTAAGCACCATTTTAAAATGATAAAATAGAGTATAAGAAAGTCCACATTTGTTAATCTTTTCAAAATAATGATGCTGGATGCTTTTGCGCCATCGCAGTGTTTGACTTTGTTTGCAGAGCATGAAAGTTTCAGCATGGAAAAGAAGAAAACGGCTAAATGGTAAGAAGCTGTTGTTTTTAGCCTAGCTGTTTAATGAGAAAGAAAATGGCTGAAATATGAGGAAGATCTTCACCAACTGGACTAATTCACAATTGCAACACATTCTAAAAATTAATTTATGAATTAGCACATATGCTCTAAATAATATTGATCTTCATCATAAGGAAATCATTGATCTCTTTTAAGTCAAATTTTTTATAAGGTCATTGACTTTTTTAAAGTCTTGTTGAATTTTTATAGTGTATGTTATAGTTTAGTAGTTATATTTATAGTTTCACTTCGTGGAGTAAAAACAAATTATTTTTTGGTAAAAAGTTTAACATTTGTTGTAAACTAAATTCAGATAACCCATATTAATCCAGAGTTCAATATCAGAATCCTTCATAGCTTAACCGGTTTTGCTCAAATTCAATGTAAATCTGAATTTTATATATTATATATTATTATTATTTTATTTTACTAAAAATTATATTTTATTTAAATATCATAAATTTAAAAAATTTTTAAAAATAATTCTGACTTTTTAGTTTTAAAACATACATCAGATATTAACGTATTCATTTAAGTAGTCAAAAATCAACAACTTGTTTTACAAAATTGAGCAGTTACTGAAGCCAGAGGAACTCCATACTTTCCACATCCCAGACAGTTTTTGTGCCAATTCTGTTTAAAAAGCAAAGAGAGATGAATAATGAATCCTGTAGATAGGAAAAGTTGACCTTTGAAATTATACACCTACAAGAACATTGTATCACTAGCGCAATTTATTTTTGATCTAAAAAATGCTGTCTTAGAAAACAGTTACAAATATATTTTCTCATTTTCACAAAAATTTGTCCTTTTTTGTTGTTAAAAAATAGTACAGATTCAATGCTAAATTTCATTTATTTGAAGTTTGAAATTAATTATAGTTCTGTTTAAAAAAATTGGATATAATATACAGGAGCGGATGCAGAAAAACAAGTGGCTTGAAAAAAAGAATAGCATTGCTGGAGAGAGAGGGGGCAACTGTCCCCTTTGCACCTTCTGGATCCGACCGTAATATACAACGTGATTATCGCTAAAAATGGCAATGCAATTTTCTTTCTTTAGTGGGATTAGTAAAAAAAATTTCGATAGCTTTTAATTTAATTTGCTTACAAAACAAAATTAATGATACGTCTTTGTATGAATTTGAAAGTAAAATAGTGCAAAAAAGAGAAAACCTTAAATTGAGAAACTTGAGAATTTCACATTTTCCAAACCGTCCTATATATTTTTTCAATGAATAAAGTTTACTGATATAACAAAAGATTAAATTAAAAATTTTAACTAAGTTTTTTTTATAATTCATAGGTTACAAAACATTTTAATTTCTCATAATATAATAATATGCAGAAATACTAAGTCATAGAGCTAAGCAAAACCATCGAAAACTTTAAACACGAATAATAACACTCTACTAACGTGCAATACAACTAACTAGCTATAAGTCACTTAGGAAAAAACAAAATATTACATTGTATCTAATTTCAAGAATTTTGAAATTTGAAGCTGGAAACTAAAAAATTTAATAATGAAATGATTTTGAGATAAATATATTAAAGTATAATCAACTTAATTTAAAGTTTGACAGTATTTCAAAAGAGAAAAGGCAACATTGCAACTGATATAACGCAAACTGCTGCCAAAACTCAACTCTCGCTCTTCCTTTGCCATGACTACACCTGAGTCAGAGAGAAGATCGAGTTGTTTCCTCTGGAGAAGTTGCTAACCGAAGCTGAGGTTTTTTGTGAGATGTTTTCGAAAAACAACCTTCCTGGTTCGAAGCACTAAAGAGCATTGGCCCTTTCTCTTGCGTGAGTGTTTCATGACGATTTTGAAAGAAGTGTAAACAAACACCTTGGCAAAAGAAGGAAAAGCGCGAGCCTGTGAAGCAAGCGAAGTAAGCGATCTTTACAATGCATGTAGGGATGTTGAATGACTGATTCACAAGTAAAGCCTTCTTTGAAAACACTGAAAGTGCGTACATGGACTTCTTGGTCAAAAGGAGGAATGTTCTGTGTCCACTCTTATACTCATGGGTCAATTTAAAGCGTTAAGCATTACTTATAATTTCTAAAAATATTATGAGCATAATTCTTAATATTAATATCCTAAATTTCATTCTTTATAAATACGCGATTCTAACCCTGTTAGAAATCAAGCTAGCACTGGACATAAAGATTGCTTCCCAATTTTGGAGCATTGGTGTTAGGATAGTATCGATCATTTAGCTGTATTCATGTATTTGAAACATATATTCATGTAAAATAGTATTTATAAAGGTATAGAGTTATGCAGTAGAAGAGGCCCTTATTAGGTTTTTATTGGGATGGGTAGTCCAGAAAGATCGTGGACTCAGCATTACCGGAAGCTTCTAAAAGTTTTTATGCAAAAATTATTTCATTTTTTCACCATCGCTTGACGGATGATTTTGTTATAGCAACGTTGACGGACATTTTTTCCATATTTCAAAATTTTTGTAATTCTATAATTTTTTGAATTTTATTTGACAAAAGATAATAAATTGATTATTATTATTATTGCTAAATTTTGTGATAGTTAAGATAAAAGCCTTCGAAATCTAATATTTGTCGAACCAAATTCAAAAAATATTTAACGCCATCTATCAATAAAAATACTAGTATGAGATTTTCTACTGACATTTGAAACCTTCAATCAATATATAATGTATGTATTGAATCCTGGAAAACTCTTATCCCATATAAGAAATAATGATAAGATTCTTATAATATCATGGCTCCCATTTTTCCCATGACAATGGTAAGATTGGATACAAATTTCAAGTAATTTAGACATTTATTTAAATATCGGTCGTTCACAACACATCACTAATTTTCGGCGAATTTTAACACCTCTCCCTTCTCTTTGACACCTTAAACTATTTTATCATTTAAAAATTTTGCCATTTAATAAATTTTTGACTCTCGCCTTCACAGTCTTGGTTGCCGTAAATTGTAAACAACCCTGAAGTTGACAATTAAGTTCTGTTGATAAGTTTTTCTTATTCAAAATCATAAAAGTCTTTTATGAAAGTCTTTTGAATTATAATGGCTTTTTTAGGTTCATTCATTAGTATGGGTTTCTTAACACTTGCATGTCCATTGATTTTTTATTCCGAAGAATGACAATTTCGGGCATTGAGAGCCAGAGCTGTTTCTCTATGTAAAACAGTTGAGACTTTAAGTTAAAACAATCAAATTTGAACTAATTGATTTTGAATTTTACTTTGAAAAGAGTTTGTTTAAAACACTCAAACGCGTACAATTTTTGGGTGCATCTTAACTGTCAATTCGTTTTAAGCAATACGTTTGATTTTAATGTACTCTTGAACAACTTTCTACTCTGTAAATTATGGAACGAAATCATTGCTTTTGCGTGCTTTGATAAAGTGTTTATCTTTCTGGTCTCATCTAAGAATTATCATCAATGCATAGTATTCTTAAAAAACTTGGGTTTTGTTCTTCGTATACCCTTTTGAACAATAACCGTATAAACCTCTCTGTAAACTTTGATGAGTTTTAGTTCGATACGAGGATTCTCTATATCTGATCCGTTTAATTCCAAAACTTTTAAAAGTAAATTATTTTGTAAATCTTCCCAAAATTTTAAAAATCTTACTTTATCACTTTATATAGTAAGTTATCTAATTGTCTTGGTTAGTAAGTTTCATTTTATTATAAGTTGTTTATGATAAAATAAATTTACTTCTAGATTCTAGTTATAACACTAAGTCCCTTCTGACTCATGATATCTAAGTTTTAAAACGGGACAAAAAGAACAATTTTTTATACAGAAAAGTTTTGAAAGTTGATTAAAAAGTTTTATATTTATTTAAATTATCATGTTGTATGATAGCCACATGAGTTCTAAATCTTTTGACAATTTTTTTTTGTATAAAAATCAGGGTTTTGCGGGTGTGACTATTTACTGGAATCTCCGTGAATACTATAAATTCTTTTCAAATCTTTTAACGAAGTTATTTTTCAAAGGTTAATCAACCTGTTTTATCTGGGTATTTTATACAAATTTGATTGTTTCATATCGATTTTTACCGGAATCATGCTGAACCGCCTAAAATCTTATAGAATCTTCCGGTTTGCCACGAAATACTATAATTTCTTTTAAAACTATCGACAGAAGTTTTTTTTCAAAACTTAATTTTCCAGGTTTGTTCGCCTCAACATTCCATAAATTCTACCGTAGCGCATTCTTATCCAAACACAATATGAATCTTTTGCTTGAATTTATAAACAAAACTTTTTTGTCCTTGAAGCCAGTATTACGAGAAAGAAGTTTCTTGACTCCTCTATCGTTTCATAATTCATGCACAGTATTGTAATCACCATATGATACGAAGAAAGATCATCTAACAATTCTCTTTATATATATTGCGAGGTATTCAATCAGGTAAATCAGAACTTTCCATCTTAGATACAAAACATTGGGAGAAACGTTTGCAGAAAAATGAATAAATTTATTTAATAACAAGAAAACCGTAGAAGAGCAAAGAATGCCACTGGTAGAAAGTACGTGGATAATCATATTTCTGCAAACCAATAGGCTTGTCAATGACTTCATGTTTTCATTTAGTGGTTAGAACGCTCCATCTGCATACCCATGGTAATAACATTATTATAATATAAGTAAAGTGCTGAAGAGTTATTTTACTTGAAATAAAAAGAATAAACAAAAAGAGTAAAGTTTCAAACATGTTTTATTTAAATAAATTTGTTTGAAACTTTACTCTATTTTGTTTATTATAAATATATCAACAATTATAATATCATTAATGTAAATATGAACATATGTCGTTCGGTGCTGGTAAGTTAGAAAGTAGATATATTGATAGAGAAGTTGTATTGTAATGCTAACATACAATACAAAGAAGCAGTCCTTGAGGATAATCCTTAACTTTTTTCTCATATCTTATATTTTTTAAAAAATAATAATTGATCTATAAAGTTATAAAATTAATTTTAGATTGTAGGATGTGATTTGTTTTAAGGTTGAATACTCTAATGATATTACTACACTTGGAACTAACATATTGATGAAAATTTCTTTAAAAAGGGAGAAATAATTTAGAATATATAAAATGGAATAAAATAACAATATGGAGAATTAGGATTTTCAGGGAATAGAAAAAGACCACGCATGAGAAGAAATAGTGCCGTGTGTATGGATAAATTTTAGAAAATAATTTTTCATGATAGATCATTTGGATGTGATGAATTGAACATGAAATTTAAGATTTGTCTTTCAAGAAGATACATCAAAGACAGTGATACTCAATCGCAGCCCTGAGGGCCACATGTGACCATCAACCTCTTGTTTTGTGGCCCAGATAGCTTATAAAGTTTAAATATTAAAAAGATTTAGTGCTTTTGTTGCGGAGCCTCCGCATCACGATGTTGGTTCTTAATTTGGCCCTTTGTTAAAAGACGTTGAGAAGCACTGATATAGGAGATGGAAAATTTGATTGTTAAGCTTTTTCTGCTGCACAATTTTTTTCCAAATATTTGTTCAAATATGTCTGAAAGAACATTGAATGCTTCGTTTTCTAAGAATCTAATATGGTGTCATTTTTAGAATAAAGGAAAGGTTAACCGAGTGAAAAAGTGAGAATAAGAATAACCTCGATTTAAAAAATAAAGAATTGAATTTTTGTTTTTTAATGCTAAAAGATATAAATTCATAAATGTTTGGGATATGCCTAAAAAAATGTTATATTGCCCACATTCATTCAGATAATAGAAAGTGTTAGAAAGATGCTTTTTTATATTAGAGAATGAAATTTACTTAGATCTTCTGGAACTGTAACATCTTTATTATATACTGGTAATAAACAAATTAAATGATTTTATTATCTCTTTTATAATATTTCAATTACCTTCACATTCTCCCAGTAAATCTTGATAACCACTTTTACATTCACAGAGGTTCATGCCGTGACGATGCACGCATTCAGCGTGTTCTTGACACGCACCAGTGAGTTTGCAATCCGCTGTGCGAAAATAAAATTAATCCCTCATGTAAAAGTAAGAAGAGGAAAGATTTACCAATACAGACACCTCCATGCATTTGATAGCCAGGATCACAAGCAAGATATAAACTTTTCCCATTTTGCACGCAGTGTGAGTTTGCAACATCAAAAACAGATTTAGAATCATTCATAGAACATTCCTTCATTTCTTCAAAAATGATCAAATTAAAATTTGCTCATTGGATGAGATGAAATCAACTACTTACCCATACAACGACCGTTGTTTGTTGCAAAACCTGATTCACAAACATCCACAAGGAATCCATTAGACATTCTTGCTTTTTTAGGATACTGACTGATTTTATCAGACGCATATTCGGAAGCATACACAACTAAAAAATAATGAACATATGATCAAGGCAATTGAAAGAATTTGGAAAGAATTACATCATAAGCCCCAAACCAGATATAAAATACAGTAAGGGTAAAAAGGAAAATTTTGGGATGAAAAGGAGAAAGAGAAAACTACAACCCCTTTTAATCCTCTATTCATTGAAGTTCATTTTGAAAAATGAATTCTCAACAAAGAATGAAAAATATAAATTGTTAATTTGAATATTAAATCAAGCACACTGGATGGAAAATTAAAATAAAAGAAAATCTCTGGATACGCCTCTGGTCCTAAAATATTATCTACGAGTATATACCTAATTTTTTCTATTATTTTTCTGAAAAAGAGTTTACATAAGCACAATTTGCTATATTGGTTTTCAAAGCAAGTTATTTTCTATTTCAAAGGTATTTAAAAAATTTTTCTAACAATGCGGTATTTCAATCAACATTGAGAGCTTTAACAAAGAAGGCCACAGCCCCTCATAAATATTTTGCACCAACAACAGTTTCAGTATGACGAAAATAGATCAGTGTTTATCCACTTGTAAAGCTTTTTTGATATATTTTTGTATAAATTGGATTTGAGTCTTTTAAAAATAATCGTTTAGCATAAATATTGAGGATAGCTGCGGGTAGCATGCATTCCTTTATTCAAGAGTTGTATACTTGTATCTGAATTCCTTTGAAAAGGTTGTAACAGAAAAAGTATTCTTTAAAGTTATGGATAGGCTTAATAGATGATATAATCCTTTAAAATAAGTAAGGCTTACCACTAATGAACAAAAATGAGAGAAGTGCTTTTAAATTCGAGACAGTCATTTTGGAACAAGAAAGCAAGAAGTGGTATTAAATAAGAAAAACGTCCACTTTTATACTTTTCTCTGTCCAAGAAGATGTAGAGAAGTTGTAGTAAATCAGGAAACGATTGCTCATGCCTATAAATTGAGTCATGCAACCTAAAGGTTAGAGAAGTTTAGATGTTTGTTTACTCTCTTAAATGATATTGCAAGAAAAGTTTAGTTGCAGGGATGATGAAGTATACTTTTCTTTATTTATGAAAGTCACTTTTCAGAAGTTTTATTATCTATACATTAACATTACGTTCTAGCTATTTCTAAAATTTTAAAGATATTTTAAAATTCATCTTATACATTTAGAATGTACAAAAAAATTAATTGTTTGCATTGTTATTTTATTTTTATTAAGCTTTGTATAATCATGCTCCAATATTTTCCTAAACATACAAATCTCCTGGTTCAGACAATATAATTGTTATATGATATAATAACAATGGCTAGACAAGGGTGTAAAAATCTTGTGTTTTTAAAGATCAATTTTAAATAATTATTATCTTAAGGCTATCAAAAAGAATTAGCATCGTGCAGAACGTTGCCTTATTCAAATATAATTATTTTATTTTCTACATTACTAACTTTTAGAGAAGCCAACTTTATCACATAAATTGGACTAAAAATAACTACTGATAGAAGACACTAATTGAATCAGGAATAAATGGGGCTATGGAAAAATAAATGAAATTGTTAAAGGAAGAGATAATCTAGATAAAAAAGCTTTAATAAAGACTAATTCATAAATACTAGAAAGATTCATCAATAATTTTTTCCTAAAAATAAAATATTAACTTGACTATTTTTTAATCAAAAATGTAAAAATATACCTCTTAAAGTTGGCACAATTATATTACATCTGTTTCCTTTGATCTTCCATTGGACTTTCTTCTTATATTAAGATTAAATCGAGTTTCATCAATGTATATAATGCTTTTTTCTTCTTTTTAATGAGTTTGTTGCTTCTAGAATTAGTTTGTGGCAATGGACTATACAAAAAATAATGAGATTCTCAACCAACCAACTCATGGTTGGTTGGAGATATCAAAGCACTTTCAGCCGTAAGGCTATTTATAATAATTTTATAATATTCAATGCTTATTTTTTTTTATAAAATATGATTAAATATATCATCGTTTACTTTAAAAATTTAGAAATAAATTTTAACAACAAAATCATAAGAAATAAATAAAAAAGTAGGAAAAATATTGTAAATATAAAAAAAAATTAAATATGTAAGGGTGAGGCGGAATTGGGTGGGATGGAACTAAAAATGGACATAAACAGAGCACTCTTTGTTTTTTTGAGGTGGGTATCATTTGACAACACTTTAGACCGATACAAACCTGCTAGATCATCAGCATACATATATAATTTAAATAAATCAAATTGAAAGATATCATTTATATATATATCAAAAAAAGAGAGGTCCCAATATGGATCCCTGTGGCACTCCATGTTTAACTAACAATTTAGTCGATGTTTGACCTAATTCAAATTCTATTTTTGATAACTATAATCTAAATCATAGTTCAATACAAGCGGCGCAATTGTGCCTTCTTGAAGAAAACACCCTGATTTACCTTTACGTTTACCTTTATTAAAAATATCACTTAAACTTTGAAACTTCTAGTTCTCTGCCTCAAATTTGAACCGTCCACCCAGATTTAGAATCATTTCTCTAGGACATTTTGAAAAAAATTCTTTGAAAAAATAAGATAAAAATTTAAATAAAATTTAATAATTCGTTTTAAGCACCATTTTAAAATGATAAAATAGAGTATAAGAAAGTCCACATTTGTTAATCTTTTCAAAATAATGATGCTGGATGCTTTTGCGCCATCGCAGTGTTTGACTTTGTTTGCAGAGCATGAAAGTTTCAGCATGGAAAAGAAGAAAACGGCTAAATGGTAAGAAGCTGTTGTTTTTAGCCTAGCTGTTTAATGAGAAAGAAAATGGCTGAAATATGAGGAAGATCTTCACCAACTGGACTAATTCACAATTGCAACACATTCTAAAAATTAATTTATGAATTAGCACATATGCTCTAAATAATATTGATCTTCATCATAAGGAAATCATTGATCTCTTTTAAGTCAAATTTTTTATAAGGTCATTGACTTTTTTAAAGTCTTGTTGAATTTTTATAGTGTATGTTATAGTTTAGTAGTTATATTTATAGTTTCACTTCGTGGAGTAAAAACAAATTATTTTTTGGTAAAAAGTTTAACATTTGTTGTAAACTAAATTCAGATAACCCATATTAATCCAGAGTTCAATATCAGAATCCTTCATAGCTTAACCGGTTTTGCTCAAATTCAATGTAAATCTGAATTTTATATATTATATATTATTATTATTTTATTTTACTAAAAATTATATTTTATTTAAATATCATAAATTTAAAAAATTTTTAAAAATAATTCTGACTTTTTAGTTTTAAAACATACATCAGATATTAACGTATTCATTTAAGTAGTCAAAAATCAACAACTTGTTTTACAAAATTGAGCAGTTACTGAAGCCAGAGGAACTCCATACTTTCCACATCCCAGACAGTTTTTGTGCCAATTCTGTTTAAAAAGCAAAGAGAGATGAATAATGAATCCTGTAGATAGGAAAAGTTGACCTTTGAAATTATACACCTACAAGAACATTGTATCACTAGCGCAATTTATTTTTGATCTAAAAAATGCTGTCTTAGAAAACAGTTACAAATATATTTTCTCATTTTCACAAAAATTTGTCCTTTTTTGTTGTTAAAAAATAGTACAGATTCAATGCTAAATTTCATTTATTTGAAGTTTGAAATTAATTATAGTTCTGTTTAAAAAAATTGGATATAATATACAGGAGCGGATGCAGAAAAACAAGTGGTTTGAAAAAAAGAATAGCATTGCTGGAGAGAGAGGGGGCAACTGTCCCCTTTGCACCTTCTGGATCCGACCGTAATATACAACGTGATTATCGCTAAAAATGGCAATGCAATTTTCTTTCTTTAGTGGGATTAGTAAAAAAAATTTCGATAGCTTTTAATTTAATTTGCTTACAAAACAAAATTAATGATACGTCTTTGTATGAATTTGAAAGTAAAATAGTGCAAAAAAGAGAAAACCTTAAATTGAGAAACTTGAGAATTTCACATTTTCCAAACCGTCCTATATATTTTTTCAATGAATAAAGTTTACTGATATAACAAAAGATTAAATTAAAAATTTTAACTAAGTTTTTTTTATAATTCATAGGTTACAAAACATTTTAATTTCTCATAATATAATAATATGCAGAAATACTAAGTCATAGAGCTAAGCAAAACCATCGAAAACTTTAAACACGAATAATAACACTCTACTAACGTGCAATACAACTAACTAGCTATAAGTCACTTAGGAAAAAACAAAATATTACATTGTATCTAATTTCAAGAATTTTGAAATTTGAAGCTGGAAACTAAAAAATTTAATAATGAAATGATTTTGAGATAAATATATTAAAGTATAATCAACTTAATTTAAAGTTGGACAGTATTAGAAAAGAGAAGAGGCAACATTGCAACTGATATAACGCAAACTGCTGGCAAAACTCAACTCTCGCTCTTCCTTTGCCATGACTACACCTGAGTCAGAGAGAAGATCGAGTTGTTTCCTCTGGAGAAGTTGCTAACCGAAGCTGAGGTTTTTTGTGAGATGTTTTCGAAAAACAACCTTCCTGGTTCGAAGCACTAAAGAGCATTGGCCCTTTCTCTTGCGTGAGTGTTTCATGACGATTTTGAAAGAAGTGTAAACAAACACCTTGGCAAAAGAAGGAAAAGCGCGAGCCTGTGAAGCAAGCGAAGTAAGCGATCTTTACAATACATGTAGGGATGTTGAATGACTGATTCACAAGTAAAGCCTTCTTTGAAAACACTGAAAGTGCGTACATGGACTTCTTGGTCAAAAGGAGGAATGTTCTGTGTCCACTCTTATACTCATGGGTCAATTTAAAGCGTTAAGCATTACTTATAATTTCTAAAAATATTATGAGCATAATTCTTAATATTAATATCCTAAATTTCATTCTTTATAAATACGCGATTCTAACCCTGTTAGAAATCAAGCTAGCACTGGACATAAAGATTGCTTCCCAATTTTTGAGCATTGGTGTTAGGATAGTATCGATCATTTAGCTGTATTCATGTATTTGAAACATATATTCATGTAAAATAGTATTTATAAAGGTATAGAGTTATGCAGTAGAAGAGGCCCTTATTAGGTTTTTATTGGGATGGGTAGTCCAGAAAGATCGTGGACTCAGCATTACCGGAAGCTTCTAAAAGTTTTTATGCAAAAATTATTTCATTTTTTCACCATCGCTTGACGGATGATTTTGTTATAGCAACGTTGACGGACATTTTTTCCATATTTCAAAATTTTTGTAATTCTATGATTTTTTGAATTTTATTTGACAAAAGATAATAAATTGATTATTATTATTATTGCTAAATTTTGTGATAGTTAAGATAAAAGCCTTCGAAATCTAATATTTGTCGAACCAAATTCAAAAATATTTAACGCCATCTATCAATAAAAATACTAGTATGAGATTTTCTACTGACATTTGAAACCTTCAATCAATATATAATGTATGTATTGAATCCTGGAAAACTCTTATCCCATATAAGAAATAATGATAAGATTCTTATAATATCATGGCTCCCATTTTTCCCATGACAATGGTAAGATTGGATACAAATTTCAAGTAATTTAGACATTTATTTAAATATCGGTCGTTCACAACACATCACTAATTTTCGGCGAATTTTAACACCTCTCCCTTCTCTTTGACACCTTAAACTATTTTATCATTTAAAAATTTTGCCATTTAATAAATTTTTGACTCTCGCCTTCACAGTCTTGGTTGCCGTAAATTGTAAACAACCCTGAAGTTGACAATTAAGTTCTGTTGATAAGTTTTTCTTATTCAAAATCATAAAAGTCTTTTATGAAAGTCTTTTGAATTATAATGGCTTTTTTAGGTTCATTCATTAGTATGGGTTTCTTAACACTTGCATGTCCATTGATTTTTTATTCCGAAGAATGACAATTTCGGGCATTGAGAGCCAGAGCTGTTTCTCTATGTAAAACAGTTGAGACTTTAAGTTAAAACAATCAAATTTGAACTAATTGATTTTGAATTTTACTTTGAAAAGAGTTTGTTTAAAACACTCAAACGCGTACAATTTTTGGGTGCATCTTAACTGTCAATTCGTTTTAAGCAATACGTTTGATTTTAATGTACTCTTGAACAACTTTCTACTCTGTAAATTATGGAACGAAATCATTGCTTTTGCGTGCTTTGATAAAGTGTTTATCTTTCTGGTCTCATCTAAGAATTATCATCAATGCATAGTATTCTTAAAAAACTTGGGTTTTGTTCTTCGTATACCCTTTTGAACAATAACCGTATAAACCTCTCTGTAAACTTTGATGAGTTTTAGTTCGATACGAGGATTCTCTATATCTGATCCGTTTAATTCCAAAACTTTTAAAAGTAAATTATTTTGTAAATCTTCCCAAAATTTTAAAAATCTTACTTTATCACTTTATATAGTAAGTTATCTAATTGTCTTGGTTAGTAAGTTTCATTTTATTATAAGTTGTTTATGATAAAATAAATTTACTTCTAGATTCTAGTTATAACACTAAGTCCCTTCTGACTCATGATATCTAAGTTTTAAAACGGGACAAAAAGAACAATTTTTTATACAGAAAAGTTTTGAAAGTTGATTAAAAAGTTTTATATTTATTTAAATTATCATGTTGTATGATAGCCACATGAGTTCTAAATCTTTTGACAATTTTTTTTTGTATAAAAATCAGGGTTTTGCGGGTGTGACTATTTACTGGAATCTCCGTGAATACTATAAATTCTTTTCAAATCTTTTAACGAAGTTATTTTTCAAAGGTTAATCAACCTGTTTTATCTGGGTATTTTATACAAATTTGATTGTTTCATATCGATTTTTACCGGAATCATGCTGAACCGCCTAAAATCTTATAGAATCTTCCGGTTTGCCACGAAATACTATAATTTCTTTTAAAACTATCGACAGAAGTTTTTTTTCAAAACTTAATTTTCCAGGTTTGTTCGCCTCAACATTCCATAAATTCTACCGTAGCGCATTCTTATCCAAACACAATATGAATCTTTTGCTTGAATTTATAAACAAAACTTTTTTGTCCTTGAAGCCAGTATTACGAGAAAGAAGTTTCTTGACTCCTCTATCGTTTCATAATTCATGCACAGTATTGTAATCACCATATGATACGAAGAAAGATCATCTAACAATTCTCTTTATATATATTGCGAGGTATTCAATCAGGTAAATAAATAACCAAGATCTGTTTAACCACCACTAGTTTTTTTATGAAAAGCTATTGTCATAACTTATTTTGTGGTTGGCAATTATCATGCGCAATTATGAAACAGAACATACAGCATAATTTTATAGAAGAAAATGTCCTACTATTCTATAGAGGTTTACAGAAATGAAAAAAGGGGTATGCTTTGTAGGATTGAACGGTTTGAAGTTGCTAACATTTATTATAAAAACCAAAAACTGGAAAGTGCTCTTTATAAAAAAATCGGAAATACATCAAATAACTATAGTATATTCAGTGTGGTCTTAATTTTTATTGTAATAGTTGAAAAAACAGAATTTTTTTTACCTAATTTATATTAGTTGAAAGATGTTGTAGAAGCATACTGGCTATTTTTTGAAGCAAAATGTTAATAATTATGACTTATAATTGTGTTATCCAACAATATGATCGTAATTTCTCCAAAAAACCATCGTTTATGAAGATTATAGATGGCGTTAATTCCTATGTTTTGTGTAAAGATTATTCTAACAGAAATGACCATCTTCGTTTTGTTTCAAGTACATAAAATACATAATATTTTTTATATATAGGTTTGATATATTCAATTTTGAGTAAAATGAGTTTGAAGATTTTGATTGCCATAAAAAGCCCTACTCCGTCCTTCTAAGGTTAATCAGAATGCTTTCATTTTAGAGAGGAAAAAATCTTTAAAATAAATCCTTAAAAAAGTTTTTTCAAATATACATTAAAGAAAACACATTTCTAATGAAAAAAAGAGCTACCAATAAAGAATGTTAAAATAAATTATGAAAATTGACATTTTACAGATTTAGAATATTTGACAGGTTTTATTGATTTCATAAACCTAAATTCTACATATACTTGAAAATGGGTATATATGTATAAAAATTTTAATTTTGACATAAGTTATCATATTTAAATTAATTTTTGTCAGGTTTAGCTGATTTTCATTAAAAAAAAAGGAATATCACCAGTAAACGCAGCTTACTTGAAAATGGGTATATATGTGTAAAAAACTTTATATAATTATTTCAATAAAAAGTTTTTTTGAGATGAGCTTTTAAATATAAATTAATTTTTTGATAATTTTGATTGATTTTCATAAAAAATGGACATCACCGCTGAATTTTGCAGTTAAAATATATATGTAACAATAATATTTATAAAAACTTATTAATATCCGAGAAAAATAGGAGGGCAGCACGTTTTTTAATCTCAAGCGCATTGATTAACCTTTACCAGAATCTCGGTTGCTCAAAATGGGGTTTATTTGACCCAAATATATTTTTTTGTTTACCATAAAAATTAAGATCTACAGTTGATACAAGTGATAACATTGCTATCTGTATGCTGAGGGCAAATGAACATAGACCATAAAGAACACTTAACATTTGATAAATTTATTCTGCATAGAAAAACAAAAATTCCACTTTCCAAATATGAAAAAATATAGTCAAAGTCTAGAAGAATAAGAATTTTTATGATATCGCAGAATATATCCTTTGTATTTCAGGAAGTACAGCTTCGGCTGAAGAATTTTTTTTCGTGACCAATATGTGGTTAGAAGACATAACTGAATTATCAGCTAGCACAAACCATAACTACAAATAACTTTATTGAAAATCATCTTTTAACAATTCTATCTCATTTTTGATAACCTAATTTTACATATGTGACAAAAGAGTGGACTCACCGCAACTTATTGCTGATCCAAACCCCGCACAAATGAGAGGGAGAGTTTAGCGTGGGAAAAAACATTCGACTGTGAACAAAAAAAAATTGAATAGGAAGTTAGGGACAGAAGTAGACGGAGAAAACTCGCTAGAAACATTGTCATCACCAAAGTGGGAAAGATGAAGAAGAAAAACAATAAAAAGATTTCACTGGAAAAGATGTAAAAATAGCATACGGAAAAATGTAAAAAGGTGGCGAAATAATGGATATCTTTTGATGATTTACTCAGACGCTTTCAAGTTTTCTCTCCTGCACTGTTTGTATATTAAGCAATAGATGTGTAATATAACTTTTACAATATTCTCTACTTAATTGCGATAGCTGGGAACAAACTTAAAGAGACAATTAAGAAGTTAAAAAAGACAAAAGAAGTTAAAAACACAATTTAGAATTTAAAAAGGATAGTAAACTTTAAATTGTTTATATAACATCTAGAAGCTCACTTTAGTGTTGGAATCAATTATTATCAAATGAATATTTTTACTTTAAAAAAAGGAGATCTTTTCCCTACCTATCAACTTAAACTTTGAAATTTCTATGGCTCTGCTTCAAATTTGAACTGTGCACCCAGATTCATAAACATTTCTCTAGGACATTTTTAAAAAATTCTTTGAAAAAATAAGTAAAAAAAAAGTTAAATAAAATTTAATAATTCGTTTTAAGCACACATTTTAAAATGATAAAATAGAGTATATATAACAAAGTCCAAATTTGTTGATCTTTTCAAAATAATGATGCTGGATGCCTTAGCACCATCGCAGTGGTTGACTTTGTTTGCAGAGCATGAAAGTTTCAGCATGGAAAAGAAGAAAACGGCTAAATGGTAAGAAGCTGTTGTTTTTAGCCTAGCTGTTTAATGAGAAAGAAAATGGCTGAAATATGAGGAAGATCTTCACCAACTGGACTAATTCACAGTTGCAACACATTCTAAAAATCAATTTGGGAGTTAGCACATATGCCCTAAATAATATTAATCTTCATCATTAATGAGGTCATTGATCTTTTAGAAGTCACATTTTTATAAGGTCATTGGTCTCTTTAAAGTCGTGTTGAATTTTTATAGTGTGTGTCGTTTTCTATATTGACATTTTTATATTTTCTGTAAATGTTCATAGTTTCACTTCGTGGTGTACAAACATATTACTTGTTGGTAAAAAGGTTAGCATTTGTTGTAAACTAAATTCAGACAACCCATATTAATAAAGAGTTCAATAATCAGAATCTTTCATAGCTTAACCGGTTTTGCTCAAATTCAGTGTAAATCTAAATTTTATATATTATTATTTCATTTTACTAAAAAATTAAATTTTATTTAAATCAATAAATTTTATTAAAATTTTTTTTAAATAATTCAGACTTTTTAGTTTTAAAACATACACCAGATATTAACGTATTCATTTAGGTAGTCAAAAATCAACAAATTGTTTTACAAAAAGACACTGGTTATGAATGAAGATGATGATGATGGTGAGATGAAAAAATTGCGTATTTACTTTTGCAGTATGTATCATTTCCTTGAGATTGAGCAGTTACTGAATCCAGAGGAACTCCACACTTTCCACATCTCAGACAGTTTTTGTGCCAATTCTGTTTAAAAAGCAAAAAGAGATGAATGATGAATCCTGTAGATAGGAAAAGTTCGCCTCTGAAATTATACACCTACAAGAATATTGTATCACTAGCGCAATTTATTTTTGATCGAAAAAAATGCTATGCTTTAGAAAACAGCTACAAATATATTTTCCCATTTTCACAAAAATTTGTCCTTTTTTGTTGTTAAAAAATATTACAGATTCAAGACTAAAATTTCATTTATTGAAGTTTGAAATTAGTTATAGTGTTGGTTGAAAAAACTGGATATAATATACAGGAGCGTATGCAGAAAACCATGTAGTTTGAAAAAAAAAAAAGGGGGGAGGAAATGTTCCCCCTTCCCCCCTGGGGGTCCCCCCCAAATTTAATTAGTTTGTTTCTAACAAGAGGGGAAAAAACATTTTTTTTTTTTGGGAGTAGAAAAAAAAAATAATAAATATTTTATTTTGCTTTATATTTTGACTTTAAAATTTTTAAATTGATATTAAAATTTAATGTAATTGCTATTCCCATGAAAATAAATCAAGAAATGTGGCATAAATAAACCTGGCCGTTAAAGTTGACTTTTTGTGCTAGTGGGACTTTGTAACCGCACTTAGGGCAGTCATCAGGACTACGTGGACCGTCTTTCGGAAGATTTTGTGGGGGAGCAGTTTGTTGAGGAACGTTGCTAAAAGAAATTGATCAATAAGTCATGAAAAATATGATCATTGGGTATAAGACTGGGTGTAAAGGACAAAATCCCCCTGGATAAAATCAAGTTTGCTAACATACGAAGAGAAGACGAATTTAGATGATCTTAGAGGTATTGCATTTAACTTAGGCCTTAAAATACATGTTAAGTCTTTTAATAAATCTTTTAGCATTTTAAAATTAACTCAAATAAATTAATAGACTCTACTCAATTAAGGTTGTTCATGGGGGATTTTGTCCTATTACCATGGAACTGTCCTTCTCTGAATTCATTTATATTCCAACCAATCACCAAGGAATACGGCTCGAAAGAATAAAGCATACTTTCCAGTGAAGCATAGATAACAGTGATTGACACTATTGAACACCAATAAGCAGTCTGTATGGAACTAACTAACTGACTAATTAGCAATTCGACAATGAATGCAGCCACATTTAAAAAGTTGAATTTGAGACGAATGCGTTACAACAAGGGGGTTTCAAAAATTAAGTTTTTTTTTGATAACGTCATTACAGTATTATTATAACTTGTTTATTTTTAATCAATAAAACATAATTTGACTAAATACGAAATCAATTCTATTGAAATAATAATTTATTGAAAATAATACTAATTAATATTTAAAAAAAATCATTAGCATGAGATATAAAATAAAAATAAGCCTGTATTCGCTATACGTAATATATCAACATTTAAAGTTGATGTCATATCTGTGGGGTTAGACAAGTCGTTTAATGTAAATATTTTTGTGTGTATAAATAGTCGTATCTTTGATGAATTAGTATTGTAGAAGGATTAATCCTTTCTCAAATCTTTTTTTTTCGTAATCAAACCATGTTATGAGTATAATGGACTACTCAGTCATATAAAAAAATTAAAAATGTTTCCTTTATTTTAACTTACAATATAGTTTCTAGCACTTCTATGAAATATTTAGTGTAAAAAAATTGAAATTAAACGTTTATTTCAAATACTATTAATGACTTTGCATACCACTGACATCAATGAAGTTCATGGCTCTCAGCTTCTTTTTCCTTTTGAAAGAGAATTTGCGAACACGATAATCGCCCTCTTTGTCCAAATACGGAATTCTTTTCAGCAGATAAAAAAAGTTCTTGGAATCCCAAATCCAAAAAACTTTCATTCCGTATTTTTTTAGGCTTAGATGGCATACACTGCTTGAAATGACATCTTCCAGAAAAAGGAATTAATTGTTTATCTGTTGTCAAATTGGTAGCAGGGAGATATAACTTTTGTAAATTATAACTCAAAAGATACGAATATTCAAGAATTGGTGCCAACTTATATTTTTCTTCTTTAGATTCTAAAACTTTTATCGTCAAACCCGACAAAAAGAGCAAAGGGAATTAAAATATTTTCAAACTCATCCTAGCTCTAAATATACGATGTCCATAAACCCTGTCCAATAGCACTTCATAATTTGCGTGGCGGCTTTGAATGACACAACACAAAGAAGCAATGGGATGAAAGCCTTCAACTCCACTTTGTCACTATAATTACAACTGATTTGGAGACAAATCAGTTCCATATCTGCTAAGTAATTCTTCACATTTTAAGCACTCATTATTCCGCTTTAAACTTTCTTTAGATTAATTTATTTTCTTTATGCCTGTGAAATTGAATATACGTCTTTTATATTTTCAATAACAACGTTATCAAAATCATTGATAAAAAATATCATAGCAAAAATTTTTGATTTTTCAATGAACTAATTTTAAGAAGTAAATGAGAAATAGTTTTGAGTGCTACAAAAATCGGAAAGTGATGTAGTCTATCAGAGACACTACAATGTTTTTATGAAAATAATTTGATTGATAGAAAACTTAGTATCACCCAAAAAGAAGTAATGAGAGAGTAAGAATGAAAAAAATGAGATGAATACATCTTATTCAAATCATGGATAAAAGTAAAATGGGATTCTATTGGACTAAAATTTTACAAATAACTGATATGCCTTGACAGCATTAACCAATTAGACCATTCATAATACTCATTCATAATACATAAAACAAATATTACAAAACTAATACATCTCTTCAATCAACCATCCCAAACATATCAGAAATGATCACATACACCAAAAAACATAAAAAAAAAATTAGAAATATACACCAAAGGCCTAAATCAGTGATTCCGAAACTTTTTTATACCCCATTAATTCATTATACAAAAATATTTATTATTCGGACACGTTCGCCAAAAAACGTACATTATTCTATCATTACAAAGAAAGTTAAATTCATTATTGCCAGTTATTAAACTTCTTTCCAACAAAGATATCTATAACATAGCATTTAAAAAGATACCTCTTTCTTGACATTTTTTTCATTTAGTGGATAAAGAAAAAATATCATTGTTAAAAATAAATAAATTGATGCTTCGGGGTAATACTGCTGATTACAAAGTTGTCTCAAAAAAATTAATGATTAAAAGTAATAGATCTGTATGTATTCAGAAAATAAGATGACGTGAAAAATAGTTTAAACTTTCTTTTAGAACATATAATATATATGATGCAAAAATTTTTTACAGACCACCTCTAATAAAACCTTCACAGATCGCTAGAACTAGTCTAAACTCTTTCACATCAAATCACACTAACAAAAAATTCCACACACCCAAACTTTATATACTACACAGAAAGCACACCAACAATATTAACACTCCAAAAACTATACGGCCACACTCACAGCTAACATCAAAACTCCACACAACCGCAAGGAAATACAATTTCAGACATTATCCATAACTAAGAAAATTTGATTATCAGCACCGACATCTCCACCAAGCTATCCACAAAAGACTCAAATACGCGATACCAAGAGACCAAATCTCACTTCCATTCCACCACATCTCATCACCGAAACATCATGGCACGCAATCACCTCACTATCATCAAACCATATTCCCATTCTTGCCACAGTTTACTTCAAACCACAAAAAGGAAAAAGACCCATAGCTTTGACGAACTACTAAACAGACAACTGAAGTGACTCTCATTCCAAATGCATACATCGAAAATAAAATAACAACCGCGAATCATTCAAATCCACACAATACAACATACACCACCTAAACATTGAAAAAAGGCAAAAACAAATACTATAATATTCAAATTACATCATTTGAATGACGCACCATAACAAATCTTTTTTTCTTGTTGTTTATATAATCATCCATTTTTCAAATTCACGTCATATTTGGATACTGAATAACGTGACCTTTGCTTCATCATTTATTGCTCCTATTGCTATGCCAATTCTGTAATATATGCCATTTTTAGTTCCGTTACACCTTTTTGCAATTCCTTTACATCCTTTTGCGATTTAATTACAGGCATTATCTTATGTAAAATTAATTGAATTTTATTATATTATAATTTTTTAAAAATATTTAGTTCTAGTATATTTTTTTTATTTTAAATAAATTTTTTTCTACAGGATTTTGTTTGATACCATGTTTTTTTGACAAAATTTTGGGAAATTTTTAGATTCGTTCAATTCTTATGTTTTATACCCCATTTTAAAGGGAATTTTATACGGATTACAAGGATGTAAAATTTTTTGATCATTTAAACATTTTTGAAATAAAAAGTTAAAAAAAAATGAATCAAAAGTTAAAATAAATATATTTAAACAAAACCATGACAAAGTAATGCTTTTTGAATGTTTCTTGATACCCGAGAAAAATAATTTTGACAATCGTTTGCATGATATTTCAATAACCTGAGATCAGTGTGCTTCTCCATTTAGTTTACTCAAAGACTTTTAGCGTTGTTCTTAATCTTTGAAAATGCATATTCAATAGGGTTTAGCATAAGAGTAAGGAGATAAATATTTGATTGTAAGATGTAGCTCGAATTGATTGAGATTGATTTTTTTTATGAAAAAATTATAAAAAAAAACTTATAAAAATATTGTAAATATCAATAAAAATTATCTAAAAGCATGAGTTTGAATTAAAAAAAAATTTAATTGAGTTCCAACAGGGTGCCCTTTGAGGACTAGAATTTTGAAGACTAATCGTCTGCTTTATTTTTCAATGCAATTTTGTATATCTAAAGCAGACGATTTTCATTTCTTGGGACAGCGGTGTCCCACCGGTCCTCAAAAGGTTAGAATTCACTTATCACATTTTTTGTTGAATAAAAGCTCCAGATTTCAGTTTTTCTTTTCTTCTCACGACAAACAAAATTTTGTATTTCTTACAAAAATAAATGAATATAAAAATACTTTAAAGGTAGAAAATGGCTTTTATACTAAAAAAAGAGAAAAATAATCACATTTGGAGAGAAAAAATATTTAACTCCATTTTTTGACATGTAAGATTAGTGAATGAAAAACCGGGACATCTGGCAACCCTACACATGACCATCTAGTAGTTATCAACCAAAACAATACATCGCAGAACTAGCTAACAAAAATCCAATCTCTTCCAAAAGTGTCCAATTTCTTCACCTTTATCCATTGCAAAATTTATACTTAAACACACACAGGCTCGTTGAGCGATTTTGCCTCTCTAAAAAGATCATAAAATATATAAATGTATACCCTTTCTTGTAGTACTCGCCCCATTGTTTTGCCGTATCAGTTTTGCCCCCTCTACTTGGAGACTGGTGACTGGGCTGGCCACACAACCCAAAACACCGCTCACCAAAATAGATTTAAAAAATACGGATCGATGGACAGTTTTGGGTTAACCCATTTACGACCAATGTTCCTATTTTGGAACATAAGTAATTTCATCTTCGTCTGCTTTTTTCAATGACTTTGAATATAAATCGTCTGCGTTTTTTTAGATATCGTCTGCTTTGCTTGGTCTTAAATGGGTTAAAGTATTTCGTGAATAAATTCTGGTTTACGCACATTTTTATAAGTTTGTAAATAAATACAAAAGGTACTTTCTATGTTTTTCAAATTTGCATTTTTTTATAACTGTTTTAACTTTTGATCATTTTTTATAGGTATTCTAAGGAATCGACTGGAAGAGCTCAAGACTATCAAATTGCATTTCCGAACTTTCGCTCATCCCAAAAAAAACATCAGGCTGCACTCGCTATTCGATCTGAGGATGCATACTGTACTGAACCATCAAAAATGATTCATTTTGACTGAATATTAATAAAAAAAATTAGAAAGTTTACTAGTGTAATGAAAAAAATTTTTGTATCAAATATAATAATTCGTAGCGTAATCTGTCAAAAGAATAATAGAAGCTTACCTCATATCGCCACCTTCGTAATTACCGAGATGTTCTCCGGTGTCCATTGTTAAAGCGCCGGCACCTCCACCAAAGCCATATCCCTTCGGTCCGTGCTTTCTGCCATAGCACTGCTTGCAGTATATCTTCTCTTCGTGGCCAGCAAATGACATACTGTCCAGGTACTTGTTGCATAGTTCTAAACGACATCTTCATATTACTTATATCCTTTGGTGTGCAGAGAAAATGTAAACAACCAAAATGGCGACACATACTGCACAGAATGTAGAAAAATATATTTTTTTTTAATTTTTACAATGTTTTTATAACGACATATAATATTAAAAATAGACACAAAGTATATATCATGTCTTTTTTGTCTTATAAATAAGAATTGAAAGCTAATTATCTATATTATTTTTATATAATTTTTTTTATTAATTTTTTTTTATTTGATAAATGTGGCGAAATTACCTAAAATTGATATTAGACTTTTTTATTTGAAATATAAAATTTATAAGATTGAAAAAACAAATACAGGAAATCCTTGCATAACGCGGTTAATTGATTCTGATCAACGTCCGCACTATGCAAAACTGCGTTGTTCAATGTTAAAATTTATAATAATGATTCAATGAGACTGGTTCGCACAAAAAATTATAAATTAGATGTAAAAAAAAATAAATTAAAAAAAACCGCGTTATAGCAAAGCCTGCAGTGATCAAAACCGCGCTTTCCAAGGACTTCCTGTAGTTAGATTAAAAAATGATTCAAAAGTTAAGGAGAAACTAGGAAACCTTTTTATGTAACGATAACGATAGCGTGAATCCTCTATTTTAATCATGACTTTGTGATCTTAGTTAATTTACACCACCATCATTAGTTATTAAAATTAGATATTTAGTAATGACACTTTTCCTTAGTAAGTTATTCATTCAACAAAACGACGTCCAATACAAAAAAATTCACAGAAACATCGCAATACATTTTGTTCATTCAATGAAATATAAAAGTGTGATTTGCATGGGTATTTTAAAATATTCAAAGATATTTAGATTTAAATAAAAAACGGTTAATTTAAGATTTTTAAGATAGAAGTGGACTTGAATAAAAAAATGATGTCTTATTTTTTAACGAATAGGATAATGAAAATACTTTTACACATCAAACAAACAAAAGTTTTCTTTCTAAAAAAACATAAATTTTGAATTAATCAATTTTAAAAAACATATATTTTGAATATTGAAAAATTATAAAACAGTATAAAATAGTTCATGATTAAAAATCCTTTTTTTTTAAATTTTTTAAATAAATATATAAATATTTTTTTTATTTTAAAATAAATTTTTTTTTTAAATACAATATAATTTGCAGTCATAATATTCTTTTCAGGTGATAAATTAATTTAAAATTAGTAAGTAAAATTATTGACTTTACTATCATAACCTGAAATGCTTCCGCATCATTCATTTTCCATTTAAAAAATATGTTAGATATTCAAAAAAGTATTTTGCTATGGATAAGTTTTGACTATCTAATTCTAAATTGTCAAATTGGAAAAATGTCTGAATTGAATTTCACCAATTGATTCGGGATTCTGAGTTCAATAATCAATTACAAGAGTGAATCCATTAGCCTCCTAATTAAATGAGTTAAAAAAACTTTCGTGTAATTTGTTTCCTCGTTCATAAAATTTGTTTAGTTGACAATTTTCTTTTTTTTTTAGAAAAAAGTTGACTTTAAAAAATATTTCCTCATTTTTATAAAAATAAGTCACCTTGTAAAAAAACTTTCTAAAATTTTATTTTTGGAATTTCAAGTTAATTTAAATACTATTATAATTAAAACTTTTTCCCAATTTAATATCCAATTAAAATTTGACTTTATAAAAAAATTATTTTTAATTTTTTTTTAAATAATTTTGACTTTACTGAATATTGTAAACTTCAAATAAGTATGAAATCATAGATCAAATTGATATAAAAAACACTATGGAAGATTTTTTGTATTTACTAGTTTTCAGAGACCTAAATATTAGATTTACAGTTTTCAACATTACCAATAACATGCATGTCATTAAACGTTATTACGCGTTTCAAAAGAGTAAAAACATATGAGGAAAAGAATGGCTTACCACATTTGAAACAAAATTTGTGAAAGCTCAGATTATTAGCAAGTCTCTCTTCTGCTTTGAAAACAGATTTTCCGCACTTTGGGCATTTTGGAGAGGTGGGAGGAACAAAGGGCATTTTCTATTGAAAGAGAAAATTGCAGAATGAAATAGAAAAAGTATTGAAATTAATAATAAATAAATTCAAAATATTATTTTTCTCAGGTTATGAAATTAAAAATTTTGTTAATCAAATATTTTGGAACTATAAAATGTCAAATTTGCATCAACCTATAAGAAGGAAAAGTTTAATTGATAAGAATATAAGGACATTTCTATTCACCAGACATGTCAAAACCAACAAAATAATGCGTTTATTGTTAAAAATTTTCTGTAATAGATTATTCACAGGAAAAAATTTAAAGTGTATCATAATTTTAAAATTAAAATTTTAGTAGCACAGAATTGCAAAAGCTAGCAAATTTTGCAAAAATTAGGCCCCGAGTACCCCAAAAAGTCCAACACCAACGAAATACTTACCGATTCCCAAAAAAATTCAGAGCTTAGGAGTTGGAAAAAAATATTGACCACTACTTCTGAAAAGTTTTCTATCCCCCTTTTGACTTCATTTGGAATAAAACATGGCTTGATTTTAATCATAACTTATGTATGAGAATTATGCTACACGTGTGTAACAATCACACTTGGTGAAATTAAACTTTATAACTATTTTCATTTGTTTATATCAGTGTTGGGCCGAATTTAAATTGATTGTGATTACTATTTCGGACCTTCATTAATCCGACACTTTGATTATTCAGGAAATCTTTAATTCAGTAAAATTATTGATTGATTGATTGATTCAACAACTGACCGTAAATCACTAATTCGGACCTTAGTTAACCCGGCACTTTGATTATTCAGGAAATCTTAAATTTAGTAAAATTATTGATTGATTGATTCAATTAACAAATGAGTTTCTTGAAGGTTTAGAAAATAAATGTTACATAATTGAAGAAGAACTAATGAGTCTTTATATCTTGCAAGGAAAATTAATTAAAAATTAATTAATAGGTTTAAAAAAAAGTTAAAAAAAATATCTACACCCAGTAGAATCAGTATATCTGAAAATTATCTGAAAAATAGTTTGTTGTACTTTTAGTACTAAACTGACATCTGACATTGAATTATAGTTCGAGTCAAGTTTATAGTAAGAGATATCGAGTAAACAAAATGTGGTTTTATAAGAATCACTAAAGCGAAAAATTTAATAATTCGGAAAGGCATAATCCCAGGCATTACGAATTAGTGATAGTCGACTGTATACGATTCTAATTCTGATTCTGGATACTAAAAAAATATATTTGTAGATATTTACAGGCGCGTTTAGCTGGATGTGGAAAAATGGATTGCTTTAGTTTCCAGTAGCTTACTGGATCACCATCATATGTGCTGAAATATGTCATAGCGATAAGATGATTATTAGTTTCTCACGAAACTTTGCTCGTTCTCCTGATGTACAACCTAGCCCCACAATTGCAGAGAGAATGTGATTTTTGGGGTTCCCTAGGTTTGATTTTGATTTTAATTTTAGGTTTTTTTAAAAAAATGATTAAGATTCTAATTACAATTCAAAGGATTTTTGTGTTTCTAATTATAATCAAAATCGAACCCAACTCTAGCTTATATGAAATTTTTTCAGAGTTTGAAAATAGAAAAAGTAAATCTAAATAAAGTAGCTAGAAAATGGCGTTATTAGAAAATGATTAATAAAATTTTGCATTCATATTTTGCAAGTAAAATTCGCAAAACAAAACAACTTAAAAATGATAACAAAAATAAGCTAGCTTCTTTTTAGATATTTTTGAAGAAGCTCTCCAAATGAATCTAATAATAATTAATGAACATTAGCATGCGTCTGTGTATGTGTGTGTGTTACTAATAAAATTTTGTTGATTCTATGAGAGCATAAGTCGAGAAATCTTGTATGAAAGTCGGAGTCAACAGACTTGGAAGTCCTACAAAAATGGGCTAGTGACCTAATTGCATTTCATAATCAAAAGATTAAAATTGCTAACGAAAAAAATAATTAATCGTGCGTGATTGATTATAGCGCCCCATGCTGTGATCTCATCTGTAGTGTTCTATTCTTGGTAATGTTTTACTTAACGGTTCCGTCAATCAAAAATTTTCCAGGCAATTATTTATTGTTGTGATGTCAATCAAAAAATACATTTTTCAAAGTAGTTTATTTCATTGATATAAATTGCTTAATAAATTTGAAAACAATGTCCATATGTGTGAAAAATAATTAAATATAGCAATACGTCTCGTACCCCAAATCAAAGAAAAATGTTTCAAAGCATTCCAAAACTCTTTGAAACACTTAAAAATGTCGTAACATGTTTATAAAATTAGGAAGATAACTTTACTTTAAAATTAACTATATATAGTAAACATATTACACAACCCAAAACATCCAAAAGATTTCAAAATATTTCCTTGTTTTGGGGTACGAAATGTATTTGCAATATATTTAATTGTCTTTTTAAACATATTTAGACATTGTTTTCATAATATGGACATCGTTTTCATAGTTTCAAAGCATTTTAGGCAGTTTTATGAGTGTTTTGAAATTATAGATAACATTTTGGTAAGTTTTGAAGTGTTTTAGTCTGGCCGTAAAATTAAAGCTATAATCGTTTCCTCATTTTCTTACTGGTCTAAAAGAAAAAGCAAAGGTAAAAATGGCTTTTCATGAAAAAAAAATTAAATTTCTTGTTTTTTATTTGTGGTTTTAATATATTAAAAAACTATATATATTAAATTTTAATTGAATGTAGAATTATTTTTATTTGAATAAATCAATCTTAAAAACTAGTTTGAAGTTGGTCTCAGTAAATTTAATAACCTTGTTGTAACTTAAAAGTTTTTGAATCAAATTTTCATTAATGTTTAGGTTATCAAATACTCATTTTTGAGTCTCAAATACAAGCACACATACCCTGGCTACCAAATTTTAAACTTCTATCGCCAAAGCAAAATTACAAATACTTTTCCCATAAACTTAAAAATGCTTATACATATGTGATGGTTCAGCGTATCAAATTAACATATGAATATATTCATCATTTCAATCAAACAGTAGTTATAGCTCAGCTTCACTGATCAACGGAAATTTTCAGGAGGTAATTTTGAGTTGCTTTATCCATTTTGTCATTTTGGTATGATACATCACTCTCTTGTATTTATCATTACATTTTACACAATACAATTACAAATACAGCAAACTTATCATTTAAAAATGGCAATGTTTTACTTTATGGTTTCGCCAATCAAAAATTTTTTCAAGCAATTATGAGATGTCAATCAAACTATACATTTTCAACGTAGTTTATTTTGTTGATATATATTACTAAAGATTCCAGACTAACTCATTAAATTTAAAAAATTTTAAACAAATTAAGATATTAAAATTTTTGATAAATGGAACTGTAAAATAAAACATTACATTGCCGGCAGATGGCTTAGTGGTAGGAGTGTAGGCTCTTGATCCAGATGATCTGAGTTCGATTCTCGATCGTGACTATCCTTACCATCCGTCCAACTATGGATGATTATTCTCACCTATGAATGCGATACCGACAACTAAAAAAATGTATTTTGTCCTCTTAATTCAAGGTTGTGCAACTCATGGCCAATTGCATAATCGGATAGTCGTATCTTTGATACCGAGAAAACAAGGTAAATAAAATAATTTTAGACCATTTTTGCATAAGTACAATCGAAAAGGAAATTCATTATATGAAAATTGTAAATAAAATGATGCTGAGAAAATAGATAAATGAGGGAGGAAATTAAAAAAAAAATTTACATTAAATTTGTTCATGAATATTAAATTGATTCAATTCACATCATTAATAATAATAGAGCCACACCTGGTATAACATTTTTCCAAAGTCGGTGATTCGTTGAAGACCCTGACGTCTGAAATTTTTATTCCTATATTTTTTCTTACAAGATCATCTACGATAATTCTAAATTTTAAAAATTTGGAGCACCATCATCATAAAACACTATATTCGGCGCGTAGCGTATAAAACATCTTAATTATAACTATCCCTTTCCCCAAAGTAAATATTGATTTAGATTACGAAAATGACAAATGATTTTTGATGCAATCTTCTAGTTCTTAGTAATTCACCCTTTACTTATGTTAATTCTTTTTAATTTCGCGATTAGGTTAATGAAAAGCAATCCTAAAAAAATGAATTTATAATCTCTTCAAATAAAATTTCCAGTTTTGGGGCCCTACCTCCTGGAATTTAATTTCTGCATCCGCCCTTGTAAGGAATTGGAATGTTTAGGGAATGCAAAAAATTCTCTGTGAGTTTTTTTCCAATCAAAGATGCGAAGGCGATAACTAGTCAACTCTATCTATGTGAGTGGACTCTCTCTCTCTCTCTGATTAATTAAAATAAAAGCAGGGCAGAGAAAAAAAATATATAACTTACCACTATTTTTTTTGAAAGAGCAAGAGGAGAGGTGAATATCGTTGATGTCTTCTCAATGAATCCAAAAAAACTCACGCAATTAAAAATAAAATTGGCGCGTTAACGAGAAAATATTCTGCTGTTGTCGCTTGTCAATAAAATTTTATGTTACACACGAGATGACGGTAATGATAGGACAAACCTTATAATGAGGAACACTTTTTCGCAAACAAAAACATATGCAGGCACTTCTTGACAATCAGGCATGTGGAGAGGAGGACGAAAAAGGGAAATAAGTTCTTGGAAGAAGAAGCATACAGAACTCCTAGCATGAGTGCCACAGCGATATATCTCTATATTAGTAAAATCTTTGGCACTTCTCATTTGTTTACGCATTTGAGAGTAAACAATTCGAAGGATCTCTAGCAATGGTTTAAAAACTAACAACTTGGAAAGATAGGTATGATGAATTCATCAAGGATGAATGACGAAGAGAATAATAGCCAAATGTGCTCTCCTTGTGCTGATCGGAAATTTATTATGCTTACTTTGCATATCCTCGGGACAAGTTCCCGCGCTCAGCGGAGCCATCACTACATTGAGAAGGGGGAGACATGGTCTGACTGGTACTTTTTGGGGCGTTAAATATATTTATTTAAAAAACTTTTAAAATTTCTATATAATCTAATGGAGATGTGTTTTGGCGTTGTCTTCAATGTTTTTTGTAGTAAGGCGTGAAAAATGTTATTGGCGTAATTGTATATCTGTCATATCAGATGAATAGACGGATTCTAGTTTGTCGAATTTTACTTTGACAAACTGTACACTCTTCATAGATTCCACACATTTTTGGATTCATAGAATTCCATATCGATGAACCAAGTTTTTACACATTCTGAATGAAAGATTGCTACTTGACGAACTTTTTTCTTTCTAGATTTTTCCATTTTGACAAATCCTTTTTAAATTTTTACTATTGATAATATTAGCTTTAGTATTCACTATCTATACTAACCAATTAACCAACCTGGATCGTTCATATGGATTTCATCTAAAGGGAATGATTTTTCGTCAAAGTCACTCATCCATCCATAATTCGTCCATTCAAGATTGGTCCATCTGCAATGGCACTATTATATAATATGGATTGTAAGATAATATATTCTATAATAAAGATCTATTTTAAAATTTCTTTTTAAACACAAAAAATTACCCAATCACAGGCACTATACAAGTTAAGAACTATTGGATAGGGACGCCAGATGGCTTGTGAGCGCACAGGTCGGAAATTGCATAGATCAGAGGGAGATGGATATTTCACCGGAAGGACATTTTCCTGCAACGATCATTTGTCATAAAATGAAAAAAATAAAATTATGTAACTTATATATTTTAATAAAAATCAAGGATGTAAAAGGGGGGCCAGCGAATTCACCAACAACAATTTATAGCCATGCACAACTAACTTATCGAACCCAAGTAAACCCCCTATTATTATTATTATTATTTAAAAAAGTTAGGCATAATTTTGTCATTTTTGTTTACTAAAATTAAAAATTATAGTTATAGGCTACTGCTTTCAACTAAATCAATAGTTTAATTATTATTATTATACTTTAATTCAAATTTAATTTCACCGTATTGGTGGTATTTTTCATAGCGCCCGCACAATGATATATCCGTATGAACAAAATCTATAAAAATTTTCCCCTATAAAAATGTATTTTGCCATGGTTTGGAAAAAGTCATATTCATTTATTTATAATGAAAGACAGGTAAACCTTAACTTAGAGTTAGGATCGGAAGGTACTAATGATATTTTGCGATGAGATTCCGATATTTAAAAACCGACGATTCCGATTAATCGTCCCATCCCTTCTCTAGATGCTATATACAAGAGTTACGCAGTATAAAGAGTTGGTATTTGGGATCAGCACGCGGACCTTGATTTTTGAAATTTTTCACCCACAACATCAAGAAGTTTTCCCAACTGGGTTTCAGTGAATTTGTGTGTTTGATAAATTGTGCATGACGGTAAATTATTGTCAGTGAATTGTTGTAGATGAATTCGCCTATAGACCAATGATTCTCAACCATTTTTCACTTATGGAAGCTTTTCAAACTCAAAAAAATTTTTTTATTGCTACGAATAGTGGTTTTATTTATCAAAAATATATAAATAAGTAAGCCGTTATTTATCACTCAATGAAAGAGATCATGCTGCACTAAAAACGCAATTCAAAAATGATGGCTTTATTTTAAATTCGTGTTTCTGTGATAAGGCTTTTATTTGGATTCCATTTCATACATGAATTCTGAAGCAAAGAACAATTTTGATACTTTCAATATTAATAATATAATAAACACTGCAAGAGTTGGTGGACTGAAATCATTATTATCACGAGAAGTGTGAAAAGCTGGTGTTTCCAAAGCTTTGCCATTTCTATTGGAAAAGTTTGATAAAGAAGATATGAATTTTGATCGAATAAATTTGATGTTAGATGTAATTTTAATAAAAAATATTGTTGAACATTTTTGTGATATAAAGATCAATTTAATTAAATCTCGAGAAGTAACTTCAGAAATATATAACAAGTAACCTTTATATTATGAAAGAGTCAAAAGTAAATGCTTGTATGTCAAGTCAAATAACATATCCAGAACTGAAGATATTTGTAAAACTAAGTCTAGAAAATAAAAACTCAAACAAAATTTGTTTTCCCGACAAAAATCTTTTATCGCAAACTCAAAATTTGATAAATGATCTCAATCCTTGCAAACACTTCCTTCCTAGAGTGCATGTCCATATTGATGATACCATTTCTAATGAAGAGTTAAAATTCAAGATGTTCAATTCATGCAAAGAATCCTTCTATGAAAAGGGTTAATTAATGATCAAAATGATTTCGAAGTTTTGTTTACAAAGAAATCTAAGTTTGATGGAAAGAAATTAGTGACATTTAAGGTATCCCCTGTTATATTTTTTTAAATTAACCCTAATCTAATGATCTGTCTACATATGTAGACAAGGCTTCCAAAAACTATGATATAATCATTTCTATAAAATTTTACAATTCCCGGTCTTCTTATGACGATGAAAAAAAATATATATTTTGTTTACACCAAAAAAAATATTCAAAATAAATTGTTATTTTCATATTTTTCTATAAAAACCCTATTTTACCTAACTGTCTACATATGTAGACAACATATTTTTTTCTAGTTTATTAAATTTAAAAATTATTTTTATGCAATTTATTCAGCTTTTTTTCAATATGTAATGATAAAAGAGATAAAAATTCCAAAAACTATTTCCAATCCTAAAAAATGTCAATATTCAGGATGTAAAAAATCAACAAGAACTTTATGCACCAAATGTGCAAAAGCTGTTTGTCCCCAATATAAAAAAACTACAATTTTGTGCTTTGAATGTCAATTAATTTCTTGATTTTTCTTAATTTCATTTTATTGGTTAAAGATCTTCTAAAATTGTTTCTAACATAACACGTAAAGAAGGCTGATGCTTAGTTGCTATATGTCTACACATATAGACTTTTAGGTAAAATATGGTGGTCGATTTGCCAGGTAAATTAGGGAAAATCAAGCAATATGTGAATTTTGTTCTAAAAATCATGATAGTAATAAGTGTGATCTAAGGAAGTCTTCAAGTGAACTTATTTGTTATAATTGGAAATATAAGAATCTTGATAATACAAACCATATGACGGCTTGGTAAGACTGTCCTTGTAATAAAAATGAATTAAATTTTGTCAAAAATCACACAGTCTATTCATGAGTTTTAATTTTGAACACAATTTAATTGTTTCTGATAAAGTTAAGGCTAATTCGTTTTTTCACTCTTCTTTTGCTGTTTTAAACTCCATTTTTTAATGAAAGATTTTGTGTTGATAATTTTCACGTGTTTACACCTTCACATTTTGGTGATCTTTCTGAACCCTTGAATCTCAAAGATTTGAATATCGTCAGCTTAAACATTCAATCACTCAGGGCCAAATTTGAATCTTTAGTCTTTTTACCTCTCTTGACTTCTCACCCATCCATATACTTTGTCTGCAGGAAGTTTGGCTGAAAGATGAATCTCCAAATTTTACAATATTTCTGGTTATAATTTTATTTTTATTCCCTCTAGAAGTAGAAGAAGAAAAAATTTATTCAAGAAAACACAAGAAAAAATAAGATAAATGAATGATAAAATAATAAGCAATTGCAATAACTTGAAATTTCACTTGGGATGTAGAAGACATAAATGTTGATTGCAGCTGTGTCACTTTGGGTTATCAAAAGGCTATAGAAGCCGCTAAGATGATTACTCTATTGTAAATATATATATTGAAATCCATTATATGATTATATATTGACAGATGTTAACAAGTTTTAATCAACAGGAAAATAAATGCATTATGTATTCAATAAACAAGTATGAAGGGGAAATAGACATATAAAGAAAAAAAATTTTTTTTATTCATTGCATACAAGAAGTAGAACAGACAAAACAATTTTGATCACAAACAGTTATATACATATTAATGAAATAATTTTTGACAGTTTTTTTAAATTTATAAAAATTGTTTGGATGAAAATTTTTATCATGTAAAAAATTATTTCAAAAACTTACAATTCTATATTTCGTACTTTTTTTAGTGCAAGGACGTTTACAAGACGGCATAAAGAAGTTATAGGGATACCTTAAAGAATAATCAGTTGATTGGTAAATATAAATAAAGCAATTATCAAATACTGGTGGAAGCGCTGCATTTAAAAACTTATATATAAACTTTGATAATTGTACTTGATATATATCGTTTGCTTTAAGGATTTTATATTGATGAAAGTATGCAGAAGTATGAGTTCTATACCCTAAACTAAAAACAGTTCTTATTATCTTTTTTTGTAGTCTTTCAATATCAGATAAATCACCGAAACCCCAATTAATTACGCCATAATAAAAAAGACAGAGCTAAGGCATTATAAATTTTTAACTTTATTTCCGCTTTTAACAAATCGCTCATTTTTTTAGAATACCATGAACACTATGTAGTTTTGCTATGATGTCTTTTTTATGATCAGACCAATTTAATTTGTGGTTGAAAATAAGCCCTAGGTAATTAAAATTTTCAACTATCTCAATGTTATGTTTTTGAAGATTCAATTTAGGTTTGGAACTTCTAGAGAAAATCATAGCCTTTGATTTAGAAGAATTAATTTTAAGAGAATTCTTTATCAACCAATCAAAAATGAGATTCAAGTTTTTATCGACAATATCATCAAAAGTAGACTCTTGATTAAAATATAGCTTTTTTATGGGGAAAAGAATAGTTATATCATCCGCATATAAAAGATAATCAAAAAATGGACTAGCACAGTAGATATCGTTAATGTATAAAGCAAATAAGAGGGGCCTCATTATGGAACCTTGGGGTACGCCGGATTGAATAAAGGACGATAGAAAGTTGATATTTTTTATGCTTACAAACTGTTGCCTTTGGAAGAAGTAGGATTTGAACAATTTTAATGTAGAATCAGAAAAACCATAATATTTCATTTTTGCTAATAATTTATTATGCGTAACTAATAAAAGTAAAAGGCCTTACTAAGGTCTATGAACACGGCTACAACACTGTCATTATCTTCTAAGTGATTACGAAGCATGTCTTCAAAAACTCTGTGTAGATGTTGAGTACTGTGGTTAGGCCTGAATCCAAACTGGTAAGAAAAGAGAAGATTACATTTCTCGATATAGCTGAAAGTCTGTGCAAAAATAACTTGTTCGAAAATTTTCTACAGGGTTGTAATCAGACTAATTGGTCTATAATTTTCAAAATCATTTCTGCTCTCTTTTTTTAAGATGGGTACAAGTTTGGTTATTTTTAACGATGTGGGAAAAATGCCAAATTCAATGCAAGAGTTGTAAGCTATAACTAAATAGTTAATTTCAACATCCTTTATTAAATTTAACCTATAAATAGAGAAAGCATAAGCATCACACGTTTTTTTTATTTTATGTTGTTCATTGCAATTATTATATCATTTGAATTGATTTTGCTTAAAGTGAATGAAGAATTTGCCCTCTTTATATACTTTATAAATTCACTATTTCCATTATTAAATCCAGAATTTGTTAAAAAATAATTATTTAAAAGCTTAGAAATAGTTAAAGGATCAGATAAAATACCTTCTTCAGCTTTCAAGATAAAATAATGGCTCACTTCTTTAGGTTTTATTAAGCTATTAATCTTTTGCCCGGACCTTTGATGAATCTGTAGTATTAAAATAATTTTGATAATACACATGTTTTATTAATTCTCTTATTTTCGCTTTGATTTCTTTTCTAAAGCGTATAAATTTCGCCCTTAATTCAATATTATTTTTACGTTTTTTCAATTTTTTATAATATTTGTGATGCTCTTTGATCATATAGACAATAGTTCATCAGTTACCCAGAGGTTTGATTTATGTTTATATTTATTTTTGCTACGCTTTTTTATTTCAATACTTTCGTTTATAACATTAAATAAAACTATATTTATATAATTGACCAAAATTTCAGGATCATCAAAATAGGCTCTTAGGAAATTCCAATCTATTGTTCTGGTTAACACAAATGATTTTTCATTAAAATATCTGATACTTGAGGAAGCTCTAATAGAATCTAATTTTAGAGATAAGAATATAGCATCATGATCGGAATAAGAGGTTGAAAAAATAAATGACTTGTAAGATACAAAGTTTGAAGGTACATAAAAATTATCTAAAAAAGTTTCTGTCTGTTCTCGTGTAACACCTGTTATAACTCTCATTGGCTTAAAGTAACTAGAAATCATAATATTCAAAAAGTTAGCAGTTTTTTTTTCATCAAAAAGAAAATTCGTCAGTAAAATTTAATAAGTTTGAAGATAAAGAAGGGGGATGATACACATTGTGGAAAATAAAACTTTTTGAAGGTGCAAAAACTTGTATGGAAAATACTTCAAAAAATTGTGTTTTGATCAGACATGGGCCAATTACACGACTTCGTGTAATTATAATTAATTACATTTCACTTTTTATTCAAGATAATTAATTACTTCTAATTACTTTTCAAAAAAAAATTTTTTTATTTAAAAATTTTAAACAATTACATAATATCAATCAAATGACTCTCTGATTATAAAAATTTTAAATTTGCCTTCAATAATAGCAAATTATTATCAAAGTTCTTATCATTCAGACAACCTATGTTTGGTTAAAGAATCAGAAAAGCAAATGAAAATAACCTTTCAACGCATGAAGAAGACGGGATTGCAGTGTTATATTTCAGAAAAATTTCTTTTATTGATGGATATTTTTTCAATGAATCAATATCATTTGATGGATCATTCAGGTATTGAGAGACTTCTAAAGAAGCTTGATTTTTGCTGAATCTCTTTCTCTTCTTCATCAGAAAATGTAAAAAGGGAAGCTTTGTTGTGGTCTTTGTGAAAGTCATTTGCTTCAGATTGAAGTTTATTTCTATCTAAAACCTTTTCTGCAAGCCTAATTAGCTTCTCTCTTAGTGTATCTCGTTTTTCTTTGACGATTGGTTCCATTTTGAAGGTTGGATGCGTAACAATAGCAATCATTGGATTTTGTTCAATAAGGTCGAAAAATCGTTTTTCAAATCCCAATATTATAGCTTCAAGGTCTGCTGCAAGACATTTCAAGTCTTTTTTTTTAGACAAAGGAGATCTTTGTGTGTTTTTCGAATTCTTAAGGCACAAAGAAGATGATATGTGTGTGTAATAATACAACTTCTAGTACTTTGATTTTAGTGCTTCATTTTACACACATGTTTCTACTTCAATAATTCAATATTTTTCTCATCACTTGTAAATAATGCGACATCATCATCACACTAATTGCAGATATTTGCGAGTTAAAATACAGTAATACTTTGAGATACGATTTACTGTAAAATCAAGAGTCATATCTATAAGAGAGCCGATATAAACGGGTTTCACTTTCCCTATGCATTTTGATGTAAGTTATGGTTATATAATTATATTCACGCAAGACTTAATTAATTAGCAATTAATAAGCATTACTTTGGGTTAATTATGTGTTAAGACCTGAGGAAAAAAATGTAAATGACATAAGATCTAAAATGAAATTATTAATAATTACTTTTATATTTACACTTTTTTGTAATTAATCTGTTTCAATTACTTTAGAGAAACTATAATTATTAAAATTACAATTACGATAAAATGTCATTAAAATTGTAATTAATTACTTTTTTAATTAATTACTCCCAAGCTTTGAACTGATAGGTTGGAGATGAATTATCGCGGTATACAGGTTGGAGATGAACCATCGTAGTATACAGGTATAATGTATTTAGGTAATTACTTATGTAGCATCGTCTCCCTGAATGAGGTATATCAAATCTTACATCTAGCAGAATGTGAACAGAAAGTTGAACATTGTCTCCCTAGTTATTTGTACATGGAATAGAAACCATCGTAGTATACAGGTTGAAGATGAATCATCGTAGTATACAAGTTGGAGAGGAATTATCGTAGTATACAGGTTGGAGATGAATCATCGTAGTATACAGGTTGGAGATGAATCATCGTAGAATACAGATTGGAGATGAATCATCGTACTATACGGGTTGGAGATAACACGCAAGTTGTCTACCCGCGTTCAACCGTACAGGTTATGAGAATATATCATTACATATTAAAGAAGTTTCCTAAACTCTTTATACTGAAAAAATATTTCTTCAAATATATTACTGAGCTAGAAGGTTGATGCAATCAGAATTACAAACAAGATAGTCCTGAAGTTTGAACGAAGAGTGCGAGAGTGGGTGTGTGAGTGTGATAGTCAGGGGTTCGATTCGAGAGAAAGGGGGGAGGGGGGTGTGATTTCAATATTTTTCTCAATTATATGTTTTTTTTTATAGTATTTATTAGATGTCTTTTTTTATAGTATTTATTAGACTTGTTTATCTTCTGAGTGGACTTTCTATATTACCGTGGAATGAATATTTAAAATATCCACATTTGTATAGCCCATGGATTCTTGAGCTAGGCGAATATTTTTTATTGTCCAAAACTGTATATGAACTCTAATTCAAGGCCTAAAATTTGTATCCCTCTTAATTACTGTAACCAAGCCCGTCGATAGGAGGTAAGGGAGCTAGGTCCGCTGTTCACTCAGTGATCCCTTCTCGATCATTAGAAAAACATTATACTGACCAATAAAAAAAACGAAGGTTAATTTATAAAAAAAATGGAAAAACTAATACTATTTTATAAAAATCTAGAAATAAATTTAGATTTTGAGAGTAGAGTCGCTTTATAATTGTGCTGGAAATTGTCACATAATATAGGTAAAAATTTGTCCTAATGAAAGGAGCTTTAGTTTAAAATGCATCCCTTATCTGCTAATTAATGGTATGAAGCCCATGGAAAATAAAAACAGTAAAATGGTATTTCTTAAGTACTTATGATATAAGTAATGTAAAGCCCATAAAAAATGCTTTAATTTGATATATCGCAGGATGCATTTTGTTGAGAAATGTGAAAGTTATAAGCGTTTTAATATTTGACTAAGATTTAAGCTAGGAACACTACAAATAAACTAAGCGTACACTAGCCCGATAAAATAAACCACACACGCGTGCTAAAGATGTGGTGAAGCGTATGCGAGATAAGAATTCCCTGCGCTCACAAACGCGTAATGCAACATGTGTTCATCTTTCTTCGCATAGTTATGCGCTAAAATCAATAACAATCGTGTTAGAATCAATAATGTGATATATTCTTCGCACACTGTCGGTATAAATATAACGAATGCCCTTCGTTAAAAATTAGAAAGGTTGTATCTAAACTAAATAAAAGTAGATTACGATTATCCAACAAAACTCGTACATTCAATCGACATTTTTCACTTGAAAAATGATTTAAAATTTATTAGAAAAACATTATACTGACCTATACTTCTTCCTAAATTAATTTGAAACAAAAGAGGTGTTAGTTATTTTGTAAAAGATTTTTTGCCTGTAGCTATTTAATTTTTTAATGTTACAAAGTTTAACATATTTTTAAAAAACATATTTTTAGACAAACTTTTTATTTTATATATTTTTGATGTTTTTTTTTCAAAAAAAAACCGTTTTACCCCAAGACATGATTTGTAAAAAAATTCTGCAAAGTTGTATGATGAGTTTGAGAAAAAAATCACAAAAATTGGAATAATTTCGAAGATAAAATTTTTTTGGAAAAAATCCAGCATAATACAGACACTTTCCACAACCATAGGTATCAGCTGGTATATGTTTTAAAATTTTTACTTGTAGAATTTTTCAACCACAATGGAACATAAAAAAGTAATACCCTAAAAAGTATCTAAGTATCTCTATATATAGACTCCCTCAAATTTAGTTTTCCATTTTTAATAACTTTTAAGTTTTTGGTTCAAATTTATTGAAATTCCAATACACGCTTAAATTTCATATCTAGAACATATGTTTAAAATTTCATGTTTTCGAAAATTGGAAATTGATTTTCTAGAGGCCTTGAAAAACAAAAATGAAATATTAAGTAATTTGTCAAAGCAAGATTGTTGTGTTGAAGATACGTGGGAGGTTTGCCAAGCTACTAATATATATCTATATTTAAATGGGTGACTGCCAATTTCACTTCCGATTTTAAAAAAAAATTGTGAAATTTATTATAATGATTAAAATTATACTTATTTACTGGTATATTTTAGTCTCTTGGTTAGTCGGATATTTAATTTGTTATGCAATTAGTTAGTTTCAATAAACAGGAATTAAAGTGTCTAGGAGTCAAATTAACGCATTCAATCTGCATAAAATGACTTAAATGATTTTAAGACTGTGCCTTAAAAACACAATTGTTCGAAATTCTTATTGATAGAGAAGTATGCGCTAAGTAATTAGAAAATAGGTATTGAACAAAATAAGTATTAACTAGCTTATTAGATAGATAAGTAAAAAATTAGATGTTAGTTTAAAAAAATTAACTAATTAGTTAATTACTCGACTGAGTTATAGTGTAAAGCTTTTATATTTCAATGCTTTTATTAACTAAAAAATAGAAATTTGTTCGTCACAAAGATTCATGACTTGCACCACTTGGCACAAAACGCTTTAAATAAATTAGCGTTCTTGCAGAAGAATGGAAATCATCTCCCTCCTCCCAAAGCCTACATTTGATTGAGTGGATTCAAACCTAAAGTTTTCATTGCAGAAGCGAGAACAAGACGAGAAGCGTGGAAAATTAAGAAGCGATGCATTGCAATGGAGTCGCTTTCAGCATGCTTCACACTCAAGCTCAAGTGACAGGCATTTATTCTGCGCACCAAACCATTACTATACTCCGTAAAGAGGGAAGGATCTCCGCTCGAAATGCTTGTTCCCAGTGCATCTCTATACGCTACCATATGTCGAAGCAGATCCAAGATGCAGTCTTCTTTATCCGCGGAACGACAACCATCGAAAAAGGCTTCACTTGACGAGCAATGAAAGTGGGACAGGCATTGGGAGAGAGAGAGCTCGCACTTTTCTTCCAAACTGAATAGGCGGGAGTGGGCGTACTGCAAGGAAATTCCAGATTCACTCTCATGACTCATCGCTTTTTCCGGTTTGTAGTCAATTTGACTTTTAGCGGGATATCGCAGAATGTTGTAGATGATGGCAGAGGAGCCAAGTTCCTTTGAAACACTCTCGATGTTGGCACCGCTTCTGGCGTTACGGCTTTTCAAGCATTGTGCTTCTGCTTTACGGGAACTCTCATCCAGGATCTCGGATAACAATGGATTGCTTCCTTTTCGACTGTGCATCCTCAACACCTGCCCAAATGAGCAGTGCTTGAAGTGCGTACCCTGACACTCTTCGAAGTTTTGGAGCAGAAAAAAAAGTTTTGTGAAGTGTGACTTTTGATTCACATCCACAACATAAATAATTTCGTCTGGAGCGTGCACTTTACAGCGACTCAGTCCAGCTGATAAGTCACGGGATAAGTAGAGCGAAGTGCCATCCTTCTTAAATAAAATCCACTTCTCCCCGTCTACTTCCATTCCCTGACCCCCATCTGAAAAAGATTGCAAGCCATTGGTTTGTAACCTGTCAATCAAAGAGCCCATATTTTTCTTCCTATACTGTGATTCAAACTCATATACACTAAAGGGAATACAAAGTTTTTCATACATGCGTAGGTATTCTGCCAAACTTTTCCTCCTCAAAACTTGATAGACTTCATTGCTCTCCAGTTCTGCATCTTCAAGAGCTTCTAGCTTTGAGAACTCGTGCTTTGCCATTTCAAACAACTCACAATTTTGTTCGACTTGCGCATTTATTTCTACATACAATTTGTAAAGATCAGATAGAGAAAGCGAATTCAACCACGCAAAATCTTTAATACTTCGCCCACTCTCCGAACACTTCCGAGAAAGAGCGATCATCATTAGGCCGATTTGTGTGCCCCAATCGCCAATGTAATTTATACGCGTAACAGAATGTCCAAAGGATTCCAAAGCATTCGACATAAAATGGCCGATCACACTCGATCTCAAATGACCAAAGTGGAATGACTTTGCAATGTTTGGAGAACTAAACTCAACCAAAATCTTTTTTCTTCCCTGTGAGCATGGAGCAATAAAATTTGTTCGGTTGAAAACTTTTTCCAAGAAACCTTTAAATGCTTCACAAGAAAGAGTGGTGCTACTCGCCAAAACAAATTCTTTCCCAAACATGAACAAGTAGTGAGAGGAAAGGAAACGATAGGCAAAAATATGCAATCAGATGCTATCCTAAAAATTTCAAAAATATTTATGCAAGCCAGCCGAGTGGAGCATTATTCAATTTCACGGGCATCCCCATTAGGGATATAACTTTTTGAACTTTTTTTCAAATCAAAAAGTCGGCAGCCTTATTCAATGAAACTTTTTATTTGGAACATAAAAAAGTCATTTTTATTGATTTTGGAGCCATAAAGTTCGCGCGCATTGCTATGTGAAAAATTTATTCTATGTGATCAATATTATATTATAGAATTTCAGATTTTTTTTCATTTATCAACATGTAAAACTTTTTTTTGTTTTATTTAGACTATATTTTGATATCAATTGTGAATTTTGACCTAATTTGTTTCTTTCACATTTTAACACATTTTTAGAGTCAATAAATTCTTTTCTTCGTGAATCAAAAAATGGATAATAAAAACATGCCCAAAATATGCGCTGTAAAAAGAAGGCCCGAAATTCCTCTGATAACGGCGAGTTTATCTGATTTGTGCAAAATGCCAACAAAAAACAAGTTATCGGTCGTTATCTTTATTGAATTGCAACGGAAAAAAGTAAAGATACCAGAATAAAGATGCTGTCAGAAGAAGTGATTAATTTATGGAAGCCTTGAATTTCCCAACGGTTTCCACCGTTGGAACCTTAGTTCTAAAGGTTTTTGATTGGTAAAAAACTTTCAGGTATGAGGAAAAGGAAAGCAAAAAGTGTTGTTGATCTTTATGAAAAGTATAGAAAGAGAAAGTCAGACAAAATAAAAGAGGAGATGAAGCATCTTTTAGACGTGACTAAAACTGATGGTACATGGCTTTCTTCAAAAGATAAAAAACTCTACGATACTCAAATGCAAACAGCCTGCAGAGTTGGATATGGAACCAGAAAAGGAGCTGGCATCAAAACGATTCATCCTTCAAAGCGCAAATTCATCGAAAGCACGTCAGCTCCGCAGTCAGTCGATTTGAGTGATGAAATACACGAAAATGATGCCGAGATCTCTGATTGCTTTGATGGTGAAAGCGACGATGACTTTATACCAGTGAACGAAAAAACAAAAGGAAAGAATAGCTCAGTCGCATCCGCCGCCAAACTTGTTAGTAAATATTCTTTATCAACAAAAAAAGCAGCAAAAGTTTGTGAATCACTCAAGCTGGATGGAATTAATTTAGATTCTCCAACTCAAGTGGGAGTTTGGAAATGAGTGATGAGAGACGCAGAATGTGTCAGACAAAAATTGAAAGATCTTTGGCAGGTTGAAACATTCTGTCTTCATTTTGACGGAAAAATCATTTCCAAAACAGAGTACCAAGTTGTGTGCCTTCAAAATAGCGATCGAAAAATAAACTTTGACATACTTGCTTGCAAAAATGGCTCTTCCAAAGCAAATTTGAAGAGATTGAATACTTGATGAACGACTTTAGTGCTTGGAAGAGTATTCAAATAATATGTGATTCCACGGCAGTGAATACTGGTAAAGAAAATGGAGTTGTAGTGAAGTTTCAGAAGGTCATGATTGAGAAAGCTTATCAAAAACCACAGTTTGTTACTTGTCAACACCAAGTACTAGATCTTGTTTTGAGACACATTATGGACTTTAATTTAGGTGGGTCAACCAGAAGCCCTCAATTGCCCTATGATTTTGTAAATGAAGTCGTTAAGAATTATGATCTTTTGAAAGCTAATTATGAGAGTTCGATACTGATTGTTTCTTGTGCGAGAACCATGGTTGGAGGGATGATTTTAGGTTTTTATTTGATCTTTGACAGGCCTTAAGAAAACAAACAAATGGCCAAGAATAGAATGGAGAAATCTGCCATCTCTCCACAATGCTAGGTGGAATTCCAGAGCTTCTTATGCCTTGATTGCCTTTTTTTTTATTCCCAACTTAAGAAATCAAGTGGAAAAAATTGTAATTTCATATCCAAAGACTGGTCTCAGTTTCGGTTTCATAACCAAATGTATGATGAAAAGACATATCAAAGACTGCAAAACGTGATTCTTGCACAAAACTGCCCGAAAGCCATATCAACATTCGATAAATTTTTTAGTTCTGAAAGTTCCCAAATAAACATACCAAGAACAAACATCATAGCAGAAAGAGGTGTGAAAAAAATGCAAGAAATTGTCAACAATTCTCGATCAAAAAAATATTTAAGCATCAAGTTTCTTGCTACTAATCATTTTTAATATCTTTTTATTGTTTTTATCTTACTTCTATAAATAAATGATATTTTTGTGGCAATATTTAAACTTTTTTGTTTTATTTTGTTAAGTTTTCAATCATTGCGCGCTAGGTTTTTTGGATTGTTCAATGTAAAATTGGTATTTTTGAGCTTTAAACAATATCATTCATTGAAAAATGATACAGGATTAGAAAGTTAGAAAAGGTTATACCCCTAATGCCCATCTAACCTGGTGAACGTACAATTTTTTCTAAGTCCCACTTAAATTTCAGATATCTCTTATTCAATTTAGAGTCTATAAGAGAGCCACCGGTCTAGTGCAGCTAAGCTCCACCCAAGTTTAGATGAAGAGCGTCGTAATTACGTTTATTTCTTTTCCTTTGAAACTTGGCTTTTGCTCTTTTTGAAAATTTAGATTTTGTTGATAAAACATTTTTGTTCTTTTCACGTGATGTGCTTCTATAAATTTATTTTATCCACTTATTATTGTTTTTAATATAATTTTTTTCATCTAAAAAATATTATGAGCTTAAGTTTAGCTTTAAGTTTAGGTGCATATTTTACAATTACAATGATCGGTTTACGTATTGGATTGTTCTGAAGGAAGTAAAAAATATATATAAATTTGAAAGTTATATTTCTGTCTCCGAAACTCACACCTTTAAACGAGCTGTTTAAATACGATTATAAAGAGCTTGATCAAATTCATAAGGATTTTCATACCTGAAAAACTTTTGAAATGGAATTCACCTGCACAAAAATTTCTTGCACTTGATAAAAAAGGAAGTGTGAAGGCAGAAAATTTATGAGCATAAATCTAGTCGATGCATAATCGAACTATGGGCACGGCCAAATAATAGCCAACGGACAAACATGCATCGATGCACGGATATCTCAACCCAAACTCTGCAAATTCAAAAAAAAGACTAAGTTGAAAATGCATTCATGATAGCAAAAGGAACTCACAACACCCCAATGCAATTCTCAACTTTATGCTAAGTTAGAGATGTCTACCAGTCAAAGTACGGAGTGCAAGCCAAAAAGTTAGATATTTATTTTAAAAGGAAAAAAGGATTAATGTATAAAAAGTAAGGAGAAAATGTCATACATCAATGAAGTGAAAATAAAATACAATTTAATTTGGACAAAAAAATCGAAATAAAAAATAGGTATACAGAAAGAATAGTGAAAATTCAAAAGGAACACATGTTAGGAATAAGCAGGAAATGCACAGCGAGATTTTATTGCCAAAAATAGGATTAGAGGTTGAAAACGGGACTTTAATACTTTTAAAACTTTCTTAGCAGTGGTAGTGAAGATTTTATCACCACTACTTTCCCAAAAAACACCACTCACTTAGCATCGATGGACAACAAAAAATTTAAGTAAAAGAGATCGCCAGATAAATATAAATTTGCGGCACATGTGTGAAGATTTGGAAAGTCAGTGAAATATATTTCGTCAAAACCAAAAATTAATTGTTACCAGAGGAAAGGAAAGAGATAATTTGATCAGAGGAAAATCAATCATGGAAATGATTATGATGACTAGAGAGAGAGAGAGATGAAAAATTTGGAAATGGATTTCATGAACAAAAGGATAGAGGCAGCAAAAAATTGTAAAATAATTTTAACTGTTTAAATAGTAAGGAAATTGTGTTCTTCGTTCTCGTGTATTTTTAGCAATGAAAAAAATTGCTTTAGATAGGTGATAAAATCGTATAATCATTAATCCATATGTTGTTTTTTTTTGTAAATTTTTTTCTGATACTCAAAACGCAAAAAACAACAATGAAATAAAAAGTTTGCGTACGAAAAAGGTAGGAAATATACCTTGGAATAGGAGGACGTGGAAGAAGTGAGAAAATAGGAAGTAAATCTATATGATGAAGAAAACTAACTCTTCCAGAGAAAAAATGACATGAGCAGGCAGAGGAAGGGACAAGGACTACAATTAGACTAGGAAAAATGCATAAAACAGATATTTATTTCAATGAGTAGGTATCTCAGGTAAAAGAAGAAAGGCCATGATAGGAGAAGTAAGGAATTAGCCCATTGGACAATGAAGAAGCCAATCAAAGAAATGTATTTTGATATAAATCTTCAAAAGTAGTTGAAACCATGAAGGGTTTATAAAAATGGGAAATAACTTTAAGAATGTTTTTAAGGATTGTAGTTAGGATTTAAATGAAGGTTGGTGGTTAGGAGGTTGATTAAAATACTATCGATATGTCGTTATTTTTTCCACTCTTTTCTTCTTGGATACCAAACAAAGGATGGCCCACACAAGTAGCCAGGGAAAGAAGAAGATGGATATACAGCAATGCAAGCAATGATTCACGCTGCGTTCACTTTCCTTAATTTCAATAACTTGTTTGCATTGAGGCGAAGGACCGACGCCAACTACGGGCAAGGGAGACTGCGGAGGTGGGAAGGGGGCAATCGTTGCTGGCGAATTCATATAGGACGCGTGATCCACATATGGGGGAGGCGCACTAGGCAGCGAAGGATAGTTGGGAATGTAGGCGACTTGATTGGTAGTGGGAGGCGGAATATTTGTGATTACGGCATCGGGAATGGTTTGCCGATACACAAAATTTTCCTCATTCATCTTCAAATGCTCTTTCTCAGACATGCCTTATATTTGGAAAGAAACAGGAAGAGGGCGCTAAAGTTGATAATGTAAATGATTGAAATGATGCAAATAAAGGAAATGATGCTCGAATCAATCTCGCCAACTTGAACACCGCCTTGTTACACTCGAAACGGGAGATTAAACGATGCGTTGTGAACGTCTTTTTCAAATAGTGAGTGATTTTATACTAGATATTAATCCGATTAGCATTAATGTTGGTAAAATGCTTTTATCTCCAAAGCACGATGGTGAAAAAATAAGTTACCTAAAGTTTCCATACAAAGCTTTTAAAAATTTTGAGGCTGATACATTGCAGTTTTTCGCGTACTAATCCTCAGAAAAACTATTTTTTTAATAGAAGAATAAAAACTAAATTCTTTTGCATATTTTGCCACAAACGAAATTTTTTTCTGCTATGATCAAATTTTGGCATACTTGCATTTATATGTATCTTAAGACTTAATGAAATCGATACTACAAAAATTGAGATCGATTTTGAAATGCATTGAAAAAGCAAAAAAGATATGTGAAAAGGGTTAAAAACGTGACTTCACGGTAGTACATTTGAAGAGAAGACTCAGAAAACCAAAAAAAAATTAAGCCAAAATCGATTTGGAAGAAAGCAAACCTATTTGTATCTTTATATATAACATATATATTATATTATATATACATAGATACAGTCATATCTCGTTTATGGGGTCCAAAGACCAAAACAAAAACTAATGAACATCAATACCCTCCCAAACCATAGTGCTCGAAATAGGGTGAAGTTACGCTTAGATACTCAAAATTTTATAGAAGTAGAATTTTGTTTATGCATTGTTTTGGCATAATATTTAAATTACACACTCATTAATAAGAGTAAAGTTTGGGTGAATAATTTGTCAAAAATACATTTATATAATATTTAAAAATGTTGCTCTTATTAAAAGTTATAGATATGATTTAAAAATTTCTATTTCTACAAAACTGTTTAAAACTAGAAAATGAATGACTTGAAAATTCACCTAATTCTTCATTTACAACTGGTATTCTGAAATACAAATAGATATAATCAACCTATTTCTAACCAAAAAAAAATAATAATAATAATCAATTTTACGGCTAATGTTCCCAGCACGCTGAGGTTTAGCCGGTTTTTACCATTATAACAACTAATCTTTCATTATTTTGCGTCTCCATTCATCTCTATTTTGCTCGTCCCCTAATGCTAAATGTTTTTTTTGACTATTTCTAACCATGTCATTTTTGGCCTGCCTTTACTCTTACCTAAGGTTTGATTTTTATAAGCTTCTTTAATTAGATCACCTGAAGGTCTTCTATTTACATGCTCAAACCACCTTAACCTTTGTATTTCTAAAACTTTATTTATTTCATTTACTTGACATAAACTTCTTATCTTTTCGTTACTTATTTTATCTTTTTAATTAAATTTGCACATGATTCTCATAAAATCGCGAGCTGCATCTTTTAAAATCATTTTCATGGTAGTTGAATGACCTTTTCATGTCCAAAACTGTCAATCAAAATCAAAAATTAAAATTTTTCAGCAAAATTTTGACATTATCTTTACTTAACCTTATAACTTAGGATCTATATTTTATAATACCGTGAAAATTTATAATTATATACAGTTTAGAACGCATAACACTTTATATATTTAATTTTTTTCAATAATCATGGCTACTTTTTAGAAAATGTCAATCCAAATTTTGATTGATCAAAAATATATCTAATAAAATATATCTTCAAATTTTACATAAAATATATGTTTTTATACTAAATCGCTCATGCTGTTTTCATTTCTGGACTCATTTTTTACATTTAGAATTTGAAAATACATATAAGTGTTAATCAAATTTGCGGTTTACTTCTGAAAATTGTCTCCAAAAACATTCATTCAAATTTTACATAAAATATATGTGTTATACAAAATCGGCCATGCTGGTTTCATTTCTGGACTCATTTTTTACGTTTAGGATGTGAAAATACCTATAAGTCTTAATCAAATTTGCGGTTAACTTCTAAAAATTGTCTCCAAAAACATTCATTCAAATTTTACAATGAAATATATGTTTTTATACCAAATCAACTATGCCGTTTTCATTTCTGAACTCATTTTTCACATTTAGAGGTTTTAAAATATCTGTCAATTTCAATCAAATTTGCGGTTTACTTCTAAAAGCTATCTCCAAAAATATTCTCTCAATTTTACATGAAATATATGTTTTTATACCAAATCAATCATGCTGTTTTCATTCCTGAACTCATTTTTTACATTTAGGATGTGAAAATACCTATAAGTGTTCATCAAATTTGCGGTTTACTTAAAAATAGTCTCCAAATTCATTCAAATTTTACAATTAAATATATATTTTTATACCAAATCAACCTTGCTAGTTTCATTTATGGACTCAATTTTTGCAGTTTAAATTTGAAAATACCTATAAGTATCAATCAAATTTGCGTTTAGTTCTACAATTTGTTTCCAAAAATATTGATTCAAATTTTACACGAAATATATGTTTTTATAGCAAATAGATCATGATGATTTCATTTCTGAACACATTTTCGCATTTAGAGGTTTTACTGCTAGTGTCAATCAAATTTGCGGTTTATGTCTGAAAATTATATCCCAAAATATTCTCTAATTTTACTACATTGAATTTTCTGAATTTCTTATTGACCTTAATAGTTATAAATATAGAGAATATTTTGTAGTAAATTTTATGGAACATTAGGTCGTTATGTAACAAATATGAGTTAGTTTTTGAATATATCAAAACACATATGATAAATGTAGCATATTTATGCGAGATATGGTTTAATAATAATTTTCAGCATGTTATAAATTACTTCCAGGCCAGAGGCTTTACCGTATATTTTGTATCTCGTAAAGGACGAGGTGGGGGAATTGCCGCTATTTGTTCAAATACTCTGAATATTAAGATTATCGAAATGAAACCATTCACTTCTTTTGAATGCTTTGCATGCTTAGTCGGTCAAAAAGATAAAATTATGAATATTGTAATTTATAGATTGTTGTCAGTAAAAGTAAGGAAATTCTTAGATGAATTTTCTGAATTTCTTATTGACCTTAATAGTTATAAATATAGAGCTTTAATAATGGGAGATTTTAATATTCATTTTGATGTAAATGATGGCTCTGCAAAGGAGCTTATAAATCTCATGAATTTATTTATTATAAAAAGTGCATCTTTGCAAAAACTCACAGAGCCGGCCATACTTTAGACAATATCTTTTATGATTCTAGATTTTTTGAAAAAATTGAGTGTGACATCATAAGAATCAATGCTAGTGATCATTTTCCTATCAACTTTTACATTAAAAACTTTCTTATTGGATCTAATGTAACTCTGTTAGTCAAATACAGAAGTTTTAAAGAGACAAATCAACAAAACTTCAAAGTTGAACTTGATCTTATGCTTTCCCATTTTATATTTCTATTTGATAGAAACTTAGAATATAACGTTACTGTTTTTGAAAATCAACTGAGTAATCTTTTGGAAAAACACACAAAGGTTCTAAAAAAAACGATTACACCATCAAAACCTAAATGGATTGATCATAGTTTTACTGCACTACGCAATAAAAGGAGAAATGCTTTTAAGAAATGGGTCAAGACAAACTCTAGATCTGATAGGCAAAAGTTTGAAAATTTGAGAAAAGAATGTGACAACTTACTAGAAAAAAATAAAGTTAAGTATTTTAATGACTTTGTTAACGTACAATCAGGTTCAAAAGTTTTATATAAATCAATTAACTTTATACTAAATAAAGGTACCCAAAAATATTGCTTTGAAAATTGGCCCATACAAAGAAAAGAACTTGCAGAAAAGTTTAATGTATTTTTTAATGAAAAAATCATAGCAATTACAGAAAAATTCAAAAGTAAATCGATGAAATATGAAAATTTATTGAAGTATAACAAACATTGTATACATTTTGACAAAATAAGTACAATAAATGAAGCAGAGCTTTCTAACATAATATCTAAGATAAAGATAAAAACAGGAAAATGTGATTTACTTACTTCAGATATAATTCTTTCATCTCTGGAGTTTTTAATTCCAATTTATTCAAAAGTTATAAATCATTCGATAGCAACTTCAAGTTTCGATGGCTTCAAATCATCTATATTTACTCTAATACCTAAAGTGAAAGTTTCTGAAGTTAACGGAGACATGAACAAATTTAGACCTATTTCAAATCTATCTTTTTTGAGTCGACTTATAGAAAGGGTTGTCTTAAAGAGATTCGAAGATCATCTTGAGAGTCAAAATTTGTTGGATGATAATCAATCTGCCTACAGAAAATACCACGGTACTGAAAGTTTAGTACTCAGCTTGATTGATGACATCAAGGGTTCCTTTGCAAAAAATCAAATTGTTTTACTTTTTACTCTGGATCTTTCCTCGGCTTTCGATACAATTGATAGAAATCTTTTATTAAAAATTCTTCAAGACGAAGTAGGCGTCAGTGGCGATGCATTAAAATGGTTTGAATCATATCTATCTTCACGCTATCATTCGACATGCATAAATGGTTACTTATCATCACCTTTGAAGTATGAATTCGGTATACCTCACGGCTCTGTTCTGGGTCCTGTACTTTTCAATATATACATGAATCCAATTTTGAGAATGATAAGAAATTCGAAATTTCATTGTCATGCTTATGCTGACGATGTTTTTATTTATAAATCATTTGATTCAAAATTCCTTGAAAATGCATTGAAAAAAGAAGTACCGAACTTTTACATTGAACTTGATAAAATCATGAATTTGTTTAATCTTTCAATAAATAAAGAAAAGACAAAAATGATAATTTTTTCACGAAAGCCTTCTAATAATTGGAAAAACATAAAAGAGTTAAATGTTGATGCGAACGCAAAAATTACATTTGTTGATGAAATAAACATTCTTGGCGTCAAATTAAAAGAAAACCTTAATGATGTTCCTTTCATTAATAAAATCTTAAAAGATAACTATGGAGCTCTGAAAAATATAAGAAATGTGAAAAAGTACTTAAATGATTCAAACTTGAGATCGATCGTGAATTCTTTAGTAATACATAGACTCGACTATTGTAACGCTTTACTTTATCCAATTTTGAAAAAAGATTTGAAAAGACTACAAATTCTGCAAAACTCATGTGCACGACTTGTTTTGAATGTTCGAAGACATGAGAGTATTTCAAATGGCTTGGTCAAACTTCATTGGCTAGAAGTTGAAAAAAGGATCATTTTTAAAGTGAACTTATTGATTCACAAATGTCTTCACTTTTCCAAGCCTGTATACCTGTGCAAAAAGTTAAAAATCAAAGATCCTGTTACCCTTTTACTTCGTGTTCCAGATGCAATAACAATGAAAGAACAAATATTGTTTTCATTCTACGCACCCAAGCTATGGAATGCTCTACCAACAGAATTAAGAGTCGAGACGGGAACATCTATGTTTAAAAAAACACTGAAAACATATTTTTTTAATAATTATAATGAGTTTTATTCACGTATGAATATGTATATATAAACAAGTATTTTTGCGTCACTGTACAGTCTTATGGAAGCAGTAGTGTCGCGTATATAAAAAATAAATCTTCTTCTTCTTCTTCTAATTTTACATGAAATATATGTTTTTATACCAATTCGACCATGATCATTTTTTGCATTTAGAGGTTTGAAATATCTGAAAGTGTCAATCAAATGTTCGATTTACTTCTAATGTCTACAGAAATATTTTTCAAATTTAAATAAAATATCTGTTTTTATGCCAAATGGAAGATGCTGGTTTCATTTTTAGACTCAGTTTTAGCATTTATGGTTTTAAAATATCTGAAAGCTTAAATCACATTTACGATTTACTTCGACATACTGTCTTCAAAAGTATTTTCAAAAAAAATAAAATATATGTTTTATACCAAATCGACTATGCTTATTTTATTTCTGTACTGGATTTTGGATAATACGGTTAAAAAATATCTCGAAGTTTCAATTGAATTAGTAATGTATGCCTGAAAATCAGTTTTGTAAAAAAATTTCAAAAAATCGCTGCATATTAGGTATATAATAAAAATATACTTTTTTTTGTGGATATTTTGGCTTATAATACTTTCTACAATCATCTTGAGTATGAAATATTTATTTAAAAAAAACAAACGTATTATAAAATCTTTTGAAAATTTGTATGAGAGAAGGAACCAAGTTGAAAGCTAATTGAAAAGAGAACATGTGATCAAGACAAATAATTTAAAAAAAATATGTATCTTGACTAAATGGAAGATCTACCATGTTCAAATGAACTAGGAAGTGGATTAATTATATAATATTAGGTGCTCCAAAAAAGATTTTGACTGTGAAAAAGAAGTTCCTCTTTTACAAATGAAAAATATTTAAATCTATAGCTTATCATCTTTTACAATTACAATTAACATTTAGCTAAGATGGGTAGGAAATCTGAAAATTTAGAATAGGTCAGATTTATCAAAAATGGCACAGATGCCAATATGTGAGAATTCAGTCACTTTTAATTTAAATTGAATTTGTCCATCTTTTTCCTTTTGCGTCAAAAAGATAATTTTTTAGATGAAGAACGTGGACAACTTTTTGTGATTGAACAATGAACATCACGAATGATTCATCAGAAAAAAACCTTTAAAATAAGATTGGTTGACAAATATTCAGGCCTGATAATAAAATACACGATACTGATAAAAAAAGTCTAATCATCAAGAAGATTCTTTAATCAGAATGCTTTGAGAAAGGAAAAAAGTAATTTTACCCTTATAAAAAATTTTTCGAACACACATTGAAGAATATAATTTTCTAATGAAAAAAGATTACCAAGAAATGATCATCATAGAATGAATAGCAAAATTACATACTGTAAATTATAATATGACGTAGAGACTACGAGCCGATAACGAATTTGTAGCCAAAAAGATGGAGGTCCTATCGAGTTACATAAGTTACTCTAGAATGAAATATTTTGAGTGAATTAAACAGATAATGGTTTATTAAAATTAAGAAAATAATTACCAGAGAAATACTGCAACTAGAAGTTATTTTTATGTTTATATATTTGACATTGATTTACAGGTTTAATCGATTATTTGACAGGTTTTATTGATTTCATAAAAAATGAACACCACCCTTAAATTCTACATACTTGAAATGTATAAAAAACTTTTTATAAGAATAAAAATTTTAATTTTGACATGGGCTGTCATATTTAAAATATTTTGCCAGGTTTGACTAATTTATAAAAAAAAAAAAGGAATATAACCAGTAAACACAGCCTACTTGAAAATGGGTATATGGGTGTGTAAAAAACATTATATAATTATTTAGATAAAAAGTTTCTTTTTTGAGATGAGCGGTCATATGTAAATCACTTTTTTGACAGGTTTGAATGATTTTCATAAAAAATGAATATCACCACTGAATTCAGCATGCTTGAAAATGGGTATATATGTGTAAAAAACATTATATACTTATTTAGATAAAAAGCTTCTATTTGAGATGAGCTGTCACATTTAGATCCATTTTTTGACACGTTTAATTGAATTTCATAAAAAATGAATATCACCACTGAATTCAGCATATTTGAAAATGGGTATACATGTGTAAAAAACTTTATATAATTATTTAAATAAAAAGTTCCTTTTTGAGATGAGCTGTCAAATATAAATCAATTTTTTGACAGGTTTGATTGATTTTGATTAAAAAATGGACATCACCACTGAATTCAGCATAGTTGAAATATATATGTAACATTAAAAATATTTATAAAAACCCCCCAGCACTTGAGCGGACAAATTAGCCCAGCACATCCTCATCTCTGTGGTGTTTTGTCTATTTTTCTCAGATTCTTTTAAAGCCCAACTTTGGCCACTATACACCAAACTAGACATAATACAACTTTTATAAAGAAAACCCCTTAATTTTAACGAAAAGATACGATTGCATAAAATACCACTTAAATTTTTTTTTAATTTTATTAGTTTTTTTGACTAAATTAAAAAAAACAAGAAAAAACTTGCATTTAGATCTTTTCTAAAGAATAAACAAAAATTGACTTTATAACTTTTATAACATATATAGTGAAAATAAAAATGTTAAAATAATTATAATGTTTACCATATCAAAAACATGCTCGACTCAAAAGATCTGATTGTAAAAATAAGGCGATGCCGATATAAAGAAAGACAGATTAAGGCTGTTTCGATCGAAGACAGAGACTAGAGTAGAGAGTGAATACCATCGATGTGAACAGCTCATTTTAAATCAAAGATTGAATGAAGTCAAAGGAAACAAATAAGACAAATAGCGCATACAACAATGAGTAACGGGAATAGCAGTGACAACGATAAGGGAATTAGATAACAGGGATAAAAATTAAGTACATGAGTATTAATGGGGAAAAATAGGCAAAGATTGCATGAAGATCTTAGGAAATGCAGTGTTACTTTTGAAAATGATAATCATTTTAATCAATCTAATATAGCTTAGGGGGCGTGTGTTGGAGAGATACTGAGTTTCGATCACTCAAGGTGTTGGGTTCGATCCCGCATCAAGCCTACTTTCCTCATAGTTGGAAACAAGCGATGCAAGTGTGCCTTTTCAATGAAAACACTCCACGATACCTTTACCTTAGTGTACTTCTGTAATTCTAGACTAGAGAAAATGCTAGTCCTTTAAACCACCTTTCATTAACACAATTGAAATATTTACACATATTCACTCTGAATATTTGCAAACGAATCCTTTTTCAAAATTCCTGTTCTTGGTGAATCCATGTATAATACTTTTTTTTCAATTACAAAAACTTTTCCACATATAAAATATTAACTCACGCACACCGAAGGAAAAAATTTGACACATTTGATTCACATTTATAAAGGGTGTATCTAATATAAACACTAAGTTATAAGTTATAGATATTATAATATAAAAATTTTGTTGGAAAAAATGTACATTTGATTTTGATTGACAGTTTTTGAAATGAAAGTGTTATTCAACTAAGATCAAAATGATATCAAAAGATGCAGCTAACGATTTTAGGAAAAGTCAGAAAGCTTGAAGGCATATAATTTAACCAATTTTGTGGAATAGAAATTTTAGTTGAGGTGGGGGGGGGGGGGGGATAAAATGCCCCCGTCACTGATAAGGTAAGGAGGTGGTGAGAATTCATTAGTAATATCTTGGGTTCAGAAAAAACTATTCCACTACTTTGCACACTCTTGTAAAAATGACGAATTCCTAATGTAAATCTTTTAGCTAAACTGAAGAATTAAGCTTTGTACTTTACCTACAAAAACAATGCACCACGCGATAGATACATTAGCTATGATTCAAACAAGATAGCTAAAATTATTGAATTGAAATTTTTTGATGGAATTGACCAAAATCGTCTGCTTTACGTGGACTGAATGATTAATTGCATCCCGAAAACACAAATAAAGCACACAACCAACGTCTTTATCGCATTCTCAAAACTGCTATTTTCTCTGGGGCAGTTGATGTCAAGCATCATTTACCTGATAACATCATGCTTTAACAATAAAACGAAGATTTACAGACAAAAGAGTAAGAACAAAAGAGCTTACGATTCGTACAATGATGATTCATCTTCTGAATTCTAATCGAACTTTACAATGAAAACACAAGACTTGCTGCTGTGCGAAGCCTTTATAAAGCTGTAGATCCCTTGAGTTGAAAAGGCCTGTTATCATTTTGTTTATATCGTGACATTGCAGATATATTGCCGCTATACCTTGCTAGTTGACCCTGAACTCTATTGATACAGTAATTAGATACGAAAAAATAAAGTGTGCTATGAGTAAATAGTATGCATAAAGTAAAATTTCTACATTGGATAATTTAATGTTAGCAATATAATTAAGTTGATAGGACCTAAAATTCAGCCTTAACATATACACCAATATTTTATAACACACTCGAGGAATATGATTAATAGAGAAATAAAGTAGGACAAGAGAGAATGACAATATCCCATTAAAAAAGTCCCTTAAAACCTGAATAGTACATTGATTGGAGTAGAATGTAATTCAGATATAAAATTTGTTTGCAATAAGTTATTTAAAAATTAATTAACTGTTTAATGAACAGAATTTTGCAGAGTTGTTAAGTCACCCGCATTGAGTGGGAGTCACCCGTAAATTGAGTTGAAATCCCACATGACCAAAATCACACTCATAAACAGAAAAAAAATTTTAAAAATTTAAATCTCTTTTTAGGTTATTTTAAGCCAGTTTATATTTGGTCAGACGAAAGTGCGCTACAAGAAAAAGCGCAACATTAATATAAAAAAAATTCTCCATTTTAATTATTAGCAATTTCCAAACGAATTTATTTTAAATACTACAAAAAATTTTCACAATTTAAAAAACAGTTTTCTTTACAAATTAATATTAGCTTATTTATTTTTCTTATCTCAATTATTATCTTTTCCTCAATAGTAGATAGAGTAAGTTTTTTTAATGTTTTCGAATTTATACTTTCAGAGTTTGCAGAAGTTAAAAAGCCTATATACTTATGGAATGTAATTTGATATTTTAACTTTTAGACATAGTAACTCCTCTCGCATTCAATATAGCTATGAAAACCTGTAGTTCAAAAATGATTCCATAGTGTCACATAAAACACATTTAGTTTCACTCTTATGCATAGTTTAATTTAGATATAGAAATCAATAAAAAGTATCCACGAACTCAAAAATATCCTTTTATAACAGAACTTTTAGATTTTGCTGTAGGGCTTAGTGAATCTTTTTTTATTTTTTCATTTTCTTTTATTTTTTTGGTATATTAGTGACTCTGTTTAAAAATAATGTATTTTTAAAAGAATTTATTGAGTTTCAAGTAGAATCGACAACAAATAATATAAATTCTTGTCATTTAAAATATTGCAATGGTTAAAATGACCCATTTGGCGTTCTAGTGTTAAAACAGTGACTAAATGATGTAGAAACCTAACCGTATCCTAACCTAATGGAGTGCCCACTCGCCCAACTGAAATTTTTTATGGTTAGGGTCCTGCGTGCATAGATATGAAGTCTATTGGTTATTAATCATCTCAAAGGCATTTTTATTGGCTGATTTTTTGTGAAAAAAAACTAGATAAAGTAAATTTTCTCCAATGCTTGACGAAAAATTTTCACCCGCAAGACAATTTCTGAAACTTGACAGCCCTGATTTTGTCTATTAGTTTTTTTAAATCATGTTTAAAGTTGTTGACAATAAAAAACTGTGATTTTAAAAATTAAATATTTTTGTATTTTCTAAATAAATCTTTAGTGTTTATGCCTTATGGGTAAGATTTTTAAAACATCTAGAAACAGAAGGAAAATGGACTTGAAAAAGACAAATAAAACTTATTATTCCTTATAGAAATAAGTATTATAAAAAATAGATCAAAGCGAACATTTAATACTAGAAAAAAATTTAATTTATTACAGCAAAATTTTTTCAAATTCTTTTTAGAATCAGTGCGGTAAAACCAGGATATATGACAAGATTATCTTAGATCAGTATACAATTAGGCATCAAAATAATATATATACAAATATTTAAAAAATATTAAATGTAATATTTTTGAAAATGAATTTTGGAGTTTGGTAGAGTCGTACTCAGAATAGTTACTTTTTTGAAAATTTGGAATCGCCCCATCATAACTTGATTATGATTAATGAATGATAGTACAATAAAACACAATAAAAATAATGTGACATAAAAGATATCATAACTTTTAAGTGATTATGTGAAGAAATGTAAATCTTAAAATAAAAGTTTGTGAATACTTTAAAAATATTAACAAGTTAAAATATTAATATTTTTAGCCACCATTAAAAATTGAAGAAAAAAACGCTAAAAATAAGAAAGAAAGAAAGAAATTTATTAGCGCACATAAAAATAAAAAATAAATATATTTCACAAAATTACAAATTATTATAAAAAAAATAGGTAAAACTGTTTGTGTAGCTTGTCCCACACAAAGACCTCTCTCTCTATTTTTATCATGGGGCGTGAGTAGGGTTGGTTAGATGCTGGATTTGATAAATCAAGGTCTTGGGTTCGATCCCACATCAAGCCTACTTTCCTCATAGTTCGATACAAGCGGCGCAATTGTGCCTTCTCGATGAAAACAACCTATGGTACCTTTACCTCTTTCAATGGGTTTGAAAAATGATAAATGTAAAAAGGGTAAAAAATCAAAGCTCGATCTAACAATTATTTAATGTTGTAGTGCTTCTCGAAGCCCGAGCACCCTATTTATTTTGCGGACTTGAGCCCTCCCCCTCCACAATTTTTGACCTGAGCACCCTCTCCAATTCAATTTTTCAAGCTTAAATAAGTTTTAAATGAATTACATCCAATAAAGTGCACTTGTGAAGAAGTCTTTTCTTTGTACCTTGGTAGTTTCAAAAAATATATTATAAAATTGTCTAGAGTATTTTTTGAGTATCAAGCTGCTCTAACAATAGGAATCAGTACTGCATCCTGTAAGAGAACATAGGTGCCGGCAGGATTATTTACAAATGGGGGCAAAAAATTTTTTTGATTCGATTTAAAGATTTAATTATTCTTTAAACTAAAACTGATTCTGTTTTTCACCTATAAGATGATTAAGAGAAAGGATTATACTAGACTTTCCCCTAAAACTCATCTTAATTTCAATCTCAATGAGATCTGCTGCTTTAAATATGTTTTCCCCCATTTTATAGATTTTTGCTGAACAAATTATACTTAATTTATTATCATGTAAAAGGTTATATTTTATTATAATCTAAAAATAAATCCTTTATTGAAAAATGCATTACAAACAAAAATAACACATAGCTTATTAGAAAATAAAGCTTTTAGAAGAAAAGAGAACGTGTATATGAATATAGGTATATATAAATAAAAAAATCACTTGGAGGGGATAGCTGCTTCTATTGGTCAAAAAGTAACTGAAGTCGTCTTTGATCTGTTTCGAATTTGTTTACCGAATATTCCCGAAATATTTACATTTCCAGGAGGGGGCGTGTGCCCCTTCTTGTCCCAATGTCCCGGCGCCCATGTAAGAGAAGTTTTTCGACCCTTAAAAAAGTTCTCGAATTTTTGAACTATTGCTTTATTACTCTAAAAATGATATATTGTTAATAAAATTATTTTCTTCTTTCAGTTTTGTTTTATAATAGTTAATTATACTCCTCAATCCCCATCACTTTACTTTTATAACCTTCTTTAGATCTTGTCCCTATATTTACCCACCTTGTTGATAAGACTGTGAATCAAGCATGAATTCTTTACAGGTTATCTCCAGGAGATAAACTAAACCAATTGGGTTTTAGGAGATAAATTGTAGATTTGCTTCTAACAAAAAATAGAAACATAGGTAATTACTGATTCTAAAAGACATAATACAGCCTGTCGTATTCTCTGAAGACTCTTAGCAAAATTTTAAGCAAATAAGCAATTAAGTTTTAGCTTGTTGAATGACCTTTCATGGGAAGCAATAGAAGTTCCAATTGTCAGCATGATCCTTAGAGCCACATGTAGATTCAGACAGTGTCCAGAGTGCAAGGACAGAAAACCAAGTAACTCCATAGCGTTTGCCGGTTTTTCCTTCCGAGGTTTCAAAAACATTTGAATGTCCTCTATTTCCATGTCAAGCTCTGTTGTGTTGACGTCAGTGGCAATGAAATGGCGCCCCCTAGGTGTGGCGCCCCGGGGCAATTGCCCCCACTGCCCTCCCTCTTTAACTGCCCTGTCGTCAGCACAGGCTATATTTTCATCCGTCTCACTTTCTTAAAATGAACTTGATTCGCTAATTTCATCGAAAATAGACCAATCACTTGACTCTTGAACAAAACTACTCGAAGATGAAGATTCCATGGAAAAGATCTGAAATCTTGGAATGAGTACTGGAAGCTTTGAGTATGGAAGGAGTAAAACGAGAAGAAAAAAGAGCGAGTAACGAAGGCGGTAAAATGTAAAGAAACTAGATCAATATTATATAGGATGAAATGGAATATTCGATCAGACAGTTATCAGAGTTGAATACCATTTATGCACACATGGTATACTGCTCAATGAAAACGTAATATTTCAAGGTTTTTTCTTTCCGAAGAATAGTTGATGAATTATCCTTTGCGTAAACAATCAAAGTGTTTTTATTATTATATCTTGCTGTGAAAATTTGATGTGAAGAACAAGTGATTTATTGTGATATCGTGTTTATTCTCAACACTTAGCAAGAATTAGAGTCAAAACGCTCAAAAACCAAAACGCCTGAAACCAAAACGCCCGATACCAAAACACCCGATAAAAGAACGTCTGAAACATGAATCTACAAAAAATATTTAAAAATTTAAGATTTTTTCGTGTATCTACCCTTTTTTCCAATTATTATCTAATATATTTTTCTAAGAATTTGTTAAATTTAACACTTTGTTGTTTCACATGCATAAAAAACAGATACAAGAATCCTAATTTATCAATCTTATCCAATCGAACTACTCCTGAAATTTTGAACCAAAATCAGAAATTATTTATATTTTTGTTTTCCTGTTTAATTTAGTAACATTTTTTCTGGTTTTAAACTGATTTTCCATTTAAATTGGTTGTTTAATTGTTTTTCAAACCAAAGAAATAATGTATTTTTGTATGATCACTTTTATCTTTCAAGTCAAATTGATCGCTATCATTTCGTGTCAAATCGACCGTTTTTAAAACTGTCCAAATAGAATTAACTTAAAAAAATACTAACGCCCGAATTATTATTTTCGGGCGTTTTTTTTGGAATGATATTTGCATTATGCCATGAGGATATGGTAAGTAAGAAGCTCTCTATCTAAATAGCCCCTTTTCAACAAAACATGCAAAGAATAGAGGTGTGAGTTTTTTCAATGCAGAACATTTTTCATCAAAAGCATATATTATCTGTTTGAAGCAACAACAGGATCATGCAGGTGACGCAATTACCAAAAGCATGGATAAAATGAATGAGAAATGCTTAGCCTCTACATGTATAGTTTTCGCTACAATATACAGTTTGGCAAAAAGAAGCAGACCATTTTCTGATGTTGAAGATGAGATCGAACTTCAAATAAAAAATGAAGTTGACATGGGATTTGGACTTCATTCTCGTAAAACTGATGTGAAAATAGTTGATCACATTGCAAAAGATATAAAGAAAAAAATTTTCACTAAAATTATTGAACAAAAGTTGGAAATTTGTGTAATCCTGGATGAAGCTTCATCCATATCTAATAAGCCCACTATTATAATTTTTATGAAGATTGAATAATTTTTATGAGATAGGGATTGATCACCAACAGTATTTTTTGATTTAGTTGAATTGGAGGGACAAGGAGCTGAACAAATATACGCGTCACTTTTAAAAAGTTAACATGATGGTGGGTTCAATGATCAATATTTGGGAAATAATTTGATTGCTTTCTGCTCAGATGGGGCAAGGGTAATGCTTGGCGGCCTATCTGGAGTAGGAAGTAGGCTTAAAAAACAGTATCCTATTATCCTTTGGCATTGCTTAAATCATCATTTGCAACTTGTTTTGGACGATTCTGTTAAAGACATAAAACAAGTAAACATTTAAAAAATTTTATAGATAAAATCTACAAAATTTTTCATCAATCAAATAAAAATCAATTACAACTCTTCAATATTTCTGTATAGCTTGGGGCAAGAAATTCTTAAAATAGGAAGAGTTTTACGACCAAGGTAGGCTACTTGCAGTCTAAGATATGCCCTAGCTTTGTGGCGTGCTTATCCAGCATTGTACAATTATTTTACTAGTGAAGCAGATTATTCAGGGATGGCTGCACGGCTTTGCAATAAGCATTTCTTGGAGCATCAGCTCTTATGATAGATATACTCCAAGAAATTTCTTTGCTTTCCAATGCTCTTCAAGCGAGATGTTTAACATTTACCAAAGCTGAGCATCTAATAAAAAGAACTATCAAAGCGTTTGAATTGCTTAAAGAAAGGAAGGGAAAAATATTCTATTTGATAGAGATTTTTTTCATATAATATCGTAATTTGCAGAATAATAAATATATAATAAAGTATATTTAATATTTTTACTTTTTCCTTCGGAATATACTGAATCATGAAATCTACAAGCAACAATATACATTAATTTATATGAAATCAATGACAACCTAAAAATGTATTTTAGCATGTGTATTCAGAATTACATAATCACACATCTTCACGTTTTCATATCAATACAGCAGTAATGACTCTATTATTATTATATGAAGGTTTTCGTCAACCCGTTTTATTTAAAATTGTTTTAGGTAATTATTTCCTTATTTTCCTCCGTTCATGGTGGCCCACAAAAGCCTCAAATCACATTCTCTTTTATTATATGACATTTTTTCAAACGTACATATTAGTTCGAATGTTGGAAAATTTACAATTTTGTAATAGAACCGGCTGGAGAAAAATTTGAATTGTAGACAGAGAGAGAGATTTATTTACATATCAAAAAAATAAAAATACAAAATCGAAATTAATATTGATCAAAGAAAAAAAAATTTAATTTAACACATAGACATTAATTTGACAGCTTGATATGAGATCAATTCAAAAGGTAAAATAAACCCGCTTATAGAATTACTCATAGATAAACCAATTACATAATTGAGATATAACATTTTCATATTTGAAAAAAGGAAAAGATTAAGTCATCATAACTAACAAATGAGAAAAAAAAATAAATAACAATGCCCGCGTTAAAGCTAAATTTCAAGGGGGGCTGAAATGGGGCAAAGAAACACATTTGCAAAAAATTTATTTCCTATATTACTTTATATCCTATATTACTTTGCTGAAAAGCATGAAGTACTTCTGTATAAAAACCTATAGAAATCTCATATTATACATACACATACACCAGCATTTATATAAGAATATTGTGTACAATTTTTGCTTATTTATTTTTCCTTTAAAAAGTGCATGGGGCAAAACCAAAAATTTTAGGGGGGCAAAGATTAATACAGGGGGGGGGGGGCACGTGCCCCAAAATTATATAGGTAGCGCGGGCACTGAAATAAAATAAAGGATAACATGAAATATAAACCAGCACAATTCATGCTATATAATCATTAAGAAATGCCCAATAAATAAACACTTTGATGTAAGCAAAAGAGTAATTAACTAATAGAAGATAATGACTTACATTTCTGTAATTTGTACATAATAAATTGCCTAGATGTTTTCATTCTAAAGAAATGGGTGTTCATCATATACAGCAGGATCTATGACAACGTCTATCAAGCTCGAAGTTGAACTTTAAAAAATCATTGAAAATATAAGGAAGGCGAGCTATCAGGAATTGAGTAGCGTTATGTATACTATCTATTATTATAAGCCTCAAAGTAGAGGCCATAGTGGCTGGATCATATGAGTAAGTTGCAGCAAAGTTATACCAATCAAAAGAAGCGAAATAAGAATAAAAGTTAGGATAAGAAAAAAAAGATATACATTTGTTTTCTTTTCGTAATCAGCATGAGTTTTAAGCGATAAAATTATTGGGTAGCGATCAGATATATTATTCTCAATAACATATGTATCATAATTATTTAAATAGAAAGGAACAAAAAATTGCCAAGAAGTGAAGAAGATTGAAAGAGCGTTTCATTCGTTATTCCTGGCTTAAAAGAGTTAGAGATGAAACTGTGAAGAAATTTTGAACTGAGTTCGTATTCTTGTACTCAAAAAGATTATAATTAAAGTCACCCGCAAATATCAAAATACTTCAGGCCTATTGTTTCTTTAAGTAGTGTATTAATTTATCAAAATGAGAGGTTTCGGCATATTTAGAGTAAGGATGCCTATAAATATTTGTTAAAATCATACTTTTACCTTTGGTCAGATACAAAAAAATTCAAACGTCAGATCAATTAAATCTATGTTTAGTAGACTGTCCCCAAAAAATAAAATATAAAATTATTTAAAGAATACCTTTTTAAAATGTTCTACTACATCAAAAAAATAATATATATAAAAATTTTATTTTAATTAATAATTGTTTAGTGACTGCTCAATAGTCTTAATTATATATGTATGTAAATGTAATTACTAATAAAAATTTTGGTTTAATTATGCATAAATGTTAAAAATTATTTATAAAAAAGTGAAAACTCAATATGGAAGCATAAACAAATAAAAAAAATAAAATTTTAAAAATGCCTTTGCTGATAGACAATACGCTTGCCATGATTAAGTGATGTTCTCTTTATTATCTCATATTTTATCTTATGAATCAATGTGCTCTCTTGAATAGAATAGGATATCTAGTACAAATTTGTTTTTCATTATAGAAAAATTGTCAACTTCTAAAAAAAATCTCTCCCATAAAAGCGTCAATATTCATATGTATAATTCTTCGAAACTTTCAGCTTCTCAAAGAGATTCAACTCCAGCAAATCTCAAATAGCGAAAAAATTAAAAGAAAGGTCATGTTTAATTCATAACTTTGAATTTTCAGATGTTTTACCAGGTATGCGCATTTGAATCATATAAACATTTGTTTATAAGCTTCAATAATTTTAATGCAATTCTCTTTCAAATTTCCAGTCAATAATAATAATCTTTCAAAAATTGTGTCTAATTTGAAATTAGATTAGAAAATTGTGTCCTTGAAATAATCTTTTCAAGGCTTCTTTATTATAAAATAATTGAACTTATGAACAGTAACACATATACTAAAACAAATTATCATAATTCTAAATACAAAACCAAGCGGAAAAGTTGGATAAGTTTTGAAGCAATAAATTTGATAAAAGTAAGAGATACTATTTTTAGAAAATTAAAAAAGCATCCCTTTAACATTACTCTAAAACAAAACTTTCTACTCTATAGAAATAAAATTAAAAAAGTCATTAAAGAATTGAAGCAAAAATACTATTTGTCTATATTTAATGATACGCAATCTCAAACAGAAACTTGGAAGATGCTTAACAAATTGATGAAACCGAAAATAATCAAAACTATACAAATTTTGCAAAATGATAAACTGGTCACTGATAAAAAATCCATAGCTGATGAATTCAACAATGTATTTACTAAATCAGGTATAGTCAACACTGATGAAAATTTGAAACTGTTTAAAACTTTTTTAAAAAAAGCAAGTTCTACTTTTAGTTTCAATAAAGTAACTCAAGATGTTATGATAGCCTTAAGTAATATCAAATCAAAATCAACAAAAGACATATATGGACTTTCAATTTTAAATGTTATACTGATTTTTGAAGTAATCAAAAAATATTTAGTTATATTGTTCAATTCCTGTATTGAACACCAAATATTCCCTGATTTTTTTAAGCTTTCAAAGGTTTTACCAATTTACAAAAAAGGTCAAAGATCTATTTGTGAAAATTATAGACCCATCAGTATAATAACATCTCTGTCGAAAATCTTCGAAAGGTTACTTTATGATCAGATATTTTCCTATATATATCAGAATGAGATTTTATATACTTGTCAATTTGCATTTAGACCCAATTATTCGTCAACATATCTCCATTCATATTTTTTAAACGAAGTTTCTACTCTACTAGATAGATCTGATGAAGCTTTAGTTATATTTGTTGATTTATCTAAAGCTTTTGATTGTGTGTTACATAAAATATTGATAGATAAGTTACAGTACCTTGGATTCTCCTCACAGGCAATGAATCTCTTATCTTCTTACCTAACTTTACGTCGTCAGCGGGTCGAAGTTGAGGGAGTTTTCTCCAACGAGAGTATTATTTTTAATGCCGTACCTCAAGGTGGTATACTTGCCCCATTACTGTTTTCCCTGTTCATAAATGATCTTCCTATGTGTAATGAAAAAACTAAGTTTTTAATGTTTGCAGATGACATCACTGCTATAGTTCCTCTATCAGAACTGAGCCCATCATGTTGCTATATTGACCAAGTTATTAATCCAGTTTTTGATTGGTGTAGAGCAAATTTTCTCTAAGTAAATGGTAATAAAACAAAAGCTATGTTTTTTTCAAATAAGAAAAAAAGAATTGAATGTAAAAATAAAATTGAAATTGTTGAGGAATATAATCTACTAGGCTTGAGAATAAATCGTTATTTGAATTGGAAAACTCATATAAGTTTTTTGGAAACTAAGCTATGCTCTATAAACGGCATTATGAAAAAGTATAAAAATGAGTTGCCTACACATTCGAAGCTGGTAATATATAAAAGTTAGTTTTTACCGCACTGTTACTACAGTATTATAAATTGGGGATACAGTGACATTACCAAACTGTTTCAACTTCAGAAAAAGTCAATAAGGTTAGTATTTAATCAGCCCTCATTAAGTCATACAACTCTCTTTTTCATGCAAAACAATTTATTGAAATTAAAAGATATATACTATATGCAAATCTCTAATTTTACATACAAGCTCTTTTCGAATACTTTGCCTACAATATTCAGTCCATGGATTGCAATCAATAGTGGATCTAAGAATTATTGTCTTAGAAATTCTAGTAGTTTACCAATAATAAGGACTAAGCTTGTCTCTACGAAAAATTCCTTAAGACATAGAATAATAAAACACTGGAATAAATTTCTTTTGAAATTCGGAATAGAAAAGTCTTTGAGATATTTCAAGAATACACTACAAATGTTTTTGTTAAATAAATATGATCAGACCTGTACAAATAAAAAATGTTTTGTTTGTAAACTGCAAATGTAAACTTATCATGTTTTAATGTTCTTTCGCATCTCTTTATTATACATATATATATATTCAGTTTTATAAAACAAACACTTTTTTTATTATTTTGATATTATACAATATCCTTGCCAACCAAAGATGTTCCAACAAGCCTTTTTTTCATTTTATTCTCAACCGCCTCTTACCAAAAAGATTGCTCATGGAAGTGATTACACAACGGCTGACGCTTTAAAATCGTCCATGATGTCTCTCCAATCCTTAAGAAGGAAAAAAAATATATATTTATCATTTTGAACATAAGACATCTTTTTTTTCTATATCCATAGCAGAAAATGATTTGCATGTTTACGTATCATCTCGTTATATATATATATATTTTTTTCCTGTCCATTATTTTACGATATAATAAATTTCTTCTTCTTCTTCTTAATCTTTCAAACCGCAGCTGTATTTTACATTTCATTTTTTAGGCTATCAAATCAAAAGACTGCGGCAATAATCAATTTTGTGCGAATTTAAGTGAATTTATTGCAGTTTTCAAATTGTTTTTATCAAGATATTCTCAAATATTCTTTTTTAAACTAGAATATCCATCTTTCAAATAAATTTTATGCAAGGAATTATTCTAAAGTTTTTATCAAGAACAAATTCCAGTATAGTTATTTCATCACTACAACTAAGTGTATGTTTATCGGTAAATACACCTTTAAATAGAATGTCTTTGCTCTGAGAAAATTTAGAAGTGATCATTATTTTTATTAAATTTTTCATTATTTTTTTCAATTTATCAAAAAAAAAGAGGAAATACATTTCAAAAATTTTATATCAAAAGATGATTAAATTTGTATTACTTCTGCATATACATATTATTTGTGATGAACCAAGATATAAAATATTATTTTTTCTACATTTCATTTGATATGAAAGAGGTGATATAAATTATTAGTTTTTTATTAGTTTGACACAATTTAATTTATAATTTTCACAACTTTTTCAATTTGTTGAAAATTTTTCATTCAGTTATAAATTGAATGAATTATGATGAACGTTGAAAGAAAGATATTTGTATTTGGACTTTGTGTTTATAAAAGATTTCTTCACTTTTAATCATGATAGATAAAAAAATTTCTATCTATATTATAACTATTTTTTGTGCTTTTATTAACATTTTGGATTTTTCGTAAGTGAATTTTTTTATATTTTTCATGTGTTTTTTTTATTTTCTGTTTGTTAATCAATGTTAACCCTAGAAATATTTTTTGTTTTTTAAAATTTTTTTTTGTTATTTTCTTTTTTATCAACATTAATATTGTTTTTTTCATGGAAGCGGCTCATATGGGCCCTTTGAAATTCACTATATTGTTAATATTTACAATACTTGTATTGATTTATAATTCATTTTGTACTCAACTCATTTTGCTAAAAGTGTGTTTTTTTAAATAAATCTTTTTCTTCTTTATATGATATAATGATACTATTGAAACAAATTTCATTGGTTCTATATTAGTTGAGAATTTTTGAAATCTTTGCGATTTTTCAATGAATCTGAGCTTTCTTTCCTAAAATTAAGTTTTGATTAAGTCAGAAATTCATTTTATATTCATGCTATGAAAGTCGGGAAAGTAAAGTTTTTATATGAATTGTGCATGAGCTATCGACACTTCAAAATGAGTTCTCAGTGGCCCTTAAAGTGGAGAGCTTTGCCAAGTTTACATCAAGCGAGGTGGAATTCTTGGGAAATTTACGCACTCGTTAGATTTTTTGTTGCCTAACTTGCGGAGACTCTTGATATTGCGTGTGAATTCATTTCCAACGATTGGGCAGACGCTTGGTTTCACTCCCAACATTATGATGAAGAGATATATGAGAAATTGTTGAAAGCCATTGAAAAGACCCAATGTATTAAAGCTTTAAAATCCTTTAGAACACATCAAAAGAAGGAGAAGTTGAGATTAGATATAGCCAGGACGAATCAGAATGCCGAAAGAGCAATAAAATTAATGAAGGAACTACATAACAATTCGAAAAAAATTGAGTATTTAAACATGAAATTTATAGGAAAAAAACAAATTCTGATTAATCGCACTTTCAAATTTTTCTTTCTCAAAATAAACTTTAATATCAAATTGATTATAAACCATTTTTTGAAAAATTAAATCATTTTTTAATTAAATAAAATGAGTCATCTTTTCATTTTTTACGACAAAGGAGGGTGAGGTTTTTTTATTTTTTGCAAAAATAGTTTCAAATTCTTGATTTATGCATAAAAGCTCCTCCTTTAAGAATGGTGTCAAAAAAAATTTTTCTAGGGAATCACCCTACTAGGCATACAATAACATTTCTCTTGTTAATATATAGATAATAATTGACTATTATTATTTTTTTCAAGAATAAAATTAATTACATCCACATGAATAATACATCCATTCCATTTTAAAAATGTATGCTCCTCGAAAGAGAAAGAAATTAATAAGAGTAATTATATTTTTATTCTTATGAAATATTTATTAAGCAAAAATTGAATTAAATCCATAGAGACTTAATTCACTCAAAGCATATGATTTATTCGCTGTGAAAAGAGATGAAAATTATCATTTTTGTTTGCATTGTGCTTATGCAACAAATATATAGATTATACAACTAATGAGGGGCATGAGTAGGGTTGGTTAGATGCTGGATTCGATAACTCAAGGTCTTGGGTTCGATCCCGTATCAAGCCTGCTTTCCTTATAGTTCGATACAAGCGGCGCAATTTTGCCTTATCGATGAAAACACCCTATGGTACATTTACCTTTATGCATGTAAACGTCATGTCGACAATGTTTACAAAATCTTAGAGCCTTTGTACAAGATGTGTCAAATTGATTGATAAATCAGAAAATAGATATGAAATTTGGTTTTGTATAATTACGATTTTCAAACAAGTCTTCATTTAATAAAAACTGTGAAGAAACCATATAAAGATTATACTTTTTTTCTTGTTTCTTTTTTCATGCTGTCTCTAAATTGTGAAGAAATTAGATACCTTCAGAATCGAGAACAGACAAAATGCCGATGGACATAATGTCAACGGAAATAATGTAGGAAGAAAGAATGTTAACGGTCATGATAACATAAAATTAATTAACCAAAGAGGGACTAAGTCTATAAATATTCCATTAAAAAAGTTGAAATAAAAAAATCATTTTTACAAATACAAACATTATTCATGTACCAAGATACTATATTTACGAAAAGCATCTAATCCAGTGGTTCTCAAACTATTTTAAAGTTTTTTGCATGGCAGTCTTTTTATAATATTTTAAATAACTCGACGACCCTTTTATAAAAACCCCAAGTAACATATAGGCTACTGAAAAAAACATTTTTGGCAAACAAATATTTATTTAAAAAGACAACTTAAAAAATATTTATTCAAAAAATCACAACCCAAAATATATTTATTCAAAAAATGGCAATCAATTTCTATTCAAACAAAAACATTTTTTGGAAATCAATTATTATTCATTGAGAAAATGGTAGCTACATCAAAAGTACATTCAATGTGATAGGTGCATTTGTTTTGCCTCAAACAGTTCTTCTAGAGTTGGTTTTGTTTTGGCGAGTGCATGCGTTTAGGGATTTAGTTTTGAGGGCAAGTAATGTGGAAAATGCTGTCTCACACTCATAAGTGGTTCAAAATGAAATCAGCACCTTTAGAGCCCGCTTTGACACATCGGGATAGAACTGTGCCATTTTAATCCAAAATTCGCTACAAAAAACTTCACGGAATATATATTTTGCACCCCCATAATGTTGTTGTTGATGATGATGATGATGATGATGATGATGATGATGATGATGATGATGATGATGATGATGATGATGATGATGATGATGATGATGATGATGATGATGATGATGATGATGATGATGATGATGATGATGATGATGATGATGATGATGATGATGATGATGATGATGATGATGATGATGATGATGATGATGATGATGATGATGATGATGATGATGATGATGATGATGATGATGATGATGATGATGATGATGATGATGATGATGATGATGATGATGATGATGATGATGATGATGATGATGATGATGATGATGATGATGAAAAGATAATAATAATTATCTTAGTGGTTAGATAGTACAATTGAGACAAAATAATATCAATGATCTTATTAAAATTAGTTCTTATTATACCGCATGTAATGAAAAATTTTGTTTCCATGATTATATGTTATAATTTATTTATGGGCTATTTATACAGGAATATACGTAAGCACACAACACGCTTACATATTATGTGTGTTATTCATTATGAAATCTAAATTTCATCGATAATAATAGCTTATTTACAATTCTATCACAAATTTTAATTAAAAAGGACAAAATTTACTTGTTTTGTTATCACGTAGGCTGAAACTCTCTTTTCTGAAACCAAACTTAAAACGTTTCAAATGGAGCTGTAAGATGTCTTTTGAAATATTTTGTTGTTTAAAATATCACTTTTATGGAAAAATGGATCTGTAATTTTTAATTTGACATAGAGTAAGTTAAATAAAATATATCGAATTATCAAATTTAATTTGTTAGTATTTTAATAATAAATACATTTTTTATGTGTTTAAAATGGAACTAGTTGTCCGAATAAAATAACCTACCAATTTTTTAGGGTCTTCATGAGGTATTTATCATAAATATATCAATACATTTTAAGTTGAATTCTCATCATGTTTTAAAGAGTACTTAACTTTATGGGTTTTCTTTTTCAACCAATCACAGGTCCCGAAAATTTGCATGACAAACATTTGGCCAAAGAGCACTTTTGCGAAATGGACTTTTAACAGAGTGAGCATTTCACCCAAAATGTAAATTCAATTTGACAAATTTTGTAGACGTTACTTTTCTTCCAGTAATTTTGCAAGATTGTGCTCTATACAAATCTACAGCGTAATTTTTGTTTTCTTTTTTTTATCTAAAAGAAATAACATGACAAATGGTTCATTGCGCCAAATGTTTGTTTGGTCCAATTTCCGTCACATAAATAACCTTTGTCCAAATTTCTATTGGTCAAATGTTGGGATACTAAGATTACAGTGTATATAGACAGAATGTAATCAAGCATACCATTTTTATGATGATGAAATTTAATAATTGCTTTTAGTTCCATTCAAGAATTTCTTTATTATAAGCCAAACACTCTTTTTAGCAGCTTTTATTAACATGTGTTGCCAACAGGTTGTGTTAATCTTTGTTATCAGTCAATCATAGTATGTAGATTTATTTCTCATTTTTTTGGTGTTAAGTTTGTATCTTTTTCACAATATTTACTTTATACGCAGATTTGAGTTTGCAATAATTTTTTATAAATTAAAAAAGGTTTTAAAATGGGATTACAAATGTTTTAACATCAACATCTTGGACCACATTTTTACCTCGAAATCGAAAATCGGTTGACCTATTTTAACATAATTGTTTTTTTTAATTATTATTCTTGGAAAAACAAACTAATTTAAATAAATTTAATTACACATAACTTTTTAATGAATGATGAATGTTTGGAGGCATCTACGCGTGAGCTATATATTTTACCAGAAAATATAGAAAATGAGAAAGAGGTTAATTTTAACCCCCTTTTTGTTTTTCCCATTTTTAGAACTATAATATTCAGAATAACATTTTCAATTGATATAAGTTTAGAGAATAAACCTTGTTATCTCGAATTTGAAGGGACCAAACAAAAACTTCGAGATATCCAGGTGTTCTAGATATCCAAAATATCAAGAAAAACTATTATCAAGTCCATTTTTTGAAAAATAAGTATCGACTGGTATGTTTTTTCTCTGCTTGTTAGATCTAAAGTAACTCTGCTAAAATAAACAGATCCTGATATCTTTTTAAAGTGCATTTTATTTTAAATCAACGTCAGTAAGTCGGACTCAAAGAGAGAGAAATTCCAAAAAAATGGTAGATGATTTGATAAAGGTCTAAAAAAACTATGAAAATCCATGATCATCACACATCGTATGCCTAGTTTTACATCACTTCTCTGAGCAGCTTTGATGATGTTGACATATTACTTTCATTAAGATTTTCATTACAAACTTAATTTATTGAAGAAAAAATATGGCAACAATTGTTGCATAAATAAAATTTTAAACACTTAAATTTTTTGGGGAGAAGAGGGAGAGGAGCAAAATGCGTTTTTGCCCCCTAGGAAAACATCAGGTGGAGGGGAGAGGGTCCCTGATGTATTGCTGCAATATTGCTAGAACATTTATTTTTTATTATTTGGTGTTTTGTTGTAAATGATTATTTACGTATGTAAAAAGTTGGAGATAAACATAGTAAATTTGATGCTTGTAACAATTAAATACTGCGAGATATCCGGGTTATTCAAGATATCAGAGTTCGAGATATCCAAACTTATTTACATGTAATGTATAGGGAAAAAAGTTCGTACCGTAAAAGAACTTCGAGATAACCGATACTTCGAGATATCACATGTTCGAGATATCGAAGTTTCTATATTAAATAAGGCATCTGTCATCATTACAAGTATCAATATAGTTTGTTGGGTCATTGGTTAATACCACTGTTGCTAATCCAAGGGGTGCGTGTTATCTACGCAAACCGAATTTGGCCCAAGTAAATAATCTGGTGAAATTGAAAAGTGTGTGAGCGAATATAAACGAAATTTAAATAATATACCACCAGCATATAAATATTATATTAGTTGCCTGGAAAGCAAATGGGGAGACAAAAATATGCAGAAAAATGTTGACTTAACATAATTTTAACATAACATAACTTTATTAAATGAAAAAAGGCCAGCCTGTGCGTAATCGCATCAATGTGTGGAAGAAAAAAAACATATAGAAATCGTTTAAACATTATAATTGCTAAATATTGGAAAAGATGAATAAAAAAATAAAGATTTAATCATACAACATATTTTTCCAGAAGTTATCCAGGCGTTCCTTGTATACGTTTAATGAAGGGGAGTTTATAACATCAGCAGGAAGACTGTTCCAGTCATTAACAATTCTATAAGAGAAAAAGTTTTTTCAATAGCGTTTTTTTTTGTGGCGACTCTTTATAAACTTACTCTGATCCTTTCTTTGGATCCTTGAGGAAAACCGAGGAAGTATTCTATGATTAACTAAGATATTTTCGTTTGTGATGTTATAAACTGTAATCATATCGTTTCTTCTATATCGATATGATAGTAGCGGTAAAGACAACGTTTGCAGTTTTTCTTTATAGGTTAATTCTTAGAGCCCTGTAATTTCTTTTGGTTATTCGCTTCTGTACTTTTTCTAACGCTTTCATGTCTTTTTTACAGCTTGGCAGTGCGATATCATTACCGTATTTAAGTTTTTTAAGATTGACTTACTATTTATATATGTGAATGTTAAAAAAGTTTACATGTAAAAAATGCCTTAGCAGTCATCAAACAAGTTAAAATTTGGCAAGTGAAGTGAGAATGATGTTTTTAGCTCTACGCAAAAAATTTAAAGGAAATCGGGTGAAAATTAATTTTTTTTAACTTTGGATATGATATTTTGGAATGATCGATAGATAGATATCTTCCCGAAACCTATTTTAGGTTAACAAAAAATGTTTTGAAAGCATGATATTGCAGAACATTTTTGCTTAAATATACTATTGTATTTTAAAGAATTGAAATTGCCAAATAAGTTTTCATTAAATAACAATAATGTCTTTCATGTTATACAGTTTTATCTTTAAGTTTAAAAAAAAAACTCTAAAAAAATCAATAAAAGCGTAGAATCGTTTTAGTTTTATTCAGAGCCGGATTAATCATTAAACAAACTAGGCATGTGCCTTGAGGCCACAAAAAAATCACAAGCCACTTTTTCTCAGGATAAGTTATGTGAAAATTTTTTTTTTTCAGTTTTTTACAGTTTGTTTTTAGTCAGTTCTAGAAAATTTAAAGGATCTAAGATTTGAGATATAATCTCATTGATTTAATACTTCATTCTAAATTTTTAATTCGACTTTTTGTCTAAAATCAAATTTTTTAGATTGTTTTTCTTATTTCTCTTAGGGTTTAATTCTTAGTATTTTCGTTTCCACATCATTTCAAGTTTTGTAAAATTGCCTTAATGATGAAATTATCTTAAAATAAAATTTAGAATAGAATCGAAAAAACAGAGAAAGTGAAATGGTATATGTTAGAAGATAAACGCACTTGACTCAAAAATATGTTTTAAAAAGGAATTGAAAAATGAACCATACATGTTAAAAAAAAGTACACGGAATGTTGGTGTAAATTGAGATTCTCAATTTCCCGCGTTTTCTCTACAGCGAGGACTCTCAATTCTATTTGAGTATCATATCATTCATAGACGAAAAGCTTGGGCATCTACGACAGGGATAAAAAAAATTCTTGAAACGGTTGGACATGGCGCTGCATATTAGCGATTTAAAAATCTATTAATTGTCCATATGTAGAAAGCCAAAAAAAACATAAAAATTTTTTTTTAGAAATCTTGAGATCATACTTTTAACAAACTCTTTGTCAATTAAAAAAAATAGACTAAGAAATGTTAAATGATATTGTAAGTGTAAAAAAGCATTAAATATGCAAGATAAGAAGTTTACAAGAGTGAGATGATAATGCAGGTAAAGAGGATAGCGATTGCGAGTTTGTTCGTCGGCTTTGGGTGAGAGCTGACTAAGCTCTAAAATCTATAAGCTGACTAGCTTTATATCACCTTCCCCAAGTTTATATATTTTTTTCTGAAAAAGGAGTGATGACCTCTGATATGTGCCTTTTCTTTATATAAGAGAAGATGAAAATGCATATTTTTAAAAGACATTGAAGCATTATTATTGAAGTATCGTACTTCTTAAACTTTGAATTTGCCCACTGTTCGTATACTTTCTGTGAAAAAGAAGTGAAAATGCACATTCAATAAAACACCAAATAATTGATAAATGAGTTAACCTACTCAAGGATGTGTCTTTTTAAGATTTTTTTGAATGGTCTTTCGAATCTTTTTATGCATCAACTTGGTCACATCCATCTGAAACTTGAATTAACGTCATTTAACGAATAAAAACTTCCACTGATTTTATGATAAAAATGGTAGATGTTAAAAATTTGAAATAAAAATACAGACTACACAGAATGCCCATGCAAATACAATATTGAGAATACTAATTCTTTGGTTCACTTATTTTTCAATTATCATTATCAATATTATGCGTTTTTCTGACTCTTGAATTTATTTATAATTTATTATATAAATTCTTAGATTTATATCCATTGCTAATTCTTCTCATCTGAAAGTTGAGAATTAACACCACGAATAAAATCAAGGAGTTGTGAGATGATACTCGAGAAATCGATTCAGTTCAAAAGAAAAAGACAGCAAATTTTTAGATTTGAAAGCATTTGCTCTAGGATTGTGCGCCATATCTTTACAGGAAGCATTATTACAAGAAGAACAAGAGCAGAAACTATATCTATATTCTTGCTTTTCCTTCAGAATAAATATAATTCAATTTAAATTAAGTTCATATTTTTAGCTAGATAAGAAGCCCAATAGAGTAATTCAGATTTTAGTAAAAAGAAAACGCCATTTTAAAAATTGTATGTAGTTATTGTCGGTATGTAGTATGCATGATATATAACGACAGTAACAAACATTTTTATAGAAATTGAGAAAGTTTTGCCAAACCTCCAATGAAATCAAATAAGAGGTGTTAGAGTTGATGGTGTGAAAAACATAACTGATAGTAAAAAAGCATTAGTTGAACAGATTAAAACAAAATTAAAAGATTTGGCAATTCCAAGTATAATTTTTTTAACTGCCTTATATTTAAGTGGAGGAGACTTGGATGTGTCTTGTGTGCTGAAACCTGTAGTTTCTGTTGTAAACTTCATAATCATAGTCAGTTTCAAACTTTTCTTGAAGATGTTGATTGAGAATTTTAAGAATAGACTTTTATAACACAGCCGTAGGATGGCTCAATTGTGGTAGTTTTATTTTGATTTTTATGCTTCGAAATTGAATAAATATTTCTCCTACTAAAAAACAAAGTTAATCAATTGATCTGTAATCCCATCTGGGCTATCAAAATTAGCATTTTCAGTTGACATTGCATCTCATATGATGAATTAAATTTAAAATTATAAGGAAAATATCATCTTATTTGTGATGAACTTCTAATTTCTCGTCTAAACGAATTTTGAGTGAATATATATTTCAAGTATTGCTTGCATATATAATAATTGTATCCAACTTCAAGAAGTTGAATACGCGAGACAATTCCTTATAAATATTTAGTCAATATAAACAATTAGATAGCATACTCCCTTGTAACTATACCATGTAGTATACTTTTCTTTCTGAATATCATTTGATATTTGAGCTTCCAAAATAAAATTACTAGCTATTTATGCTAGCATAAAAGTTTTATTTATTATTTATAACCTATTTAATGTCAGATATGCGCCCATCAATTATCTGGAATATGTGATTTGATATTTTTACGCCTGAAAGAAAAAATTATAAAATATGCATTATTATCAAAGGAGTGGACACAAGAGAAAGAAGGACGAAAAAAGTTAAAAGTAGTTTGTTATGTTTTTTTGCAGTTTATGAATTCTATAGGGAAATTCAAAGCCAGGACAATTTAACAGGAGATATGCTCGAACTAACTGAATAACCCCACTTGGTTAACCCGTAAACGACCAAAATAATCAGACGATAACTACTATAAAGCAGAAGATTTGTATTAAAAAGCATTGATAAACGCAGACGATTCACATTTTTGTAAAGTCAAGATATTTCAACTGTGGTGGATAACTGGTTAATAACCGGCTACCTAACTGACTAAATTACTAATCAAGCATCTAATTCACTGACTATTTCCCTCGCCTTCTAACTAACTTTTGTTACTGCTTTCAACTTGGAGTGAAAATTTTTTTTTACTTTAATTTATTAAAAAATTTAATTAAGTTTATATTTTTTATTTTAATAATTAAATTTAATTAAATTTAATAATTTTATTTATTTAAATATAAATATTTAAATTTATTTTTACTTTTTTTACTAATACACTGACTAGTTCCCTCGCCTTCTAACTAACTTTTGTTACTGCCTTCAACTTTATTTAAGGAGTAAAAAAAGTTTTTCAATCCTTTGAACGCATTCCAAAATATATATATTTCTTTGTATGACACTATTTTGAAATACAGCATTAGAAAATGTATACTAAAGTTTTGTTAAAGGCTTTATTTTAAAAGCTTCAACAACAGGATGCAATAAAGAATATGGAAGAAGATCAATTCGACCACTCGCCATCAAAATAATGCGGCCTTGGTACCAAGTGGGGCGCTGCGAAAAATAACAATTCACAAAATCGGATTGAACAAAGAGACACTTTTTTTCAAAAAAAAAATCTATAATTTCTTAGAAGCTTCAAAATTTTTATTAAAAATTTAAAGCCCGTAGCATTTTTGGGGAAAATTTTTTCAAAACTTATGCAATTATATTTTTGTCTTCTTTACATTTTTAAGAGATAGCGAAATTGAAGTGGAACTGCACCACAGACCCGGTCTTTGCTACACTACGGAGTACAAATCGCCCTAAATATATTGATATTAATATTGTCTCGAAGCCGAATTTTCCAGAAGCCGAAAAAGATCAATGCTCATATGAAGAGCATCCGCTCAAAATTTGTTCACATGAATCTCAACCTTCTTGTGGTCCAAAAAATCATTTCAGAAAAAGAAATTTTTCATTTTCTTGCCTCCTCTTATTTCGATATAGAATCTGGAGTATTAGAAGACTAAGTGAGAGGCGATATTTATTTAGTTCGGCGAAAGTTGAAGTTAGCACATGGACAACGTAGATTGTATTACTTAGAGAATAGCCAAAGTTTACCAAAGGAGAACAGTTGTAAAACATGCATAGTTGAAATTCCATTATACTTTTTTTTTTCTAGATTTTTTTTTTGATTCTGTTTTAACTTTTTGGATTATAATTTAAATATTTGGACGTTTTTATATTTTTTTTTATTATATTTATACTTTTTTAATTATAATTCATCTTTTTTCGATTTTTTAAACTTTTTCAATTCGATTCTTGACTATATTTTCAATTATAAATTACCTTTTTTCAATAAATTTTTGGATTCTATTTTATTTTTTTGATTTTATTTTGTCATATATCAAATCCTTTATTATAAATAAAAAAGGATAAAATATCAGGAGTTGATATAGATAGTCTAGTCAGTTTACCAGAAAACGATAAAAATTCAACACGAATATTTGTCTTGTTTTCGATCCGAAAAGAATAATGCCTTGAATATATCGCAAAAAAATAAGCACAAAAGTTTTTTTTGCTTACTCATGGAAAAATTTTTTTTTGACTGCCTCTACTTTCATTTTAATTTGGAAGAGAGTTAGAATTAAGTTCTCGATAACCCTCTCCCTCACCGCCCCTTTAATGAGAAATAAATTAGCTTCCCTTATTAATTATTATAAATAAACGCTCTTATTGAGATTTCCAATAAAGAATTAGTACGGTTAACCAATGCGTAAGTGTAGCTAACTAAGCTCTTGTGTAAAAATCCACCAATGAATTTACGAGATTAACTTTAAGTAATACAACTCAGTCAACTTTGCTATTTTTAATGTAATAGAGGAGTTAAGTGAAGTTACTAGAAATTGAGTTAGTTCCGTTAAAAATTGCTTTTGACGTTCGCAATCATCCTTACGGATAACGTGGTCGTGGCCTACAATGTTGAATCCATGATCTACACGCACTTCGTTCCCAGTAAAACCAAAATCGGCCCTTGTGATAAATATAATTTTAAAAGAATTAATAATATCTTTATTTTCAAAAGTTTCACACAAAGGGATCACAAGTAGTATAAACCATTTGCAGATCAATATATAATTGATAAGCGCAAATGAGAAAAAGACAAGAATGAGTTTTGAAGGTCGGTATCAATGGCCAAAGTAGCCGCTAGAAGATGCCCACCAGGTAATAAAATAATTTTACTAAAGACAAAAGAAAAAGAATATAAGGATGCACAATAAGGTTTGTATGATAAAGTTAATTAATAATGATATATTATGTTACTTAAATTGTATGAAAAGAGGAAAGGTTAAGAGAAAAGAAAGAATGTTGTACATAGTGTTAATAATATCAGAAACAATTTTATAAATTGTATATCAGAACAATATGTTTTAAATATATATGAATACAGCAAAGAGAACAATACACTCCTAACAAGAACGATGACAAAATGGGAAAAAATCTTTGAATATTTCAGATGAAGAAACGAGGAAGAAAAAATCAGCACAAAGATTAAATTTGGAAAACTGTTAAAATTTATTTTGAAAGTCATGAAACACACGTTTTGATTTGGTGAAAATTTTTTATAATACGATTTCTAAAATTCTGAAAAACAACATGGAAATTATATCTTTACATTTAGGGCTATCTAAATTCCCCTTTTTTACTTAAAAACAGGCTTTTTCAGTATCTTCATGAGTGCATAATGTGTTTCAAACCCTTCAACAGTGAAGAAAATAATGAATACTCATTCTGTTGTATTGTTTATTCATACCTATGAAAATAACAATATTTGAAGCCGGTAAAACATCATATACATATCTAGGTATTAATAAATGCTATTTTTTTTTCTGTTCGGATAGTATCCAAAAAGGACAAAATAAATCTGATAATGGCATCTTAGCATGACTAAGTTTCAAAATTATTGTCTCGATAATAAGAGCACACATTCTTTCACCGGATACAGTAAAAACTTTCAGAAGCCCTTTTTTTCAGAACACATTTTTATAAACATGTGTTAATAATAATTCCGTGAAGAAAACATTTTTCTTCTATAACAATAAACCATATTGAGTTGTTGCCGTTAATTTTATAAATATTGAATCCTATGTTCCCCGCCCTATGGACTCCATAAAAGTGTTTCACTCTAAAGAATAAACCATCGCTACTCCCAACACCAGATTAGGTGGATAGAATAGAACTTATACAACTCAATCTCATCCTTCCCTTCATTTTGCTATTTTGTCGATGGGCCTGGATTTTAGTAAAAATAAAATTAGGTAATTCCAGAACAAGACAACTTAAAGTGGTAAAATTAAGATTTACTATTTTTATAGTAATAATACTATATATATTTTTTTAGTTGTCAGTATCGCACCCAAGGAGTAGGGATAGTCACGATCGGGGTTCGAACCCAGACCATTTGGATCGAGACCTTGCGTTCTCACCACTAGGCCATCTTCCGACTAAAGATTATAACTGAGATATGCATGAAAGTTGCGAGCTTTTATTCAATTTTTTTCAATAAATATATATATACAATATTTTTCTGTTAGGTCAGCAAGACCAATATTTCGATAATATGTAAATGATACAGAGGACTTAAAATCTTTAGTATTTAAGGTGATTTTTTCAGTTAGATGTTTTATTGAAAGTGAACCTACTACTAAAAATAGTAAATTTAGCATTATTTTATAGTATCTTAATTACAAGAATACCAAAGTTTTGCATTGTTACAATTCCAAAGTTATACTTTTTGTTTTCAGTGTAAATTGGGTGGTGTGTAGTCAAAATAATGATCTTTGAAACCAAAAAATTCAAGATTTGTGAAAGGACTTTTGCTTTTTGCTCACAATAGTAGATCTAATGCCTTTCCACAGTTATTTTTTGCTTTTCCTATTTTTAATGTTGACGATGACGGTTATCAATAACGCTTAAATAACTTGTCAATATTGTAAAATTGAGTCAGAAATTGGTAAAAGTTTAAATTTTGAACAAATAACCAAAGACTTCGCAGGGAAAAATGACCTTATCTTAAAATTTGAAAAATGAAATGTGCTAGTTGTTCAGACTCTTCTTGTTGCTACACATTGAGAACATCTATTAAATTCTTTTTCAATTTTTAAATATACAAATTTATTCAATCAGGTGTTGTATTAAATTTTCCAAGAGAGTAACACTTAACGATCATTTTGTTTTATCATATACACATATTTGAAGTTTCATCGATTATGTGCTCCTCAAAATTTAATGCACATATGGGACAACATTTACTTAAAAATGTATGGTCTTTTTTGTCATGTAAGATATAAGTAAATTCTTTAACCTGACTATGGACAAAATTTTATTTTTAACGAATCAAATTACGCTATAATCTAATTTGATGAAATTTTGAAATAATTTTGACTATATTAAAATGACCTGCGAAGAATTATCGCATTTCATTGGCTAAAATTCAATCCTTTTTATTTATTTGTTTTAATATTCTGAAGAAATTCTTCCGTTCAAAATGTTCTTCTTGCGCAAAACAGCAATAATCCTTTTGCAATCATCAGAGCAATCAATCACTTCTTAAAGTTCTACGCATTTCCCTCGCTGATCGTGATCAGCGTCATCAAAACCATTTTTTTAGGATTCGTTTTCATCAAAGTCAAGAATTTGAACACTTTTGCTTGGTTCTTTCTCAAATTGCAGTATGTATGCGACACGATTCTCACGATCAACAGCTTTTTCTATCCCTACCTATACATTATATCGAGGCGCTACGACCTCTTTCCGAAGCACTTCGCAATTTTTGAGGCGTTCCTTGACTTTTTCATCCTACCCCTGTCAATCATCGTGGAGCACTGCTCAATCCTCCTTTCGCTCCTCCTCTCATTGGATTGCATGATAGCTATGCGCTTTCCCTTCTCCTACAAGAGTTTGGCGAACAAGACACTCTACTTTCCGATTCTAACCATCATCCCCATCATCTGCTTCATCCTTCAGTACATGGAAACGCTCGCCCGCTACGGCAAAGGAAAGAACAGCGCCTTGAATGAGAAAGTTTTCTTCATTGTCAACACCATCAGAAATATCTCTTTAATTTTCCTTCCCTTGATCATGATCTTGGTAATCAACCTCTACAACGTCTATCTCTACAAATCCATTTCGAAGAGTCGCAGAATATTGATATCGACATCGGGAGCGAAGAGTGTTGTTGCTGCTTCCAAGAAAAGGAGGGTTTCAAAAGCGCAGGAAAATGGCTTAATGAATTTCATTGTGATTTTCTTCAACTTTCAGCACTTATTCTTCTACCTGCCTTTTACATTCTTCTTCATTTTCTTGGAGGTGGGCAAGGATGTTCCAACTCCAATAAAAAAGTTTATGGTTTTTTGCAGTAACTTTTGCTTGCAGTGCAACTACACATTCGACTTCGTCATTTACTTCAAGCACAAAGCTTTGATGAAAGAAACTAAAAAATCTTTTCTTGATATGGTCAAGAGTGGGAAAGAATTCTGCAAAGGCTTTATCACTTTAGGAAAGCGCCACACTTTGTACAGCATAACTGAATCTCTGTTCTGGAAAGAAGATAGTGGAAATCATGAATTAGTTTCTTACAAAGTGGATCTGAGCAAATTTTAGGTGTACTAAGAAGCATCTATACTCTCCAATTTGTTTGTTCATAGCGTATTTTCCTTTTGAATTGAAAGCGCGTCTCATGTGTCAATAATTACAAATATTCATCACGATATGGAACGTTGCAGAACTATTTTATATATTAATGCATTTTTGGTCAATATAAACACTAATTTTTACTAATCGAATTTTTAAATATCAAATTTCCATTACTCTTGTCCATTTTCCACGGATTCAAGTGTTTAAATTTTTGAAGATTGCACTAACTTATTTCCAATTAAAAAAAAGGAATAAAAATTTTGGAAAAAAATTTAGGTAAACATTATGCTTTTCAAAAAAATGACAAAATGACATCGTCAATAGTTTGTGAGGTTGGGATTAGGAAACTAGCAATTTAATTGCTTACCTAGTTTAAGAAATCAGGCAATCAGTTAGTTCATTCGTTTATTAATTACAGGTAAGTTGCTTACTTGCAAATCTAGTCGGTGAAGTAGGTTAATTACTTTGTTAGTATATTTAGTGAGCTTTTCGTTATAGTTAGTGATGAACTTATAGTTATTTTAACTTTTGCGAGCAACTGATGACTTTGGCGCTAAAAATTAAAGTTAGTATTATTTAGGTATATAAGCGGGAAATAGCAAGAAAATTTTTAAATAACTAAATTCTTCTCATTAAAACTAAGCGTATGCAACATTATTTTTGTATAAATTAATTAATATAAAATTTTTTATAAAGGTAAAGGTACCCCGGGGTGTTTTCATCGAGAAGGCACAATTGCACCGCTTGTATCGAACTATGAGGAAAACTTGAAAATATATTGTCTATTCTATTTAAATTTGTAAACATTTTGTCTTACTGATGTCACGAACTGTTTTTTTTCTTTATAATTGTATGAATAAATCCTTCTTTCTTATGAGGAAAACAGGCTTGATGCGGAATCGAACTCAAGACCTTGAGTTATCGAATCCAGCATCAAACCAACACTACTCACGCCCCCTAAATTATTGTATTTTTTTTAGAAGCACAAAAATATAAATTACAGGAGCCAGCAAAAAAAGTTTCAATTTTCTCAACATATACACTTAAAATAAAAAGAGGTCATTTCAAATCTATACAAGTCAAGCCAAAGTGGTGAAATTTAGTTTTACTATTTTTATACTAATATAACAACAACAACAAGTAAATTTATTTACAAAAGCACAATACTTTAAAGGATGATGAAAAGAAAATATATAAGTGAAACTTGAATGGAATTTTCATTAATGTAGTCCAGATCTAAGGGAAAGAAAATAAAGAGAATGAACTTTTGAAGGTGAGCATCAAAGGCCAATGAGCCGCTTAAAGACACAAACCAAAACAAAAAAAAACAAAAAAACTTGTAGCAAAGGATTCAAATCTAATATAATAAACGATGTATGTATGTAAATCCAAAACTTTTCGTTTTTAAGATGATTTTTCAGTCAGATCTTTTAACTCATAGAAATGAATCGATTACAGTAAATTTACTATATAATTCAATAGTATACCAAGAATACTAAAGTTATGCATTGGTACAGTGTAATCATTTAAAGAAACTACTGTAACCCTTTTTGTTTTCAGTGTACTTTTAAAAATGACAATATATTTTTGATGATAACAAAACCCCTAAAAACACTAATTTCAACTTCTCTAACACTAACACTCAAGAGGATTATTGGAAATTGAAAATTGTCTGTGTGTCCGTCGCTCTAATCATTCTGATTGGTTGAAAAATCACATTCTCTGAAATACACGCATGTAAAATTTGGGGGATAGAAACCATCATGTTTAGCGGCGTATGCCGTTTACCGTAGCTTTATGGCTGTTTTTGATTGATTTTCCAACAAAATAAGCATGACCATTTACTTGTGTTTATTTTGTTTGAAAATCAATCAAAACCTGTCAAAAAGGAGAATTGTTAATTCAACAGTGGTAATATTTTTTGATGAAAATCAATCAAATTTGTTAATAAAAAGAGATTTAAAATGCTACTTTCACCAAAATTGTTTTTATCAACTATATTTATAACTAGCCGGTCCCGTCGTCGTTTTGATCTTAATTTACCAGCACCCTACCAATGATCCTATGTTTCGATCGCAGCGAGAATCGAGCGAAGCGAGAAAAATCATCAGACCGGCTAGTTATTAATAAAATTTATTTAAAAAAAAATTTAAGAAATTTTTCTTCAAAATAACATCTTTATGAATTACACTGGTCTAGAGAGTTTTAATCTAATTTTGATTATAATTTTAGCCTGTAGAATCTAAATATTATCCTCAATTCGCTCTATCACATAAAGAGTTTACGCTATTTAGATTTAAATGATGTTTAAAAAAATTATTTTTATATTTTTTGCAAAATCTACACATTTACAAAATTTTGCATTTGTTTATTTTCTTAAAGTTAATTTTTACTGGTATAAAATTAGTTTACACTTTTGAAATTATTTTAGAATTCATTTAATAAATCTTTAATGAATTAACCTCTAAAAGAAGAAAAAAAGAAATGAGTTAATGATCGAGATACATTTTGCTACGCTTATGGTTACTTTACTTTAAAATGTTAAAGACCTAATATTACTGATTTCGGAAATAGGGCGTACCTTCTTGCTAACTTAAATATACCACTCGGAGATCATGACCAAAGTTTTGGCTCCTCGCAATATTTGCAAAACTTGCTTGAAAACTTTACGATGCAAAAGGAAAATTGGGCATCTTCAGGTTGAGATTTCTATGGTGTGGAGAGAACCTATACAAATCATTTGGATAACTGCTATTTTTGTCGAATGTTAAAAGTTTTAATAAAAAATATACAATTTCTTAAATAACCAAATATTGCATCACGATGCGACCCATTTTTCACAATGAAGAACTACCTATACCAAAATTTTATAACCCAAAATTCAAAATTCTGACAGAAATTCATCCACTTCTTCTGATGAAGATTAAGAAAAAGGCTTTTTTTGCAATCTAATGAAGTTTGTGAAAGACCAATTCTATTTTTTCAGTTTGAATTAAATGATCTAGTTAAAGATCTTAATTTATCCAAAATCCTGCCGAAAGATTAGCTTCTTGACTTCAGGAAAAAGATTTTTAAAACTTGGTACAAGTGTTTATTTTTACCGCAACAGAGAAGAGCAACTTCGAAAAAACTTTGATCAATATGATAAATTTGTTTTTTTGTAATGATATAGAGCAATTCTTTTTTCAATTTGGCGTATCAACATATGGTAGAAAGGATTGAATGCTTTTCATTGATAGCTCTAAAAGCAGTTTAAATGTAATCTTCTCACAACGAAAACAAGTATAAGTTAATTCCGATAGGAAAATTCTGTAAAAAGAAAAATATGTAAATATACATCGCTATATAATGTATTGATAAATTTCTAAAAATCATTTTTCAGAGAATTTCAGTAATTTTTCAAGAGTCCGATTCCAGTAATTTTTTACAGGAAATTTTGCGGCAAAACTCTTTATACTTAATTGTTACCTTTACACTCACCGAACACCTTTTACCAGTAATTAGAAAACATCATAAAACTTTGTAAAAACAGCACTTTATATTCACTCCAACCAACCGAAGATAATTATAATTTTAAAATTTTTTTAAACAATTAATTTATAATTTTATTAGATTTTATTATAAAAAATTAATATATAAAAATAATAAAAAAAATTAAACCAAAAAGAAATTAACCTAGGGTTTTTTGAGGTTTAGTATTAATAAGCAGCGCCAAACATATATTACAATATTTTTTTCCAATTTTTTGATTAGCTGTTATATATTAGCAAAAAACTTTTACATTTTACATATATTTTAAAAGTTTTTACATAATATGAAGATACTTTTTATTTTGTTAGAGTTATAAATTTATTAGAAAAAAATTTTAACTAATTTTTCTTCAAATTATTAAATCTTTAGGGCAAATTTATGTTAAACTTTACTAATTGAATCTAATTTCAAAGATTTTAATCGCTAATGAAAATTGTTTTGAAGTGGGTGTTTTTCGTATTTAGTCAAAAAGAACATAAAAATATTAAAACCGGTAAAAAGTAACAAAAATTTTTACTGTTATGGAATTTACCTGATATTTTTGTTAATTTTTGAACACTAATATTAACTCTACGGGAAATGTGTACTTTCTTGGTAATAAACAAAAGCTTTAACTTTTATAATCCACATCTTTACCCAAATATTTGATAGAAACTTTGATTCTCAAAAAAAATTCTTGTTCTATATCACTGAACTTCAATTTATGTGAATGATTCTCATAGCTTATAACCGATGCATACCGATGGGTGTAGAATGTAGATAGATACATCATGATTCGTTGCATAATAATCGGAGACATTTTATAATTACATTCATATTGTAAGGATGCTTATAAAAGCTTCAGTATTGCAATAAATACTACATTTTTCACATGCCATATGCTATCTAAGTGATTTCAAAATTATTTTTGAACGTAAGTTCTTAAAGATAATTGGCCCTCCAAAAAAAATTGAGTGTGTTGAGGTGCAAAATAAGTTTTAGCTTTAAAAAACTTGCGATATAACATCGTTTTGCAAATATATATTAAACTTAAATATAACATAAACATGTTTAAAAGAAGGTTCGTGTTAGTTTACGAAGATTGGCGAAGTTGACTTAGCGTGCGCTTACGATCAACAGACGTAGTGCTAATTTTTATATTTATCAGCACGAACATGCAAGGCTTGCGTGATTGGTTTATCGCTAGGTAACCAAATTGCGTTGTTGTTCCTCATGCAAATAAAATGAACGCACTTAATTGGTTTATTAATAAATACTGCATTATTTCCTCATCATCACGTCATTACACATATTTTGTTAAATTAGGTCATCACGTAAAAATTCACTTAGTAACGCTAGTAATTTTGCTTACCTGTTATACCACCAATAATAATAATAATTGAACAATGGAAAATCTATTGCAAGCATATAGAAAATTAATTGCAGAAATGGATATGGTCAAGGACAAGAAGCCTCCCATCTCACATTTGCGAGATGAAGAATGTAATGATACATTGGAAACGAAAATTTCAATATATCTATTTATTGAATTGTTATTATTTAGGCTTTTATTAATATATTTATTTTTGAAAAAGAATGTCGATGAAAGATTGGTGAATGGAGTAGAATTGAGGGAGAATAATATTGAAAGAGAAAACCTTAAACACATAAAACAACCAGAAGATAAGGACAGTTTTAAGAATAATATTTTTCAAGCCACTGATTTTGAGGTGGACCAAGTATCTCAGAAAAAATGCGAATTCATTTACAAAAGTTTATGTTATTTCAATGCTGAAAATATAGTCAGTGAAGAAGAAGATGAGAATAGCTGTATAATCAATATTTTCCCAATAGATGAAACTTTGCAAAAAGAAGATGAGAATAGTTGTATAACCAATGTTTTTCCAATAGATGAAAATGTGCAAATAGAAGATAAGAATAGCTGTATAATCAATGTTTTTAAAATAGATGACTTTAATGAAACATTGCAAAAAGAAGATGAGAATAGTTGTATAATCAATGTTTTTCCAATAGATGACTTTAATGAAACTTTGCAAAAAGAAGATGAGAATAGTTGTATAATAAATATTTTCCCAATAGATGAAAATGTGCAAAAAGAAGATGAGAATAGTTGTATAATAAATATTTTCCGAATAGATGAAAATGTGCAAATAGAAGATGAGAATAGCTGTATAATCAATGTTTTTCCAAAAGATGACGTTAATGAAACTTTGCAAAAAGAAGATGAGAATAGTTGTAAAATCAATATTTTCCCAATAGATGAAAATGTGCAAATAGAAGATGAGAATAGCTGTATAATCAATGTTTTTAAAATAGATGACTTTAATGAAACTTTGCAAAAAGAAGATGAGAATAGTTGTATAATAAATATTTTCCCAATAGATGAAAATGTGCAAATAGAAGATGAGAATAGCTGTATAATCAATGTTTTTCCAAGAGATGACGTTAATGAAACTTTGCAAAAAGAAGATGAGAATAGTTGTATAATCAATATTTTCCCAATAGATGAAAATGTGCAAATAGAAGATGAGAATAGCTGTATAATCAATGTTTTTAAAATAGATGACTTTAATGAAACTTTGCAAAAAGAAGATGAGAATAGTTGTATAATAAATATTTTCCCAATAGATGAAAATGTGCAAATAGAAGATGAGAATAGCTGTATAATCAATGTTTTTAAAATAGATGACTTTAATGAAACTTTGCAAAAAGAAGATGAGAATAGTTGTTTAATCAATGTTTTTCAAATAGATGACTTTAATAAAACTTTGCAAAAAGAAGATGAGAATAGTTGTATAATCAATGTTTTTCCAATAGATGAAAATTTACAAATAAAAGATGAGAATAGCTGTATAATCAATGTTTTTCCAAAAGATGACGTTAATGAAACTTTGCAAAAAGAAGATGAGAATAGTTGTATAATAAATATTTTCCCAATAGATGAAAATGTGCAAATAGAAGATGAGAATAGCTGTATAATCAATGTTTTTAAAATAGATGACTTTAATGAAACTTTGCAAAAAGAAGATGAGAATAGTTGTATAATCAATGTTTTTCCAATAGATGAAAATGTGCAAATAGAAGATGAGAATAGCTGTATAATCAATGTTTTTCCAAAAGATGACGTTAATGAAACTTTGCAAAAAGAAGATGAGAATAGTTGTATAATAAATGTTTTCCCAATAGATGAAAATGTGCAAATAGAAGATGAGAATAGCTGTATAATCAATGTTTTTAAAATAGATGACAAGAAACTTTGCAAAAAGAAGATGAGAATAGTTGTATAATCAATGTTTTTCCAATAGATGACTTTAATGAAACTTTGCAAAAAGAAGATGAGAATAGTTGTATAATCAATATTTTCCCAATAGATGAAAATGTGCAAATAGAAGATGAGAATAGCTGTATAATCAATGTTTTTAAAATAGATGACTTTAATGAAACTTTGCAAAAAGAAGATGAGAATAGTTGTATAATCAATGTTTTTCCAATAGATGATTAATGAAATTTGAAAAAGAAGATGAGAATAGTTGTATAATCAATGTTTTTCCAATAGATGAAAATTTACAAATAGAAGATGAGAATAGCTGTATAATCAATGTTTTTCCAAAAGATGACGTTAATGAAACTTTGCAAAAAGAAGATGAGAATAGTTGTATAATCAATATTTTCCCAATAGATGAAAATGTGCAAATAGAAGATGAGAATAGCTGTATAATCAATGTTTTTAAAATAGATGACTTTAATGAAACTTTGCAAAAAGAAGATGAGAATAGTTGTATAATCAATGTTTTTCCAATAGATGACTTTAATGAAACTTTGCAAAAAGAAGATGAGAATAGTTGTATAATAAATATTTTCCCAATAGATGAAAATGTGCAAAAAGAAGATGAGAATAGTTGCATAATAAATATTTTCCCAATAGATGAAAATGTGCAAATAGAAGATGAGAATAGCTGTATAATCAATGTTTTTCCAAAAGATGACGTTAATGAAACTTTGCAAAAAGAAGATGAGAATAGTTGTATAATAAATATTTTCCCAATAGATGAAAATGTGCAAAAAGAAGATGAGAATAGTTGTATAATAAATATTTTCCCAATAGATGAAAATGTGCAAATAGAAGATGAGAATAGCTGTATAATCAATGTTTTTCCAAAAGATGACGTTAAGGAAACTTTGCAAAAAGAAGATGAAAATAGTTGTATAATCAATATTTTCCCAATAGATGAAAATGTGCAAATAGAAGATGAGAATAGCTGTATAATCAATGTTTTTAAAATAGATGACTTTAATGAAACTTTGCAAAAAGAAGATGAGAATAGTTGTATAATCAATGTTTTTCCAATAGATGAAAATTTACAAATAGAAGATGAGAATAGCTGTATAATCAATGTTTTTCCAAAAGATGACGTTAATGAAACTTTGCAAAAAGAAGATGAGAATAGTTGTATAATAAATATTTTCCCAATAGATGAAAATGTGCAAATAGAAGATGAGAATAGCTGTATAATCAATATTTTCCCAATAGATGAAAATGTGCAAATAGAAGATGAGAATAGCTGTATAATCAATGTTTTTAAAATAGATGACTTTAATGAAACTTTGCAAAAAGAAGATGAGAATAGTTGTATAATCAATGTTTTTCCAATAGATGAAAATGTGCAAATAGAAGATGAGAATAGCTGTATAATCAATGTTTTTCCAAAAGATGACGTTAATGAAACTTTGCAAAAAGAAGATGAGAATAGTTGTATAATAAATATTTTCCCAATAGATGAAAATGTGCAAATAGAAGATGAGAATAGCTGTATAATCAATGTTTTTAAAATAGATGACTTTAATGAAACTTTGCAAAAAGAAGATGAGAATAGTTGTATAATCAATGTTTTTCCAATAGATGAAAAGGTGCAAATAGAAGATGAGAATAGCTGTATAATCAATGTTTTTCCAAAAGATGACGTTAATGAACCTTTGCAAAAAGAAGATGAGAATAGTTGTATAATCAATGTTTTTCCAATAGATGAAAATGTGCAAATAGAAGATGAGAATAGCTGTATAATCAATGTTTTTAAAATAGATGACTTTAATGAAACTTTGCAAAAAGAAGATGAGAATAGTTGTATAATCAATGTTTTTCCAATAGATGACTTTAATGAAACTTTGCAAAAAGAAGATGAGAATAGTTGTATAATAAATATTTTCCCAATAAATGAAAATGTGCAAAGAGAAGATGAGAATAGCTGTATAATCAATGTTTTTAAAATAGATGACTTTAATGAAACTTTGCAAAAAGAAGATGAGAATAGTTGTATAATCAATGTTTTTCCAATAGATGACTTTAATGAAACTTTGCAAAAAGAAGATGAGAATAGTTGTATAATCAATGTTTTTCCAATAGATGAAAATTTACAAATAGAAGATGAGAATAGCTGTATAATCAATGTTTTTCCAAAAGATGACGTTAATGAAACTTTGCAAAAAGAAGATGAGAATAGTTGTATAATAAATATTTTCCCAATAGATGAAAATGTGCAAATAGAAGATGAGAATAGCTGTATAATCAATGTTTTTAAAATAGATGACTTTAATGAAACTTTGCAAAAAGAAGATGAGAATAGTTGTATAATCAATGTTTTTCCAATAGATGACTTTAATGAAACTTTGCAAAAAGAAGATGAGAATAGTTGTATAATAAATATTTTCCCAATAGATGAAAATGTGCAAAAAGAAGATGAGAATAGTTGTATAATAAATATTTTCCCAATAGATGAAAATGTGCAAATAGAAGATGAGAATAGCTGTATAATCAATGTTTTTCCAAAAGATGACGTTAATGAAACTTTGCAAAAAGAAGATGAGAATAGTTGTATAATAAATATTTTCCCAATAGATGAAAATGTGCAAAAAGAAGATGAGAATAGTTGTATAATAAATATTTTCCCAATAGATGAAAATGTGCAAATAGAAGATGAGAATAGCTGTATAATCAATGTTTTTCCAAAAGATGACGTTAAGGAAACTTTGCAAAAAGAAGATGAAAATAGTTGTATAATCAATATTTTCCCAATAGATGAAAATGTGCAAATAGAAGATGAGAATAGCTGTATAATCAATGTTTTTAAAATAGATGACTTTAATGAAACTTTGCAAAAAGAAGATGAGAATAGTTGTATAATCAATGTTTTTCCAATAGATGAAAATTTACAAATAGAAGATGAGAATAGCTGTATAATCAATGTTTTTCCAATAGATGACTTTAATGAAACTTTGCAAAAAGAAGATGAGAATAGTTGTATAATAAATATTTTCCAATTAAATGAAAATGTGCAAATAGAAGATGAGAATAGCTGTATAATCAATGTTTTTAAAATAGATGACTTTAATGAAACTTTGCAAAAAGAAGATGAGAATAGTTGTATAATCAATGTTTTTCCAATAGATAACTTTAATGAAACTTTGCAAAAAGAAGATGAGAATAGTTGTATAATCAATGTTTTTCCAATAGATGAAAATTTACAAATAGAAGATGAGAATAGCTGTATAATCAATGTTTTTCCAAAAGATGACGTTAATGAAACTTTGCAAAAAGAAGATGAGAATAGTTGTATAATAAATATTTTCCCAATAGATGAAAATGTGCAAATAAAAGATGAGAATAGCTGTATAATCAATATTTTCCCAATAGATGAAAATGTGCAAATAGAAGATGAGAATAGCTGTATAATCAATGTTTTTAAAATAGATGACTTTAATGAAACTTTGCAAAAAGAAGATGAGAATAGTTGTATAATCAATGTTTTTCCAATAGATGAAAATGTGCAAATAGAAGATGAGAATAGCTGTATAATCAATGTTTTTCCAAAAGATGACGTTAATGAAACTTTGCAAAAAGAAGATGAGAATAGTTGTATAATAAATATTTTCCCAATAGATGAAAATGTGCAAATAGAAGATGAGAATAGCTGTATAATCAATATTTTCCCAATAGATGAAAATGTGCAAATAGAAGATGAGAATAGCTGTATAATCAATGTTTTTAAAATAGATGACTTTAATGAAACTTTGCAAAAAGAAGATGAGAATAGTTGTATAATCAATGTTTTTCCAATAGATGAAAATGTGCAAATAGAAGATGAGAATAGCTGTATAATCAATGTTTTTCCAAAAGATGACGTTAATGAAACTTTGCAAAAGAAGATGAGAATAGTTGTATAATAAATATTTTCCCAATAGATGAAAATGTGCAAATAGAAGATGAGAATAGCTGTATAATCAATGTTTTTAAAATAGATGACTTTAATGAAACTTTGCAAAAAGAAGATGAGAATAGTTGTATAATCAATGTTTTTCCAATAGATGAAAAGGTGCAAATAGAAGATGAGAATAGCTGTATAATCAATGTTTTTCCAAAAGATGACGTTAATGAACCTTTGCAAAAAGAAGATGAGAATAGTTGTATAATCAATGTTTTTCCAATAGATGAAAATGTGCAAATAGAAGATGAGAATAGCTGTATAATCAATGTTTTTAAAATAGATGACTTTAATGAAACTTTGCAAAAAGAAGATGAGAATAGTTGTATAATCAATGTTTTTCCAATAGATGACTTTAATGAAACTTTGCAAAAAGAAGATGAGAATAGTTGTATAATAAATATTTTCCCAATAAATGAAAATGTGCAAATAGAAGATGAGAATAGCTGTATAATCAATGTTTTTAAAATAGATGACTTTAATGAAACTTTGCAAAAAGAAGATGAGAATAGTTGTATAATCAATGTTTTTCCAATAGATAACTTTAATGAAACTTTGCAAAAAGAAGATGAGAATAGTTGTATAATCAATGTTTTTCCAATAGATGAAAATTTACAAATAGAAGATGAGAATAGCTGTATAATCAATGTTTTTCCAAAAGATGACGTTAATGAAACTTTGCAAAAAGAAGATGAGAATAGTTGTATAATAAATATTTTCCCAATAGATGAAAATGTGCAAATAGAAGATGAGAATAGCTGTATAATCAATATTTTCCCAATAGATGAAAATGTGCAAATAGAAGATGAGAATAGCTGTATAATCAATGTTTTTAAAATAGATGACTTTAATGAAACTTTGCAAAAAGAAGATGAGAATAGTTGTATAATCAATGTTTTTCCAATAGATGAAAATTTACAAATAGAAGATGAGAATAGCTGTATAATCAATGTTTTTCCAAAAGATGACGTTAATGAAACTTTGCAAAAAGAAGATGAGAATAGTTGTATAATAAATATTTTCCCAATAGATGAAAATGTGCAAATAGAAGATGAGAATAGCTGTATAATCAATATTTTCCCAATAGATGAAAATGTGCAAATAGAAGATGAGAATAATTGTATAATCAATGTTTTTCCAATAGATGACGTTAATGAAACTTTGCAAAAAGAAGATGAGAATAGTTGTATAATAAATATTTTCCCAATAGATGAAAATGTGCAAATAGAAGATGAGAATAGTTGTATAATCAATATTTTCCCAATAGATGAAAATGTGCAAATAGAAGATGAGAATAGCTGTATAATCAATGTTTTTAAAATAGATGACTTTAATGAAACTTTGCAAAATGAAGATGAGAATAGTTGTATAATCAATGTTTTTCCAATAGATGAAAATGTGCAAATAGAAGATGAGAATAGCTGTATAATCAATGTTTTTAAAATAGATGACTTTAATGAAACTTTGCAAAAAGAAGATGAGAATAGTTGTATAATCAATGTTTTTCCAATATATGATTTTAATGAAACTTTGCAAAAAGAAGATGAGAATAGTTGTATAATCAATGTTTTCCCAATAGATGAAACTTTGCAAAAAGAAGATGAGAATAGCTGTATAATCAATGTTTTTCCAAAAGATGACGTTAATGAAACTTTGCAAAAAGGAGATGAGAATAGTTGTATAATCAATGTTTTTCCAATAGATGAAAATTTACAAATAGAAGATGAGAATAGCTGTATAATCAATATTTTTCCAATAGATGAAAATGTGCAAATAGAAGATGAGAATAGCTGTATAATCAATGTTTTTAAAATAGATGACTTTAATGAAACTTTGCAAAAAGAAGATGAGAATAGTTGTATAATCAATGTTTTTCCAAAAGATGACGTTAATGAAACTTTGAAAAAGAAGATGAGAATAGTTGTATAATAAATATTTTCCAAATAGATAAAAATGTGCAAATAGAATATGAGAATAGCTGTATAATCAAAGTTTTTAAAATAGATGACTTTAATGAAACTTTGCAAAAAGAAGATGAGAATAGTTGTATAATCAATGTTTTTCAAATAGATGACTTTAATGAAACTTTGCAAAAAGAAGATGAGATTAGTTGTATAATCAATGTTTTTCCAATAGATGAAAATTTACAAATAAAAGATGAGAATAGCTGTATTATCAATGTTTTTCCAAAAGATGACGTTAATGAAACTTTGCAAAAAGAAGATGAGAATAGTTGTATAATCAATATTTTCCCAATAGATGAAAATGTGCAAATAGAAGATGAGAATAGCTGTATAATCAATGTTTTTAAAATAGATGACTTTAATGAAACTTTGCAAAAAGAAGATGAGTATAGTTGTATAATCAACGTTTTTCCAATTGTGAAAATTTACAAATAGAAGATGAGAATAGCTGTATAATCAATGTTTTTCCAATAGATGACGTTAATGAAACTTTGCAAAAAGAAGATGAGAATAGTTGTATAATAAATATTTTCCCAATAGATGAAAATGTGCAAATAGAAGATGAGAATAGCTGTATAATCAATATTTTCCCAATAGATGAAAATGTGCAAAAAGAAGATGAGAATAATTGTATAATCAATGTTTTTCCAATAGAACTTTGCAAAAAGAAGATGAGAATAGTTGTATAATCAATATTTTCCCAATAGATGAAAATGTGCAAATAGAAGATGAGAATAGCTGTATAATCAATGTTTTTAAAATAGATGACTTTAATGAAACTTTGCAAAAAGAAGATGAGAATAGTTGTATAATCAATGTTTTTCCAATAGATGAAAATGTGCAAATAGAAGATGAGAATAGCTGTATAATCAATGTTTTTCCAAAAAATGACGTTAATGAAACTTTGCAAAAAGAAGATGAGAATAGTTGTATAATCAACGTTTTTCCAATAGATGAAAATGTGCAAATAGAAGATGAGAATAGCTGTATAATCAATGTTTTTAAAATAGATGACTTTAATGAAACTTTGCAAAAAGAAGATGAGAATAGTTGTATAATCAATGTTTTTCCAATAGATGACTTTAATGAAACTTTGCAAAAAGAAGATGAGAATAGTTGTATAATAAATATTTTCCCAATAAATGAAAATGTGCAAATAGAAGATGAGAATAGCTGTATAATCAATGTTTTTAAAATAGATGACTTAAATGAACTTTGCAAAAAGAAGATGAGAATAGTTGTATAATAAATATTTTCCCAATAGATGAAAATGTGCAAATAGAAGATGAGAATAGCTGTATAATCAATATTTTCCCAATAGATGAAAATGTTCAAATAGAAGATGAGAATAGCTGTATAATCAATGTTTTTAAAATAGATGACTTTAATGAAACTTTGCAAAAAGAAGATGAGAATAGTTGTATAATCAATGTTTTTCCAATAGATGAAAATTTGCAAATAGAAGATGAGAATAGCTGTATAATCAATATTTTCCCAATAGATGAAAATGTGCAAATAGAAGATGAGAATAGCTGTATAATCAATGTTTTTAAAATAGATGACTTTAATGAAACTTTGCAAAAAGAAGATGAGAATAGTTGTATAATCAATATTTTCCCAATAGATGAAAATTTGCAAATAGAAGATGAGAATAGTTGTATAATCAATGTTTTCCCAATGAGATGATTTTAATGAAACTTTGCAAAAAAAGATGAGAATAGTTGTATAATCAATGTTTTCCTTTAGATGGCTTTATTGAAACTTTGCAAAAAGAAGATGAGAATAGTTGTATAATCAATATTTTCCCAATAGATGAAAATTTGCAAATAGAAGATGAGAATAGCTGTATAATCAATGTTTTTCCAATAGATGACTTTAATGAAACTTTGCAAAAAGAAGATGAGAACAGTTGTATAATCAATATTTCCCCAATAGATTAATAAAACTTTGCAAATAGAAAATGAGAATAGCTGTATAATCAATATTTTTCCAATAGATGGCTTTAAAACTTTGCAAATAGAAGATGAGAATAGTTGTATAATCAATGTTTTTCCAATAGATGGCTCTAATGAAACTTTGCAAATAGAAGATGAGAATAGTTGTATTCAATAGATTGCCTTTGAAACTTTTCAAATTGAAGATGAGAATAATTTTATAATTAATATTTTTCCAATAGATGTCTTTAATGAAACTTTGCAAATAGAAGATGAGAATAGTTGTATAATCAATGTTTTTCCAATAGATGAAAATTTACAAATAAAAGATGAGAATAGCTGTATTATCAATGTTTTTCCAAAAGATGACGTTAATGAAACTTTGCAAAAAGAAGATGAGAATAGTTGTATAATAAATATTTTCCCAATAGATGAAAATGTGCAAATAGAAGATGAGAATAACTGTATAATCAATATTTTCTCAATAGATGAAAATCTTCAAATAAAAGATGAGAATAGCTGTATAATCAATGTTTTTAAAATAGATGACTTTAATGAAACTTTGCAAAATGAAGATGAGAATAGTTGTATAATCAATGTTTTTCCAATAGATGAAAATGTGCAAATAGAAGATGAGAATAGCTGTATAATCAATGTTTTTAAAATAGATGACTTTAATGAAACTTTGCAAAAAGAAGATGAGAATAGTTGTATAATAAATATTTTTCCAATAGATGAAAATGTGCAAATAGAAGATGAGAATAGCTGTATAATCAATGTTTTTAAAATAGATGACTTTAATGAAACTTTGCAAAAAGAAGATGAGAATAATTGTATAATCTATGTTTTTCCAATAGATGACTTTAATGAAACTTTGCAAAAAGAAGATGAGAATAGTTGTATAATCAATGTTTTTCCAATAGATGAAAATTTACAAATAGAAGATGAGAATAGCTGTATAATCAATGTTTTTCCAAAAGATGACGTTAATGAAACTTTGCAAAAAGAAGATGAGAATAGTTGTATAATAAATATTTTCCCAATAGATGAAAATGTGCAAATAGAAGATGAGAATAACTGTATAATCAATATTTTCTCAATAGATGAAAATCTTCAAATAAAAGATGAGAATAGCTGTATAATCAATGTTTTTAAAATAGATGACTTTAATGAAACTTTGCAAAATGAAGATGAGAATAGTTGTATAATCAATGTTTTTCCAATAGATGAAAATGTGCAAATAGAAGATGAGAATAGCTGTATAATCAATGTTTTTAAAATAGATGACTTTAATGAAACTTTGCAAAAAGAAGATGAGAATAGTTGTATAATCAATGTTTTTCCAATATATGATTTTAATGAAACTTTGCAAAAAGAAGATGAGAATAGTTGTATAATCAATGTTTTCTCAATAGATGAAACTTTGCAAAAAGAAGATGAGAATAGCTGTATAATCAATGTTTTTCCAAAAGATGACGTTAATGAAACTTTGCAAAAAGGAGATGAGAATAGTTGTATAATCAATGTTTTTCCAATAGATGAAAATTTACAAATAGAAGATGAGAATAGCTGTATAATCAATATTTTTCCGATAGATGAAAATGTGCAAATAGAAGATGAGAATAGCTGTATAATCAATGTTTTTAAAATAGATGACTTTAATGAAACTTTGCAAAAAGAAGATGAGAATAGTTGTATAATCAATGTTTTTCCAAAAGATGACGTTAATGAAACTTTGAAAAAGAAGATGAGAATAGTTGTATAATAAATATTTTCCAAATAGATGAAAATGTGCAAATAGAAGATGAGAATAGCTGTATAATCAATGTTTTTAAAATAGATGACTTTAATGAAACTTTGCAAAAAGAAGATGAGTATAGTTGTATAATCAACGTTTTTCCAATTGATGAAAATTTACAAATAGAAGATGAGAATAGCTGTATAATCAATGTTTTTAAAATAGATGACTTTAATGAAACTTTGCAAAAAGAAGATGAGAATAGTTGTATAATAAATATTTTTCCAATAGATGAAAATGTGCAAATAGAAGATGAGAATAGCTGTATAATCAATGTTTTTAAAATAGATGACTTTAATGAAACTTTGCAAAAAGAAGATGAGAATAATTGTATAATCTATGTTTTTCCAATAGATGACTTTAATGAAACTTTGCAAAAAGAAGATGAGATTAGTTGTATAATCAATGTTTTTCCAATAGATGAAAATTTACAAATAAAAGATGAGAATAGCTGTATTATCAATGTTTTTCCAAAAGATGACGTTAATGAAACTTTGCAAAAAGAAGATGAGAATAGTTGTATAATCAATATTTTCCCAATAGATGAAAATGTGCAAATAGAAGATGAGAATAGCTGTATAATCAATGTTTTTAAAATAGATGACTTTAATGAAACTTTGCAAAAAGAAGATGAGTATAGTTGTATAATCAACGTTTTTCCAATTGATGAAAATTTACAAATAGAAGATGAGAATAGCTGTATAATCAATGTTTTTAAAATAGATGACTTAAATGAAACTTTGCAAATAGAAGATGAGAATAGCTGTATAATAAATATTTTCCCAATAGATGAAAATGTGCAAATAGAAGATGAGAATAGCTGTATAATCAATATTTTCCCAATAGATGAAAATGTGCAAAAAGAAGATGAGAATAGTTGTATAATCAATGTTTTTCCAATAGATGACGTTAATGAAACTTTGCAAAAAGAAGATGAGAATAGTTGTATAATCAATATTTTCCCAATAGATGAAAATGTGCAAATAGAAGATAAGAATAGCTGTATAATCAATGTTTTTAAAATAGATGACTTTAATGAAACTTTGCAAAAAGAAGATGAGAATAGTTGTATAATCAATGTTTTTCCAATAGATGAAAATGTGCAAATAGAAGATGAGAATTGCTGTATAATCAATGTTTTTCCAAAAAATGACGTTAATGAAACTTTGCAAAAAGAAGATGAGAATAGTTGTATAATCAATGTTTTTCCAATAGATGAAAATGTGCAAATAGAAGATGAGAATAGATATATAATCAATGTTTTTAAAATAGATGACTTTAATGAAACTTTGCAAAAAGAAGATGAGAATAGTTGTATAATCAATGTTTTTCCAATAGATGACTTTAATGAAACTTTGCAAAAAGAAGATGAGAATAGTTGTATAATAAATATTTTCCCAATAAATGAAAATGTGCAAATAGAAGATGAGAATAGCTGTATAATCAATTTTTTTAAAATAGATGATTTTAATGAAACTTTGCAAAAAGAAGATGAGAATAGTTGTATAATAAATATTTTCCCAATAGATGAAAATGTGCAAATAGAAGATTAGAATAGCTGTATAATCAATATTTTCCCAATAGATAAAAATGTTCAAATAGAAGATGAGAATAGCTGTATAATCAATGTTTTTAAAATAGATGACTTAAATGAAACTTTGCAAAAAGAAGATGAGAATAGTTGTATAATCAATGTTTTTCCAATAGATGAAAATTTACAAATAGAAGATAAGAATAGCTGTATAATCAATATTTTCCCAATAGATGAAAATGTGCAAATAGAAGATGAGAATAGCTGTATAATCAATGTTTTTAAAATAGATGACTTTAATGAAACTTTGCAAAAAGAAGATGAGAATAGTTGTATAATCAATATTTTCCCAATAGATGAAAATTTGAAAATAGAAGATGAGAATAGTTGTATAATCAATATTTTCCCAATGAATGATTTTAATGAAACTTTGCAAAAAATGATGAGAATAGTTGTATAATCAATATTTTCCTTTAGATGGCTTTATTGAAACTTTGCAAAAAGAAGATAAGAAAAGTTGTATAATCAATATTTTCCCAATAGATAAAAATTTGCAAATAGAAGATGAGAATAGCTGTATAATCAATATTTTCCAATAGATGACTTTAATGAAACTTTGCAAATGGAAGATGAGAACAGTTGTATAATCAATATTTCCCCAATAGATTAATAAAACTTTGCAAATAGAAAATGAGAATAGCTGTATAATCAATATTTTTCCAATAGATGGCTTTAAAACTTTGCAAATAGAAAATGAGAATAGCTGTATAATCAATATTTTTCCAATAGATGGCTTTAAAACTTTGCAAATAGAAAATGAGAATAGTTGTATAATCAATATTTTTCCAATAAATGGCTCTAATGAAACTTTGCAAATAGAATATGAGAATAGTTGTACAATCAATATTTTTCCAATAGATTGCCTTAATGAAACTTTTCAAATTGAAGATGAGAATAATTTTATAATTAATATTTTTCCAATAGATGTCTTTAATGAAACTTTGCAAATAGAAGATGAGAATAGTTGTATAATCGATATTTTTATAATATATGTCTTTAATGAAACTTCGCAAATAGAAGATGAGAATAGTTGTATAATTAATATTTTTCCAATAGATGACTTTAATGAAACTTTGCAAATATAAAATGAGAATAGTTGTATAATTAAATTTATCAATAAATAGTTTTAATTATATTTTAATTGTAAATTCAATATTTATATTATATTATATAATATTTTGCAAATAGAAGATGAGAATAGTTGTATAATCAATATTTTTCCAATAGATGTCTTTAATAATACTTTGCAAATATAAGATGAGAATAGTTGTATAATCAATATTTTTTTGCCCCGCTTTATTTCAACGAACATAAGACAGAATTTTTTGTTTAACAAAATGAACATATGAGAATATGAATGTGTATGCAATCTCCCCATTCTGTGATGATAGGGGGGGGGGGGGAGCCATGTGTCCTGACACACACAAAAAGGGTATGTTTCTTTGTTACGCTGGAAGGACTTTTTCTCTGTCCTTCAATGACTTGTGCCTTTCCCCACTTATTCCAAGGGGTTATCTTTGGCAAGTATCTTGCTTCATTGAAGAATCTTCATGTTTTTGTAAGGCTCTAACGTCTTCTTTTCTTCAGGTATCCCTGTTCTTTAGTCGAATAATCGAAGAAAGGTAAAAATTTTATTTTTTAAAGAAATAGATAATATAATGAAATTTGCATATAGAAAATGATAATAAATGTATAATCGATATAAGTCAAGGAGATGATTTGAACAAGAAGGCTGTATCTTAAAAGAAAGCAACCTTGAATTCGACAAGTTAAGGTAATTTATATACTAAAAATAGAGTTAATGAATAAGAGGTAAAAGGTTTAATTTTTGAAGAAAGATCGCTTTAATGAAATGTTGTTAATAGAATATTATAATAATTGTATAATAGATATTTTCAGTCAATCATTATAACATAACCAAGTATCTCAAAAGAATAATATTTGAATATTATAAGTTTAGGTAATTTCACACCTCATTATATAGTAAACGAATTAGAGGTAAAAGATTCAGTATTTGAAGAAATATATAGCTTTAATGAAAATTCCCAATAGAATATGAGAATAGTTGAAGAATCAATATTTTTTCCATTCATTAATTGAAGAATATAAATTATAAATTTATATTTTGAAGAAATAGATTGCTTTAATTAAACCTTAATATAAATTCCTAAAAAACTTATAAATTTCGATTTAAAAAAGAATTGGCACAGATTATATTTTATTTTAAACAAATTTTAAGTCGTTTTCAATTCAAAGATAGCTTCTCCTAACATTTTAAATATTTATATGCAAACTGATTTTCATACAAAATTTTTTAATTAAAAGGAAGTATAAAATAAATTTGTTAAAGATATTTAAGGAACTATAGTTTAGCGGTAGATGTATTTAGATAGTATTACCTCTTAAAATAATAAATTTTTTTATTTTAGTAAATCTTTATTCTGTTAATTTTGGTTTAATGGCTATCATGAGCACGAGTTTTGAATTTCATATTAATGAAATTTTTTAGTTTTTTAATATTGTTGTTTGCATTTTTACTGATAAAGTATTCCTTTCATACAGATCTTCCAAAAAGTATTTACGAATCTGGTGGTTATTTATATTCATCTCTTAATCCATACATTATAAAAGAAGATTTATTTATAAGAAAGAATTTCTCTTTAGTTATTGAACAAGGTGTTGAAATATATTTCTATCCATTCAAGGCAATTTTTGTTGAAGGAGTGTTAGACGCTCAGGTGAAATTTTTAATATTTTATTTTTATGTACAATGTAGTGATGGTATTTAACCGGTTAATTCATTGCACTGTTGTGCCGATTATCGGCACCTGTAACAGAGTATTCTCCTTTATTCCGCATTGCCTTGATACCTTGATTTTTAAATATTTTTAAAAATTTTATATACGGTGTTACCTTTAGAAAAGTGTATTCTTTGCTTCTTTTTTGATTTAAAAACAACAGAACAAATGCAATTTACAAATGTTATTTTAACTCCCTCATTATCCTCTCCTTCCTTCAAGCATACTGCATAGGATCAATCTTGACGAGATTTGGCATTTTTCTCTTCCTATACCGATCGTTTCTCGCCTTTATGGTTTCTAATTTAATTAAAATATCAATAGAGATATTAACTGTAGTCAAAAGAGAGTAAAATAAATTTATTAAATCAAAATTATTAATCAAGGATTTGATTCAACTGTATCAATATTATTTGCTTGGGGAGATTTTTTGTGCTTTTTATTGCAGCATTACTTGGTCAGTACAAATCACAAATATTGCAAATACCTTTGTCCAACTTCCCTTTCATAGATTGACGATACTTTATCAAATGTCACAACCGGGTATTATAGTGCTTCCTTTGGTTGTGAGTTCCACAATAAACTCTTTTAATGGCGCAAAAGACATACGACTGAGATTTTGAAAATATATGATTTTGGCTCAATTTCCTCTCTACCACGGTTGCTGTAATTTTATATAACACGAAACGGAATAAATCGGTCTTGAAATATTGTTTCCCACTTTGTAACAAATAGCGAACAGCATGACTTATTCAAACATTTTACAATTTGAAAACAGTATCTTGATTGTCTACAGTGATTAGCCCGCGTTTAGGATATGGTGTTGATTGTGCTTTTTATCCATTTGACACACCAGTACAATCAACTAGATGTCCATCAATCACAATTTTGCTCCAAATGTTTGACAAAACCTCAACTGCTTTTTAGAAGTTCTTCTTTTCTAGATTTAAATCAATGGTCTTGCTATTAGAATCTAGATCCTTTCCAAAGGAATCATGTAGCAGAATTATTGGAGATAAATAATGTGATAAGAGTGCCATAGAAACATTTCATTGTACCGCGTACGTACTGCCATTGAAGATATCCTCACTACTCCTGTAAAGAGCCGCACACTTTTTAAATAGCTCTTCTTCTCACCTTTTTGTCTACGTGTTTTATCCTTGGCAACTTTTTCAAATAATGTATGCCATTTTAAAATCACACATGCTCTTTACTCGTAATTTGTTCAAGTATCGGTATCCGTTCAAATTTTTCTTTATTTCTTTTATGTTATTTTATTCTTCCTTTTTTATATAGTTTGTCGTCATATAGCAGAATAGATTCGAATATTTCATTATTTTATAACATAACCTTGCATCTCTGGGTATGAATTTTTCATGTTGAATATGATATAATACTTTACATTGATGCATTTCATAATTGAATTAATCGAGTTTTAGTTTTTTTGAATGATCTGTCTATTGGTAAATTCGAATAAAATCTGCTTTTCAGTTTGAGTCAAAACAATAAAATTCTTTCCCCTTTTTTTGATTTAAAGAAGTAAAGGGATAGATGGCATGCTTCGTACAAGAAATTATATGTGAGTCTGAGCTGCAAAACGCCCAACTTCGTGCAAAATATCCTAGGTACGAAACGTCGTGAACTCATCTTCAAATCACCACCTTTTCAGTAGTTAAACTAGGTACAGAAAATTTCATCTGATGCGTATTTATTTGTCCTGTCTCAAAAGATCCATTTGCCTTTATTATGCATTAAAGCAGACTTTGTCAACGTGTTTATCTAAATTTCGCACGAACATTCAAAATCGCCTATTATGGAGTAAAAATGGCAAAAAAAATTCACCTTTTTGTTAAGTTCGATAAACTCTTAAAAATTTGCTTTTACAGATTTTATATTACGAGAAAAGTGATTTATCACTCATCCCTTTATTTAGGGCTGAAGCAAATCCTCAATTCTAAAAAATGGTTTGGAAAATTGGAATAAAAAGTGTAGCAAATCATTATTATTATTATTATTATCTCCATTGAAATTTTGATATATTAATACAAATAAATTCTGCACTCGGGCCCGACCGCCCCAGTTCTCTTATTACATCATTGGTTCATTTTTCATATTAGGGGCGCACATCTAGTTAAATCATAAAACTAACTTACCCCCCCCCCCCCCATGTGATCTCCAGGGGGGCAAAAAAGCTCTACAAGCTTCTTTCCATACTATCGCTTGGAAAATTTTACTTTGGAAAGCCACCTCATGTTTGAGTGCATCTAGAGTTTTTCAAATAGAAAACAAACAAGATTTGAAGCATTTGCTTTAATGAATGGATTGTTTTATGTCTTCATTGAAAACATTTTTTAACTCATCGGATATGGTTTTTGGCTTGGCGCACGGGCTACCAATTGCATCTGGAGATTTTTGCTTAGCCAATTTCCGACTTAATACCATGTGCTGTAAAAAAAATATGACTTTGTCATATGTTTCTCTAGCAGTTGTTCTATTCCCGAGTTTCGCAAAATTTTAAATTGTCCACCAGGTTCTTGCCATATACATATTGTACGTAAACACAAGGCTGAGATAAGTTTGCAACATCCATTGTTTCATCAATCTGAGCAAAAAAGTTGAAAATCGAATTTCGAATCAATAAAACCCTTTTTGACATGTCATCAGACCTCTCTCCTATCAGCCTTTTAACGGTATCGTTTGACAGGAAGATTGAATCTTAGCACATTCAATATATCTTTGCATCAAGGTAATATCAACTGTTCTGCTATGTTGTGGGACTTTTTGACAACAGATATTTTTTTGAAACCTTTCAAACTATACTTAATATTTTGCAAATACATTCCTATGTGTTTACAAACATGAATTTGTGCAATCTTTCAGCGTATAGTTTTGTTTACCGAACTCGACTGCTTCACTACGCGCGCTAGCTTCATTTGACGGGCTTTAGAATGTGGATGCTAACACTTTAGATCCAAAGGACACTTTTCCTTTCTCTCTAGACTACCGAAACTTAATAATTCTAAAGCATCGTTTATTAGCTTGCCACTAACTCTTCTGGAAGCATATCCATTTTCCAATCCATCTGAGCTTTTGCGTTTTTACCACTTTGTTGATATCATGACGCCTGTCAAATTTCTGACTTTTTCTTTACTTTCTTTATCTTTCAAAGTTACTCCACAAATCTTTCTTAACTTCTCATCTTTCTCATTTCATTTGTTAGTAGTTTTTGTTTATCAGTTTCTTTTAGCGCCGAGTCTGTCTTGCACACGATAACTAAAGACAGATCTCACGCATGAAGATAAATAAACCAAGAAACATATGAAGCGCTATAATACAAACACTCAAACGGCCCTTTCCTATCGTGTGCCTGCTGATCCCTATACAACAATACAGGAGGCCACACATTCAAAAAATTTTGAAATTTTAAAGCCACCATTTTAACACATCCTTAGTTTCAATTTGAACTTGTTATGTGTATGTGTACATTCTACATTGTACACTGTTTCTTCACTCAATCGTGCGTAAAAATGTATGCATCAATTTATCCTATCCTTCAGATTGATTGTATCATCCTAAGTCGATTGATTACTTATATTTAAATAGATATGCGCATTATGTTAACCCGTTAACGACCAGAATAATCAGACGATATCTAATGTAAAGCAGAAGATCTGTATTAAAGAGCTTTGATAAACACGCAGACGATTTTATTTTTGTAAAGTCGACTCTGGGCGCTAACGAATTTGTTTTCACACGATGTGCTTTACGAAAAAATAGATTTTCAATAAATAAATTTTTAAGCATAGGATGTGCAAGGTGTCTTCTGTAGTTTGTTGGAGCATAGCATCCATCCTGCTCTAAATTTGATTGCACTTGCTCACAAATTCAAGTTTGCTGATTCATTTCACTTTTGTAGTATTCTTTGCTGTAATGAGCATTTATGCATATTATACACAGTCATATATCACTGAAAAATGTGGAGATGTGAGAGAGGTAAACGTATCTTTAAGTTTTCGAACTTTAAGTAAAGAAGTCTTGATACTGGACCGAATCCAAAGCCAAGCATCTAACCTTACTTCCTTACCAACCTTATTTTCACGTTTAACGAAACGATTAACTGTCTAAAAATGTGATAAATGACCGTCAAAAGACAAGATTGAAATATCAAAATAAAATTGAGCGTATAGCGAAGCATATTATTTGATAAAACAAAAGGTCACCCACCACCTTGTTTTAAAATAGACACAGCCTTAATAAATTACATTTTTAGTTTAACCCATTTAAGACCAAACAAAGCAGACGATATCTAAAAAACGCAGACGATTTATATTCAAAGTCATTGAAAAAAGCAGACGAAGATGAAATTACTTATGTTCCAAAATAGGAACATTGGTCGTAAATGTGTTAACGAGAAATTGCAATTCCATATGTCATCTATATTATTAGTTGCTAAGCTTATCAACATTTATCTAAGCTAAAAAATGTAAGAAAACTTTTTTTTATCTCTGATCATAAAAATGTCTCCTTGACAAAGCACGGGTTCACGTATTCACGGTCTGATTCAGGAGTGGCTAAAATCGTTCCTAGTCGTTAACCTAGGTCGAATCCGATTTTGTCCGTAGATAATATAACCAGCCAGGTTCCATCCCGTTCAAACTAGACACGGTCTACTAGTCCAAACCTGTTCTGGATAACGAGTAGAATTTAACCTAAATATATTATAGTCAATAAAAAGTTTTTTTATCTTCCTTAAATAGGGTGATTAACAGGGTTGTAGTCGTTGGAAACTAAAAATTCAGAATCCTACTTAACTCAAAGTATTTTGACTCCCCATTCCCTTCTGTTCGGATTCCTCTAGCTCACTCTCTCTTCTCCACATTTTGTTGATAAAATATGAAATAAGATACAAATGAGAGGTAATGTTAAAACCAAAATATTTTTTTACGCATTAAAAAAAGAATAAATACAAATATTATGCTGAAATGTAGGCATACTTTGTAATTTTTGAACATTTAACTTCCATTCCTAACGTTTATGATTCAGAGTCCCTTCAATTCTGAAGCGGACCTTACAATCCTGGTGAGATGTATTGTCGCTTTTCGCAGATTAAAAAAAATAAAGTAAGAAAATTGGATTACTTTATATTGCATTGAAAACTAAATGTGCATATCTGCCAGTCAAATTATTATTTTTAAATGCTGATATATCATTGGACATCACAAATGTATCTTTTTTATATAGGGTTCTCAGTATCGCCGAATCAAATTTAGTTCAATCTCGGACTTAGATCCTGAACACCGTGCATCATCTGTGAATCTTCTTGGCTCTCGAGAAAACACCTTTTTTCGTCTCGTCAACGGAAAAGATCTTTCGCAAGGATTTCTGCAAATAAGACACAATGATAGATGGATTTTCATTTGTTCCTCATCTTGGCGTGCACAGTAAGCCTTTGATACACCTGGAGAACATTTTGAAAAATTCTATTCTCTGTGAAAAATAAACCAATTATTTGTTATCAATAATAATCAATATACATACAGTGTATTGTAAAAGCTTTCGACCAAAACTTTAAACTATTATTTTTGATTTTATTATTAAAAATATTTCTTTTTTGTGAGCATTTATGCATTTTTATATTAGCAAACATATTCATTCATATAGTTTACTGATTAAAAATGCCGTGCAAAAGTTTTCGACCAGAGAACTTCATTCATGTAGATATTTTTTATTTTTATAAAATTTTAAAATCATCTCTTTTTATTATTTCTTTGCTTTGATATCATTTATGCCTAAAACATCATTAGAATTAAGACGAAAAGTCTGATCTCTGTTAATAAATGCTCTGAAATACGACCCCTCTACAATACTAATTCGTCAAAGATACGACTATTTATACACACAACACAAATAATATTAGCATTAATTATACCTCTCTTAAACGGCTTGTCTAACCCCTCAGATGCAAAAACTTAAAATGTTGATATATTATGTATAGCGAATACAGGTTTATTTTTATTTTATAACTCATACTAATGATTTTTTTTTAAATATAAATTCGTATTTTAAAAACTTTTTGATTTCGTATTTAATCAAATTATGTTTTATTGATAAAAAATAAACAAGTTATAATAATACTGTGATGACGTTATCAAAAAGCATAATTTTTGAAATCCCTTTGTAACGACTTCTAAAATTCGACTTTTTAAATGTGACTGGATGATCGGTCGTATCTGAGAGGTTGCTCTATAATTCAAAAACTATAGCTAACATGTTTAGATTATCTAGAAATAGTATTTCTTATTAAAAATATATAAGTACAGGAGCTATTGCAAATGATCCAAAAAGCAGTCATTCTTAAAAAATTGATATAATGCACAGATAATATTTAGAACATCGTAATAAGTCTCAAATTTTCTTATACCAAAAAACGTATTCTTACAAGAAAATTTGAAAAGTTTTAAAAAACATCTTTTACGAAGGTTCAATTAAAAAAAGATTATTGGGGGGGGGGGACCAAAGAAAAAGTAATATAGAGGGTATGTCTGATAGGCTAATAGCTATTTTCAGCGATGAAACAAAATTGAGTTTTTTTGTTTTGGATGCAAATGTGCTAGAAGACCTAAAGGAATAAGGTATAGTATAGCGAACGCTACCTCCAAAATATTTAATCACGAAAAATTTTTGTTAATCACGGAAGAATTTTTCTCAGTGGTGGGGAAAACTTTTGCACAATGCACCATATATATCATGCTGGCACAATCCTGGAATAAGATTGAGAGTTTGATTATGCATCCATTTTTATTAGTTATTATTATACAAAAAGTAATTGATAAAGTGTTCTCCAAGATGAAGTTATTGTATGTGTAGGGGGCGTGAGTAAGGTTGGTTAGGTACTGCGTTTTGATACCTCAAGGTCTTGGGTTCGATCTCGCTTCTAGCCTACTTTTCTCATAGTTTGATAGTAGCGGCGCAATTGTGCCTTTTCGGTGAAAACACTCCACGCTACCTTTACTTTATGTTAAGGCCGAAATGTTACGATGGTGGTGTGGAGATGAACAGTTTAAGAGCTACTCTCTCCATGATCCTTTCTTTGAACGGGAATGACTCACTCAGTGTCAAATCAATAACACGTTTATTTGATTGACAGATTACGCTACTTTGGATGCCAACAACGACTACAGTTAAAAACAGAAACGAAACCATTCTTAAATGGCTATACTGCTGTTTTTTTGTATATATATTTGTGTATGAATGTCTGCACGTTTTTTTTTGTGTCATACGTGTACTAATACAAATAAATAGGAAAGTTTGACTCCAAAACAACGTTAGAGTTTCCCCCTTTCTTGGAGTTGCACCTGTGATACAAAATTTTCGAAAAGTGGGCAGCAAGTCTGAAAGGGTTTAAAGACACCCTTGTATACGTGTAGATCAACCATATATCAAACAACGCAAAGATTTATATCATAATGGGCATAGAACCTATTTTATATACAGACATAGAGTAGAATCTGTGTGAGTGTGCTTTAGTGTGTGAATTCTTTATCCTCCTATTACACAGCACAATTACCATACATTTATAGCATCACATTTCTCACAACAAATAGATAGCAGCGCCCAACTCACCACCATATTCACTCCATCATCACAAACACACACAACATTTCATCCATCCACCCACCCACCCACTTTACAATGTCTTTTTTCAATGCAAAAAATGTGCCACCTTCCCTGCCTTCCATTGTTTGCCGATAAAAAAGGCCGTGACAATGGATGACGCTGATGAAGTAGTAGTAATAATAGTATAATGCAGTTTTAATATTTGATATGATATTTTTGCTCCTTTAATGATTCTTTTTGCATTCCTTTGTTTATATGTGGTGTGTATTATACTTTGTGTTTGTAAATGATGAATATGTTTCTTCTATATATGTAATATATAGAATTGTAAGCAATTTTCTTTCGTATTAAAATTAATTCATTTATAAAGAGTATTTTTTTAATCCGCTCATAAAAATTCTTAGCTCACCATATGGTAGGGAAGTTATGCAATCGATGGAATCGGAGTCGGTATCTAATAAAAAAAAATAGAAACATGGTGGAATTTTTTAAGTATGAAAAAAAAATTTTTTAAATAATCGATAAAATGTTATTTTTGTGAGCATATGCAGTGACCCATCTTTAGTCGAAGCGAAAATAATGTTTGGGTTTGTATAATTTAAAATTCTAATGTTACATAAAAATTAACTTGTTATTTGCCTTATTCCAATACCAATACTCTTGTCTACAAATTTTAAATACAAGTGCAAATATAAAAACTTTATTCTGAATATAAAAATACAAATGTTAAAACTTTGTTTCAAGTATTTATGGCCGGTGTCACATTTTTGTAATTGCTTGGAGTCGGAATCAGAAGTCGATTCGCATTTTATATTTCAGTAAATAATTTCAATATAATGCTATTTATTATTTTTATTTATTTGTTCCTTGTATTTATTTTGTCTTGATTTAAGCGATTTCACTGATGATGTTTGGCCACAAAATGACATCAACGCTGTTTGCAATGAGATGGGCTACCAAAATGGATCACTCCTATTGGATGAAAATGAGCGAATTAAATTAGCGCAAAAATTTCTCCTCTCAGACGCCACAATATCAGCAACTAATGGCATTCTCTTAAATTCAATAAAGTGTGATGCTTCCGCAAATTTAAACAATTGCCTACATTTTTCCGTGTTTTCACTTCATCGCAAAAGTTTTAAACGATATTACGCATGTGGTAATTACTTTCTATTCACTCATCTTTGTAACATTCAAAGCATTATCTACGATTTCTATTTGTCATTTTTGTCTCCTTACAACTCTATTTTTTCCTTTGAAATTCTAGTTTTTTCAATACATTTTTATTATTTTTTAATCAATTTAGCGTTGTTTATTGAAGTTATAAGTTTGTTTCTAATCCAGTGGGGAACATTTTTGAAAAATTCTATTCTCAAATATTATGCCTAATAATAAACTTTCTTTTTTGTAGCATCCCTGATTCCAGTCCCAGCTAAACCTAAGGATACTCTAACAATTTTGAAGTGGAAATATTTGGATCGTGTTACTTAGTGTTGCTGAATATTTGTTTTCTTGATAGTTATGGGAAAAATTATTACTTCCCCTTTTCCAGGGAATATTTCCAATAAAAAATTTATTGCGATTCAGTACATCAAATGATGGCAAAAACATCAATTCATCATTAGGAATTAATTAAATTTGAATTAATACATTTGTTTAAATATATCAATTATCTTTTTAGGCTTCTTTGAGGTAAACACAAGAATGTAGAAGAATACACACTACATTACTTGTGCATAAAACGAGATTTGATCATTGAGCGAAAGTGTGGAATTGAACTTTTGAAATTGTCCAAGTTTTTCTTAGAAAACAAAATTAAGTACAATATTCACTATTTTAACCCATTGAGGATCAATAATTGTGAATTTGAGAAATCACACGAACATTAAAAAAAATTGCTCAAAAACAAAAACAATTGCCTGACCTTTTCCTCCTTCATTATATCGCTGTGTGGATCGTAGATGTTTTCGACTATTCTCTCTGATGAATCGCATTGATCCATCCACAACAAACTGAACGATTTAAAACCAAATCTTTTTGCACTGACACGCCATTGGATTGGTGCACATTTTAAGGCATCCATATGTTCCTCAACTCAAAGCAATGACATTTGAATGACATGCTCATCAGTGACCCACTCTCGCGCTGATTTTATACATTTTTAGAAACATATTTTCGGGGTTTGGATTAGTGTAGAATTGGCATTAGTTAGTGTTAGCGCAATCTTACAATCATTTTTGACCTTCTTGATAGAAACTTTCGTATTTATTTGTATTGGTACACGTCCGACACAAAAAACATAGAACTTAATCGCAAAAACAACGATATAAACTCAGTGACACATCAAGCGAATTCATCGTTGGCCCTCTTTGTTGTTTAGCTTTGATCTCTCCCTCATATTACTTTATCCACGGGGCTCATGATTAAACTTGTTCATCTGGCATTCTGCTTAGGCTCAAATCTCTTGTAGTCGCGCTATCATCCCCTTGATAGGGAGTCCTTATTTTGTCGTTGGTAGAAAAGGTGCTATTTTTGCATTTTTTTTAGGTAAAAATCGCCCCTTTTATACCAATTTTAGGTTACTGCAGTAAATGAATTCAATGACCATTGAATCTATATGGGGGCATGAGTAAGGTTGGGATTTCGATAACTCAAGGTCTTGGGTTCGATTCCGTATCAAGCCTACTTTCTCATAGTTCGATACAAGCGGCGCAATTGTGCCTTCTCGATGAAAACACCCCACAAAAAAACATTTTTGGTAATTCTTCATATTTTTGAGGTATTTATGTCAAATTTGGGATAAATGCTATAATGTACTCATTTATTTTAGATCTTACATATCGTACAATCCTTTCAAAATTTGATTAAAATGGCCGTCGATTTTAAAAGTTTTTTGTTGAAGACTTCATTACCTTGATATTCAAATCATCCTAATTAATGCTTTTGTATTTTAATCAATTTTATCTCACTGTCATCTAATTAACTGACAAAAACGATTTCTTAATTTTAAGACTCTTTTTAACAAATTATGGCATCCTCTTTTTCGCCTATCAAAATGGTTAAATTCATGACTCTTTTCTTAGATGTGGAGTCCACTAAGATATTTTGGCCTTACCTTCAATGCACAAATCCACACACCAAAGATGAGCATGGAAAGAACTTTTGGGCAGGCATCCACTTCATCAACGCCACTCACAAATCCCATATCGAAGACATGAAGGAGTCTGTCATATCCAAATCGTACTTTTCATTCGTGGATATTCTTTACGCAGGTAACTCATCCTCTTCTTTTTATATTCACCTCTTTTTGCTTTTTTCTTATTTACAAACGTCTTTTTGCTCGAGTCAACGCATACTAGATTCCTGTACAAGGCGGCTAAGTGGATTTCCTTAATAACGAAATCACTTAAAATTATTTACGAATCTCCATCTTCCTGGTAATCTTAAACTTTCTTCCTTCGGCCAAAAGTAATTTTTGCTTGTTTTTAAATAATATACATTCAAAACCCTTTTCAATGTAAACTTTTATAATCAATGGAAGTAAAGAATGAATGATGATTTGTATTTTATATGAATTATCATAATCAAGTATACTATCTAAAAGATATAGATTTGGTGCTGAAGCTGACCCATTAAATTAGTCCATAAAGTAAACAGAGAAAGAGTAAACAATTTATTGGACACCGAGTTTTAAAAACAACAAATGAATTTCATCGACTATCAGCTTTTTCAAACATAAAACGCGCGGAAAAAAGGAGATTCGTGTTGTAACTTGTAAGCGATGTCACACCAAAATTTTGATGTAATAAGGAAAAACTGCATTGCATCGTTTACAACCTACGACGACGCTAAACTCCTTTGTTTCTCCGCGTTATGTTTGAAAAATCGGATTGTCGGCGAAATTCATCCGTTTTTAAGACTTTTTACCCAATAAATTGTCTACCATTTCTGTGTTTACTTTATATTATCAAATCTATTAAAAAAAACTTTTTATAATTATAAAACCTTAAATTCCGCTATTCGAATGTAAACGCATAATGAAATATTCTAAAAATACTACACAAACCATCGTGAAAAAGGAAATGAGAAATTTTTAAAGGCTAAAATATTTGAAAGTAATAATGAGGTCCAAGCCTCGGATGCGGGTTTTAACGGATCTACTGGAACACTTATTATTTGACCATAAAAAACGGGGGCCAATGTCCATCCCTCGTTATAATAAGCCACGTTGACCACATTAAAATAGTTCTACTGTGTAACGTGGTTTATTTATTCAATAAAATTTATATTAAAAATTCATTTCTTTTGTTTGTTTATTTATAAGGTGTTCTCTATTTTTAACCATTTTGGACTGTTATAGGTCAATTGTAGTCATTGTTTTTCATATCAGAAGTCTTCGCGTCTAGATGCTACATTTTGGGTAGCTTCTACTCTCTCTACAAACGTGCTTTTTACATTTCATGAGGATAACTATAGTTATCTGAAAAATTTTATTTTTTTCTACGTTCTTAAATCTTCACATGCTTTTTTCGAATTTGAGAATTTCTAATTTTTTTTTTGAAATCTTGTGAAGAACCTAAATTCATGTGTTGTATTTCATTTTTAAAGGCACTAAAAATGGCTATGCCAACTTCACTTCCGCCATTTCTGTTTCCACTGGAGTCGTTCCGAACATGAACAATGTTTCAATTTTATTTTCTTCAAGCACAGCTCTCAATATTTCTACGGATTTTCCTTCATCCACGTATTTAAATGCCTTGAACATTCAAAATAATGCGGGTATATTTTGATTTTTAAGTATTTTAGAAATATTTTCTATTTATTTGATCAGTCCAATCATTTTCAAATTCAACAACTGTTCTCTATTTTTAACCATTCTGGACTGTTCTAGGCCAATTTCCCGATAGTCATTTGCCGGACTAACAATTTTCCTTGCTCGAGTAGGACAACTGTACAATGGATAAGTGCCCGATAAATGACATTTTAATTGGGAAAAAAATTATGATCTGAATTTTATTGTTTTGGTAAAATTTCATTTATTTGCTTTTCTGCTATAATCTATATAAAACGTTTTTTTTTAATTTTATTCACATATATAAATCCCAAATTTGCATTTTTAAGGAGATGGAGTGCATATCATTTCTCGATTTGCAAATGTTTCCATCTTCAACTCCAACATCAGTCACAATCTCGGAAGAGGAATTTACTTTTCCCCCGAACTCTCCTCATCACAAAATTTGGTGCACACCAATTTCCATTCCTTGAATCATTTGATGGCTTCTTCATTCTCTCATAATCCCCCTTTTTCAGGATTAGAGGAACGCCATATATGGCATAGCAGCCTTTGTTCTCATGCGGATATAGGAACGAATCAAGTTTATCCTCTTCGCTTACTTGTCAATGAATTATCTCATTGCTCACGCGTATGAATACTATTTTTTGGACGGGTAATCGATGAGCTATCTGAGTCCTTTTTTTTATAAGCAATCAAGTTGCTATGGTTTTAGGCTTTGAATCTGGTCAAAAATTAGTCGATTTACTTAGCAACCCGCAGGCTTCATATGGAACTCGTGCTAAATTTTTGGAACTGTAAACATCGCCTTCATTTCTCCCTTTTCAAAGAAATAAGACTCCTTTTGAGTTGGATTTAGTAAAAATAAAATGAATAATGATTTACTATAGTAAAAAAATTGACGCCTGATCGAGAAGGTGTAATTAATTTATCCTCTTTCTTGAGTAATATGCAAACGGAGCTAAAGTGTAAAATTACATGAAGCCTTATACAGATGCATACCATTCATGCTTGAATATCAGATTTTAAGAATGTGCTTTCAATGTTTTATGCATTAAAATTATTCAATAAACAAATTGGAATATGTCATATGTGTTATCCAAATACATTCAAAATATATATTTTATTTATGTATTTTCCAAACGGGGGCGTGAGTAAGGTTGGTTAGATGCTGTGTTTCTTCGATAACTCATGGTGGTGGGTTCGATTCCGCATTAATCCTATCTTTCTCATCGTTCGATACAAACTGCCAAATTGTGCCTTCTCGTTGCTTTTATAGTGAATGTAATTTGTAGCTAATATATATACTCGGAGGTGAAGGGGGATGTTGTATTTGCCTCGTCAACTTCACTATACACAAAAGGTATTGCATAATCAATTCTTTCGTACAAAAATATAAATCCAAAAAAGCGAGCCATTTTGCAGGAACTCCGAAAGACTAACAACTTTTGCCCTTATATAAATATTAATTACCCTTTTCCTATTAATTATGAGAAAGTAGTAGACTAGTTTTATGGGATCAATTCTTCCTATTTGTTCAAGCATATATTATTTTTAATTTGAATTGTTCAACAAATTCATTTTCTTTAATTTAAATTTTAGCCCATTGTTTTTCACTTTACTGAATTCTGTGCATTGTTAAACTGTATACTTGTTAATTTTTATCCCCTATTCAAAGATTTCCGATTTGAGCCCTTGCTGGTTGACGATTAGATTTTTCATTCATTATATAATATATCTCATATATACCTTTACCTTTTTATTAGACTAACGTCATTATTATATCTCTCACACTAACAACTTTTTTGTAGAACAATTATAAACAGTATAAATTCTTTTATTTCGTATGCTAAAACAAAAGTTTTTTTTAATTTTCATTTTTTTACTTCCAGTAAAGTAAATAATAATATACTTATTATAATTGTGCATACAAGGTTATATTAGATATAACTAGAAATTGTAAGTTCTCTTGTATTTTGATCATCATCACTAAGCGTACCCTGTGTGAAAGGCCGCTTTCGGCTATTGAAGCCTCATCCGTTACACTTTGGTATTCAAACCATGAGGTTTGAACTGACGTCCAGTGGCTGTGTGTGAGCATCAACCAACTAGCTATATGATATGATTTTATATGATGATCAAAATACAAGATAACTTACAATTTCTAGTTATATCTAATAACCTTGACAAAGTAAACCTCATGGTTTCAATACCAAAGTGGAACTGTTGAGGCTTTAATAGCCGAAACCGGTCTTTCACACAGGGTACCCTTTGTGATGATTATCAAAATACAAGAGAACTTACAAAGTAAATAATAGTTTAAGTAAATTTTAAATGTAAAAATTTATATCTCGTGTAGATCTGCCACTAAAATTTTTTATCTCTCATATTATCTTTAAAAGTCACCTGATACTAAAGTATTTATAGTAACTTTTGCCAAAAAAATCAACGAACTAATAAATTATTATTAACAATTAATTTATTAAAGAATAAACTAATTCACTAATTGTCTGCTCCAACTTAATTAATTTTTATGGCCTCTGTACACCTCAATATAATGAACATTTTTACTAAGTCAGAGAGGTTTTACTATTCTGAAAACAATGTGTGGAGGATTTATTGCCTTAGAGTTATGAGATCTTTGGATACTCAATTTATTTCTTTGAGAAAAAGAACTTTGGCAAAGAGGGGCACATATTACGGCTCATCATTACTAGTTGAGGTTGATATTTTTCTGACTTTTGACAATTTACTCTTCTTTTCAGGCTTTCCAAACAAATTCCCAATACTTTACTTTGTCTTTTGATGCGCCGAAGATAATTGTGAAAGAAAACATTTCATTGTTGTCATCAAGTGAAACACCGCCGCCATTTTACCTCGAAATTCGTGATGGAGCGGATTCCTTCGACACTCTTCTTCATTCAGTCAATATTTATTCGAATGAAACAACTCCAACCACCATTCAAACAACTACACCGAATGTTTGGATCAAAATCGCTAAAATGGATCCAGCTTTTTCAGGAAAATTCCTTCTCACCTTCACCATATTTAAAGGAAGCTGTAAATTTTTTTCCTAAAAAATATTCAGTCAATTTTTTCATTTTTTAAATTTTGTTTAAACTCAGCGTTAATACAGACTTCAAAAATTCACAACTTTTTTTCTTATTCAACAACCTTAACTCAAAAATTTCAAATCATAATTTTTCAATAAATTTTCATGAAAATGACTTTTCTTTCTTTCAACCATTGATTTTATATTTGTTATCCTCAATACTTTTCATAATTTCCAGGATACAAATGTCCTTTGGTGTACAAGATATTCACATGAGTTTAATAAAACATTGCCTTAGACAAACTTAGACATTTTTGATGAACCCTTTTTATTTCAGTTAAAAAATTTATACAGCTATTTTAATCTTTGAACATTTTTTTCCTCAATTTGCGCTTATTAATGCCCGCAGAGAATACAAATTTTTTAACTCTTCATCGATAAACTCAAGGTGGATCTATATGTTTTGTTCATATTGATTTTTGTACCTTTTTCCTCAAATGATTCCTTCCATAAGCATACTTTCTTGTTCAGCTCTTGAAAGTCGTTTTAGATTCTACAACTACAAATTATATCATCAGCATACCAAATTTCATGCATGTCTTCTTTAATTAATGATATCTTTAAGAAGTTGATCATGCGAATATTAGATAGAAAATTACTTATTGGCTATTCTTGGCGTCTTCATTTTTTTTTCAATTTTTATGTAAGTGTCTGCACTTTCGTTCAATGCCATAATTACTTTCCCTATCTTGACAATTATTCCTTTCCTTCTTAGTGAACATTTTATTGCGAAAACAAAGCAAAATCCTTTTTTTATTCTCTTTTTTTATTCCTTTTACACAATCAATTGTGTTCTTGCTTTGCATGAAACCAAATTAAACTTTGCTTATTTCGATAGTTCTTTTTAATCTGTTTAGTAAATCTCCTTTTTCAAATTTTATGTCATGGTGTAACAGTATAGTTCTGTGATTCTGACAAGTTATGAGATATCATTTCCCTTTATACAGTGGTATGTTCTTCACACTTTTATTCCAGGATTCTGTAATTGGTACCCCATTTAAGATATTTTGAATTATATCTGATAGCTTCATAATTTCAAGATGTCCAGAGAACATTCACTATATTCTGAAGACTAATTTGGTTTCATTTAATCAAATGGAGAAATTATTTCTTCAATAATCACTACATTGCGTCCTCCTTCTCTATCTTGTCTTTGTTAAAAATTTATCCACCTGAATTTTTTCATAGAAATAATTTGTCGGGTACTTTGCAAGTTAAAACATTTGCTTCGGTTCTGATGAAAGGAATTCCTTAAATATCTTGATTTTCTTTTAATTTGTTTGTCTTTTTCTAAAAAAATTATTAATTTTCATTTGAGCATTTTATGACTAGTTTTCAAAATTCCTTCTCTACAACTTTTTTCAGACATCATTTCCTTGTTTATATAAAAGTTTGTGTTCTTCACTTTTATTCCTTGGATAACTTTAAAAAGCCTCTCTTTTACTTTTTCATTTCAAAACAAAGTTCCTTTCAAAATTTTTGTAAAATATTTTCAAAATCTTTCTCTGCTTAATTTTTTAAACACCAGCTTTACTTTTTTTATCAATCAAAATTTTAATTCTTTAATTTCAAATTTTAAGTGTTTTTTAAGTTTCTTTATTTCTACTTTATTAGAAAAAAAATGAAATCAGCCATGCTGTCTATATCGAGTTAAACATCATTTTCCAAAGAAAGTTTTAGTTTGATAGAATTTTTCTAAAACTTTGTCGTAGCATAATACAATCAATAATAGAAGTTCCTTTTCCTGACATATGTTCTCTGCTCTGTACCCTTATTCCATGCTATCTGCAAAACTTAATTTATGTTTTCCTTCTTTGTTGACTTCTCTCTATCCATGTCCTCTAGGTTCAAAAAATCCTTCACTTTTTTCTCAAGTCCTACTTGTGGGACCAAAACGGATCATCATATCCACTATAATTATTCTAAATCTGCGTTGCCATTAGTCCTACCCCTGTTGCTCTCTTATCGTTACCTACCTAATAAAGCTTATAATTAGCCAGTATTTTGCATTTATTACCATTGTACCATTCCTCTTGCAAACCTATAACTTCAATTTAACATTTCACTATTTGCTATAGCTTTACCAAAATTTAACCTTCCAATTTTCGACTTCTCTTGACCGACAACCCATTTCCTTTCAGTATTCCTTCAAGGGAAGAAAACTGATTAAACCCGCTCAATTCTTATGCCTGTATCGCACCAATTTTTGCTTTTCATATCCATAGTTGTAAAACGTTTTGACATACTGGATGCGCTTTCTGACACAACCCTCCTTCTTTCACACTCTGGTCTTGTGGCAAGGATATGAAGGAGTTGCGCGGGTATTTGTCAAAATGTTCACAAAAACAAATTTTGATGGTTCCCTTATACGGACTTGACTGCACAACATCAAGGATATTTGGGGGATGAGGATCTACTCTTCACTATTGATATAACACTGACTGTATTGCTGTTATTCACTTTTAGATTATGGCATCCTTTTGCACAACTCATCCATAACTTCAAATGCACACCAAGGCCTCTTAATCACAAACGCCTTTTCAAGCATTTTCATAACGAACTCACAATTCGTTCACAATCAATTTGACTCCTCTCTCCAAATTCTTCCACCATCAAATGCTTCCGTTCACATCGCAGATTCCCTTTTCGAAAGTAATCAAGCTTCTGCCATTCACTTTCACATGACGTCAGCAGATGTTTTCATTTCAAATTGCACTTTCAATAAAAATGCAAGTCCTGACAAATCCCTTATTTTCCTCAAATTTCTTGATTGCTCTTCCCAACCCAAATTCAAGATGGCATCTTCTTCCATGACAAATAATACGGCGCCTTCCCTTATTAACTTAAAAGGCTTTTGTGGCGCTGTACGCGTCAATATTTCATTTTCATCATTCACACAGAACAACGGATACGGCGTTTCTATGGAGAGTTGTTTTTGTGGTTTCTCACTAGGAAATTCGTGTACCCCGTTGTCTTCACTTAATAACGAAACATCTCACCCCATTTCAACGCTCATAATCACAAATAATACATTTGAAAGGAGTGACAGAGCTTCTATCTACATTCCGTGCATTGAGAATGTGCGAGCAACAATCGGATCCAATATCTTTTCTAGTCACAAGAACAGTGCTATAATTCTTTACTCAACCTCTCACTTTACCTCAGGCCTTGCCCATATTCTAGTTGATTACAATATGTTTATGCACAATTTTGGCGGCAAATTTATCGCGCTCTTTGGCTTATCATCCCGAAATAAGCTTCATGTGATGCGAGTTTTTTTCAATAGATTTCATAATAATACCGTTTTGCCTCGAGATTTTAGCCGAAGAGAAGAGACTTTCACTAAAAGTTTTGTAGGTAGTACTGATGAGTATAAAGACTCCTATTCATTTTCTAGTCGATTAAGGATGTCTGCTGTTGTTGTTATTGCAACTTCAAATGTAATTTTTAGAAGAAATGATCTCTCCAATTCACATTCACCTTGGGAAATTGCGACATGGTTGAATGATCGTCAAGAAAGTATTCGTGCGGATCGAAATTGGTTTAAAGTAGCGTCAACCTCTTCTCATTACACATCGAAGAGGAGCATGGGTACTGAGTTTAATCGAATACAAAATATTTTGAACAAAGTGTTTGATAGGCAGCATCGCTATAACCTAGCTCAGATTAAAATCGAACCAGTTCTCACATCCACAAATTTAAACTCAAATTCCCGTGTTGAAGCGCGTCATTCGGACAGAGATTCAGACTCATATTCCCTCTATTTTGATCGACAAATTTCGAAGTTGGAGTTGGGTGGCACGATAAATGATGTACATATTTTGCGAGAATCAAGAATTCCGTACATCGTAACGAGTGACATTGTTATTAGTCCACTAGGCAAATTGATCATCGAGCCAGGCGTTATCTTATGCTTTCTTCGCGGAGTTGGCCTTTTCGTGGAGGGAGAATTGTACTCAGTTGGGAGACCTTCTCTCGGCATTCTGTTTTCATACCTCCCCAATCGTCACATTGCTACTCATACCCCAAACACAACAACAACGAACGCTTGCTCCTCATTGTCTTCAAGTAAATTGAATCACTCACAAATTTCATATTCATCCAAAACTAATTTTTCTCATAACCATGATTTAAATTATTCCCTAACTCTCCTTCAAGCGGATTCCTTTCAAGTTAAAATCGTGTCAAATAGGATATTTTACGTGATGAATTCTTCGATGGCGTTGGCTGTCTGCGATTCACCTAATTGGTCTTTTCAAAGCGCTTCTCTTGTCTGCCAACACTTTGGAAAAGTGATCAATGCTTCCAACTGGAAAATTTTATACAAGCAATCGCGAAAGAAGCCACGTTCCAATTCGAGGTTTTCTCAAGATGCTTTCATCAGTGAAGTGAGATGTGATATCAGCGATTCATCAATACTCTCTTGCTCATATTCGACAACACGCGAAAAAGAATGTATCAATGATTTCCTTCTTGGTGTTGATTGTGTGGAGTCCGGTTGGTCTGGTAAGAGTTTTTTCCCTTCCACTGAAAACATTTTCCTGCGAATCTTTTGCGAGTATACGAAAGATTTCGTGTTTTGATGATACGCCGATTTCTTACGTTCAAGTCCAGAATGAAATCCTTTTCCTTATTAATTGCATTAACCTTGAAATAGCACATTTTCCCTCTATCATTTTTAACTGTTATTTGTTCGCGCACACCTTGAGTGTACTCTAAACTTTAAATGCCGACGGCTTTTTCTTGGCTCAAATTGCAAGATGAGACCTAACGCAACGATTTTTAATCATTGGTACACCAATGGGATCTTTTGGACCTCAAAAATTTTTCTGCTATAATTATGAGTTCTAATTTTTGTCTATAATCACACAGCTCATGTGAATGCTTTAATCTAGAAAAAAAAACCTTTTTTTTTCATACAAACTTTTAAAAAAACGTACAATCGCTTAATTTATATATACATATGGCATTAATGGTTATTAGTCGCGTGTGTAAAATTTGTTAGATATTTGCATTCGATACCTCCAGAGTTGGTTTTAAGCCTTTTTGACCCATTTAATCAAATCGGGCACTTCACCTTCACAGGCCTTACGGAAGCTTCGAGTTAATATGTTGAATTTTTTCTGTATTCGAAAACCTAGCTATATAAATGAAGACATTGTTTAAAATGCTATACTTTTCCTTTAGAGTATTTATTCGTAGTAGCAATACTCTCTCAACTCATTATAGGAAATTTAATTTTTTTTCCCTGTGTATTGAACTGATTGATTACACTGATAATGAGATAATGTAATCAAAGGGCTTACAACAACAGCATTGTTTAAACAAAGTGATCATGGAACACTTTACAAATAAAAAAGTTCGCAAATTTTTTTTTCTAAAAAACTTGTGTATAATTAGCAGTATACGTGCATTTTTGTACATCTTTTTACATATATGTGGGGAATAATCTTCAACATCATTATCATCAGCATTCTCTTTTTTATGAAGATAAGTTAGACAGGCACTCTTATAGAATTGTAATTTTTGGCGCGCAATCTAAATTTTTTAATTCGCGTTTAGGAATGAGGATTGGTATGATAGCTAGGAAAAGCAGAATCGAGCATTCCGTCATCTCTAATGTCGGTTTTTTTGATGAATTTTCTGGAATCCTCTCCTCAGCCTTTCACATCGACTACAATTTCCATGAAATTAGACACCTTCTAATTCAAGATAACATGCACACTGGTAAATCGATATGCTATTCTAAACATTTTTCTTATGTCTGCAACGAAATCAGGTTCGCGTGGGGTGTCAGGACAAATACCCGTGAATCTAAATCCACCCTCTAGCAAAAATTGCAGTCCATGTTTTTGCTCTTTTTTTTAACAAAGCAATGTTTTTTATTTACATGGTATTTAGCATTTTTCTTAATTTATTCTCTTTTTCAAATATTTTTATCGTTAAGAATTCTATTTCCTATAGATGAAAGCCAAGTGCATTTTCACAGAAAGAATTCAATCAGTAATATTCCCTTAACTAGAACTATATATGTAGATAAGATGGGGCTGAGGCATAAAGAAAAAGGGAATCAAATAAATTAATAGGCAGTAAGACTTTTATTTGTGGAAAAAATAATTTATCTTTTAACCCAGGCTTGACGGACTTGTTAGTTCTAACACCGTGAACTAAATCATGAAAGAAAGATTTTAAATATGAAAAAGAGGATAAATTGAAAGAACAATAAAAAATCTAGTTAAAGTTTTGGAGAAAAACATCTAATACATTTCAGAAAAAATATCAATTTTTTAGTGTTTAATGCCATCTAAAAAAATAGAACACAAGAGATATGGTATGGTATAAAATGAAACTTCAAAATTCTGAAATTTATTCAGAATAATAAAAGCGAGGGTTAAAAGAGTTTTTGTTTTTTTTTCATGAATAAAAGTTTTACTTTTCTGTTCTTGTATTTTAATGTATTCCTGCTTAGAACTTTTTAAAAAATATAAAATAATGATTTTTTTAACAATCAAATTACTATTGTGACTTTGCCTAGAATTTCATGACTTTTAATTTCCCCCGTAGGAGATTTTGACCTAGGGGGGATACCGGGAGTCGGATGGACAAACTTTGCGTGGTATAGATATCATTTTTTTGAATACAAATTAAAAAAGCTTTTTCGAAAAAAATTTTTTTAACTCTTTGCTTGATGATACCAATAAATTTGACTCTGATATTCTTTCTTTTTCTTAAACTTGGTATTACAAATATAAAGTTCTTTTAATATTCTCTCTCCTTCCTCGTTTCTTTTACCGTAACCATGCCCTCCATGCACCAAAGAATACCCGTTTCGGTCATCACCCACATGTCCATTTAAGTCAGCTCCGATTATCACACTTTCATTCTCCATTACTTCGTCAATCATACCTTCTAAATTTTGTACAAAAGCCAACTTCTCTTCTTCCTTACAACCTGCTTGAGGTGCATATGCTGATTTTACCCGAAAAATTCATTTTGTCCCTTTAGTTTTACTCCAATCATTCTCCTGTTTGATTCACCTGCATAAAAAATCTTGAAGCCTTCTCCAATCTCTTTAGTTGAATTCCCACCCCATTTTGTCTCTTGGACACACAATGCATGTATATTCCTTTTAAGCTTTTCATTAGCAATCTCTAACCCTTTTCCAGTCACTGTACCAACATTCCACGTACTAAAACCTTACTTTACCCATTTTATCTATAGACCGAGATTTTACTTTCTTTATCCTTCCTTCTACATCATTTCTACTTTCTCTTGACTTAAGACCACTACCGTTCCTCGCACTCTCTTTGGTTTCACTATCTTTCTTTTTGACGTAGGCAGATAGAGTTGCCCACGGGGTACTTTGGGCTGTACCCCGCCCATATTGTTTTTGATCATGGCATTTTAATTGAAGCGTAGTTTTATAGCCGTATGCTCTTCCTGACGCCAAACATTTTGTTTTAGGGGCTGAAAACTCTTAGCCTTTCCTTACTCAAAAGCTATACCAACAAGGCAGCGGTAGTTTGAAATCAGAGTTGCTCTCTCCTAGAACATCTGCCAGCCAAGCCTAATGAGCATGTTTTACCCAAAGCTGTAGGTTGCGCCTACTAATTCGCTTAGTTTAAAACAACTCCGCCACGTGAAGGCCACTGCAAGAGGCTTTGCGAGACGCAGGCCTTATGAGACCTTTCGTGGGGAACAAGAGCTACTCTTAGAGCTTATCCTTGTTCCCTGCTTCGGCATTTGCAGCATCTGGAGTCAATGAAATTCAAAGAACATCGCAGGGTAAATCAAGTTGGAAAAAGTAGATATGCAAAATTTTAACGCTTCTGCTCAAAATTTTAGTTAGGTTTCAATGCCTAATTTTCAGCATATCAGTGTATAGCTCAATCAGAATTAGTTTCATTTTCTGAAAGAAGACTTGTAATTCAGATCGGTAACGTGGTAAGATTAAATGCTTCTTGTGTAATACCAGTAATCATCTACTAGGCAATGATTTTGTAAGAAAATTCCAGAAAAAAATCATTTAAAAATATTTGTTAAATCGGCCCTGGAAAATTTACTTCTAAATCCGCCTCTGTTGGGGTTTAAGTTTAGCATCCTCTCACCTTCTGGCTTATCCATGACTGTTTTGAATCAAAATAAATTTCTCAGTTTAGTTATATCAACCAGTATAGATGAAGAATTTTTCGTTATACACAGTTGATCCTTTATGACTCGGATAACGGGTACAAGCCACGATCCGGTATTTGTGTGTTCCTTTAACCCATTTACGACCAATGTTCCTATTTTGGAACATAAGTAATTTCATCTTCGCCTGCTTAATGACTTTGAATATAAATCGTCTGCGTTTTTTTTGATATCGTCTGTTTTGCTTGGTCTTAAATGGGTTAAAAAACTGTAGCCAATGTCCCTTCCTCGTTATATTAGATCTCACTTTTTAACGAATCTCGGGTGTATGGCGTATTATAAGCAGTTTTACAAATAATATGTTTTCATTTTAGGTATCTCTATTCTTTATAATAGCGCGTTTAAATCTACTCCGCTACGTGACATCATCGTGAAGAATAATAAGGCGAATGGCATTGAAACTTACTCAACCGGATTAGACATTTCTTCTTCACTCTTCCACCAGAACGCTTTCAGCGCATTCCAATTTGCTCCACTCACAAGCGCCATTTTGAACTTTTATCTGCCCCTGACCCACAAATTTCACTCTCGCTACCCATACAAAGACATCGTCTATACCTCCAATTTTTATCTGGATCAAGCGAGGTATCTACTACAAAATGAAGAATTATACATCGTACTCAGTGATGCAGAACTTAATCACGACAAAAAAGTTCACCATCACCATCATACAGATAACGTTGTTGCGAATCAGTCTAAGTTTGTTGTCGAAACTCAGAAGAATTGTGTCTTTGGAATTGAAATTATAGGTAAGCTATTGTAAGCTATAACGTTTAGTGTTTTTATGTATATAACATGTGACAAATATTTTATATTTTCGAGTAACGTGTGATCTCGCGTCTTGAATTTTTTATCCCAAAATAAGATTTCGGTTTTTTATCTAGCGAATTTCTTGTATTGGGTTAAAAGTAATTCACCAAGATTTCCAAGAATTATTCAATCATGATTATATTCAGAATGGAAGCGACTTGGATGAACTTTACCTTATTAGTTTTATCCATCTTTTAATTCAACAGAGAATAGTTAGCCTTCCAATAATTTTGCACCTTCTAAATACTTCGACAAAAAGGGTATTGAAAAAAGTCAAGGAAAAACTTTTGTATTTCCTACAAAAATAATAATTAATACGAAAAATACTTTAAATGCAAAAGATGTGTTTTTATACTAAAAAAGAGGTGAACAATGAATGTTGGAACTAATTTTTTTTCCAAACCCCCCGTTTAAGATTAGTGAAAGTATTACACAAACTCTCGCCAGCCAATAATCTCTCCATATCCACTTTATATAGTTTAAAATCTCAATTTGATCATCAAGAACGAGATAAACTAGAAACGTCATATCCAGGTGAATTTATTTTGATGATAAAATCATGATTGCAGTTCCCGCCAAATTTGAAACATTTTCTTTTAATTTAACTTGTTTTTTTGTTGTTTTTTTAGTTACGCGGAAATTTTCTGCGTAAACCATTTTACAAATTATTTTTTCTCTTTTTGTTCGTCTATATAAGGGTTTCTTAACCGGGGTCCATATAATAATTCAGGGGGTCCACAGGCGAAATATTATAAATTGGGGGTTCACAATGATATTTTGGTGATCAATGAAGAAAACCATCTCATAACGGTTTTTATTATAAAAAGTTCGCAATAGACTTGACATTGACTTTACGACCAGCATTAACTTAAATGCAACCAGATATAAAAGAAACTCGTTAAGCAGCATCAACCACAGGGATCTCATTAAATGTCTTTCTTTTTTATTATAAAAATTGTTGCATTAGATTTGCTTTCATTCCAATATGAATTCTAAGTATATTTTTCTTTATCAAAACCTCAAAATTTTATTAGTAAAAAATATTAAAATGAATATTTTTTGTCCAATTTTTATGAAGGGGTCCACCAAGAAAAAAAGAAGTAAAAAGGGGGTCAAGATGAAAACGTAATAAAAAGTTGAATTTACAAAAAAAATTAAAAAAAATTGTTTGATAACTTTATAAAATTTTAAAGTTGTATACATCTCATTTCAATTTTCAATTAAAATTCAAAACGAATTTCAATTATTAGTGTGTATATGTATGTATAAAAATAAAGTAGCCCTTCAGCATTTGGTAAAGATATTTTACATTTTGATTTTTGTCGTTAAAACTATGATACATCTCTATTCCAGATAATTAAAAAATTAAATCATGAATCTATACTTAAAATATATGAAGCTTTATATAGAAAATTTGGCAGTCCTTCTCTTTGTATCTAAGAAAGACTTTTTGTTTTCTTAAAATATTTTCAATTAATTGTAATTATATCAATATACTTTTTTTTTAAACTTTTTATTATATTATATTTTTAATCTCAGTTTTTCCAAAACATCTACGACACTGTTACCATGTATACTAGTGATAAATATCGTATGAAAATATATTTGTCAATAAAGTTTTAATTTTCATTTTTGTCTTAAATTAAATATATATATATATAATGATGAATATATAGAAATAGGAAAGATTATTATTTGTCAATCACCTTAACCATGAATTTACCAGTAACGTCTCTTGTATAATCCACTTGTATTTGCAGACTGATCGTGATTTTTTATGACGTCAGCGTAAAAATAATGGACGTGTATCTTCAGTTCTTATTTTCAGGAGATGTTCAGGAGGCGTGTGTAAGTAGCAAAAAAAAAGTCTTCATTGAAGAAATCAGAGATGGCCCTGATGAACGTCTTCCCAAAACATGGGATTTGTGTGAAGAAGGACAATTCCACTTTCCTGCTATCCTTTACACTTGGAATATACTGGTAAGAGTTGAAGGAAGTAATCGTGATCTCCCACATCCACTCACTCCACCTACCCGCAAACACAATCAAAGAAAGAATGATGATAATGATGATGATGATGATGAAAACAATAACAAAATTTATTCCTTCATCATACTCATATCTTCTATCGATAGTAATGCTGCTATAATTTTCACCCTACTACTCATTGTGTTGACCAGTAGTGACCAATGCTTAGAAAGTATGCTATCTAATAGAAATACGTAAATTTCACACGTAGCGTACAATATCTTATATATCTGGAAAATATGATATAAAAAACCGAATGTACAAGAAAATTTAATGTCTGGGTTAACGCTTTGAGAATCTCAATTTTGAATTCTAATGATGTGCTTTAAAGAGTTAAATAGTAGTCTATACTATGAGAAAAATGTATTATATGTCAGAAAGTTTATGCTATGAGGTTTATTGTGTTCTTCAACTGGAGGCGTAGAATTGTGCAAATGTCGTGAACATCCATAGTTTTAATAAAACCTGCTGAAGCCTAGCTTGCTAGTAATCTAACCTTAAAATCTAATAATATTGTTATTATGTCTGTTAATACCAAAAAAAACTTTTTCATTTCTACACGTTTAGTTTTTTCATAACTTGAAGTGATCAAACACGTGATAGCACAGAAGGATATCACTGATAATCCTAACTATACTTTTAAAATGGTGCTTTTCTACAACATAATTAAGTATTTGAATTTTGAAACAAAAAACTTGGCGTTTTCAGGTGGCTCAAAGCTTTAAAATTTTTAATATAAGTTCTTATTTTTAAATTGAATCTTTTTTTATAAAATTGGTTTAATTATGTCAAAAACAAGATCGCAAACCAACCAATATTTAATTGAGTCTACAAATTCATCATTATTGGCTCAAGACTGCCTTCTAATCAAATGGCTCATAGATTGTTCCTTTATTATCATCTTGATCTTAAAAAAACCATTTGGGATTCATCTTCTCAAAGCATAAAAGAAATTTTGCTATTTTTTTTTAGAAAGCTCCCATCCCGACAAAGGACTTTCAAAACTGTCAAACTAAATTTAAAAAAAATTTCAAAAGTGAAAACTTGTTAAGAAAAACAAAAACAGAAAAACTTTATCACAGCAAAGAAATGAAAAGGCAATCGTACTTGTTTTAGATGATCTTTTTGATTTGAGTCATGCAGATGCAATGAATTTAATAAATGTTGAAGATAAAGAGTTTTTAAAACTCCAGCAGCAAAAAGGAAGAAAAGGTTCAATGGTGGGTATTGATAGAAAATTATGTATTAAAGAAAAGAAAAAACTGGAAAATTTAGAAAAATTTGAAAACAGAAAAAGTAAAGTGAAAAGAGAACGTGAAGGCTACAATAAAAAGTGTTTTTTGATGATGATTCCTTTTCATCAGGTGAAAGGGATAAAGACAGTGAAAAAAATTTTATAAGAAATTCATGGTTGTTCCTCAACTTCGAAACAAAGACGAGGAAGAAAGTGCGCAGTTACACCAGATTTAGCATTGGCTTTACACAGGCCTAAAATATCGGACAGAAAAGCAGCATTTATACTTGCAGAAGCATTTGTCGATTATGGAGGAAATCTGGAAATGGTGGCAATCAATCGTTCGACAATTAGAAGAAAAAGAATTTTTCATCGAACTTCTTGTTTTAAGAAATTGAAAACAGACTTTTCTACACTAGTTCCACTGGTAGTACATTGGGATAGCAAGGTTTTAACTGAACTGCCAAACAATGAAAACATGATAGAATTTCGGTTATTGTTTCTGGAAAGAAAAAATTTCAAAACTACTTACTATTCCTAAATTGGTGTCAGCAACAGGAAAAAATCAAGCAAATGCAATGATTGAAGCCATTAAAGACCGGAATCTTGAAAATAATATTAAGGCCATGTGTTTTGATACAGCAAGTTCTAATACGGGATCCTATAGTGGTGCTTGTGTATTAATTGAAAAAATGTTCGGTAAAGAATTGCATGTAGACATCATATAATGGAGCGGGTTTATTATTGGTGCCGTTTCACATTCTTATCTGGGCCTGACATTATCCAGTATTGTTTCAATGTTTAAGCGGTTTCAGGAATTTTACAAAATTATTAATAGAAGTAAATTTGAATGTGGAATTCAAAATGAATTTGTTAAACCATGAATTCAAGACGTTCAAAATGATGTAATGAACTTCGCAAAAATGTGCTTGAAAAAATACCAAGTACGAAATGATGATTATTATAAAGAATTTTTGGAATTAATTATTTTGTTTTTAGGAGGCAATGAAAAACATAAAAAAAAAACGTTCAAAAAACCAGCAGCAATGCCTCATGCTCATTGGATGTCTAAAATTATTTATTCTATCAAAATCTGGATGTTTCGTGAACAGTGCAAACTCATATGTTCTCAAGAAGGTGCATTATGCCAAATCTGTATTTTTGTTGTACGCGTTTATGCAAAACCTTGGTCCACTGCATCTCTAGCGGCCAACGCTCTTTTGAACAATTTCAAGTTGCGTAGTTTAGTTGAATATACGTATTAATCCAACAATTTAATAATTTGCATTGGAAAAGTTATCTCGACATTTATGGTATATTTCTGATTCACTTTGTGCTTTGGAGGCTCTATTCGATGAAAATGTTGATTTTGTGACAAAAAGAAAGATGATATTGGCAATAAGAGAAAAACAAAACGATTCAAAAGATAAAAGAGTTAAGATAGACCTGAATTCTTTTCAAGAGAAAAAATTAGAAGAATTTGTTTCGGAAAAGTCTTTGGATTTATTCAAGCATATGAATTTATCGACTTCTTTTTTTGACTTTGATTTTGAACTTTGGAAAGAGCGTCGTCTATATTATCAAAATTTGTTAAAAACTATACAATCTATAGAAGTAGTAAACGATCATGCTGATTATGAAAATAAGAGGAGTTGTTTTAATCCAGGAGTATGTTGGTTACCTTACACAGTCTGAAGAACAATTTCAGTTTCTTTTACAACTAATAAAAAATCATAGACAAACTTATCCGAATAGCAAAAAATCAACAATTATTATTTTTAATCATGAAAAATTCAAAGAAAATTTTTGAAATAAACATTGTTGAAATTTAATTTTAAACTGTTTACACCTAGATTTTATGGGCTAAATGTATAAAGACCAAATATTTTAACCTAGTAAGCTACCTCTAAATCAATACTTTTCTTTCAATTACTTAGAACAGGGGTCGGTAAACTTATGCTAACGGCGTGCCAACTTAACACTTCTCAAATCATCTCGAGTGCCAACCTCATATGTATATTTATCCAAACCAAAATTAACATAATTGTTTTATAATTTATTTAATTTTTATATACACATTTACGTAAATATACAATAATAAGTAAAATTATATAAGTAATTATTGCTTGACTCTTTGATAACTTTAGCCAACTCTTCAATAGAATTTTTGCGTGCCACTGAAAATTGCTTCACGTGTTGCACGCGTGCCGTATGTTGCCGACCCCTGACTTAGAACAAAAGAAAATCTTTTGGTGGGTTAAGATTTGAAAAAAAAAATTTTTGCCTCAAATAAGTATCACTCTAATATCACTGTCATTTATTTTTCACTGTTATTTTGCACTTTGTTCTTCAAGTAAAAAAGTTGAATTTTTCAATTTCAAGTAAAAAAATGTAAATAATGAAATATCAAAAAGTCTATCAACTCTAATTTTATTTCCCACCTGATTTTCACTTTATCCATCATTCAACAAATCTATTTTTTAGAGGCTTTTAACTTGAGATGTATCGGATGTGAAATGTTTTGTATTCGCGGATGCGGATATCATAAAAGCTATTTTAAGCAAACGCGAGTTTTATACTTCTATTTAGAGAGAAGATGTCATTGCATATGGGTTATCATCACAAAGACGGAACTTATCTTAAAAAATTTGGATAAAGTAAACATTGAAAAGTTTGCGGTATATATAAAAAAGAAAAATGATTGAAAAAAAATTTTTTTATGGATGCGGATGTTGAAACTTAAATGATCCATGGATGCGGATATTAAAATGGTGTAAAAATATTAAAAAGAATTTTGAGGATTTATTAAAAAGATGTAATTATTTAACAAAAGGAGAGAAGGAAAAATCGTTTCTAGAAGATGGAATTGCAGACATATTATTTACACATTGGTGTCATTTTATTAATATTACTATTCAATAGAAAGAGACGTAAACAAAAAAGACTTAATGGGAATCAATTTGAGAAATAACTCGTTTGAAGACAACAACCTAGCGATCTCCCTCATCGAACGCACCTCATTTCCTGTTCCCTTGTCAAGCTTCTATAAATCCTCAAGACATTTCATTTCTAGGTACCCTTACCATCAAGATTTTTTCACCAAACTGTCTGTTTCACTTGGGTCTATTGACTTTTTTATCTTCATAGCATTTTTAGCTGACGGCTTTGTTTTTTGAGACAAGCTATGCTTCGAATACCCTATTTTTCCCTTAATTGCAATGAAATGACTATTAGAAAATCTTCATTACTTTTCTAGATTTGTCAATGAGGTTATTAAATGAACACTTGTATTGGGGTTGGATTGGGTTTCGATAACTCAAGGTCTTGGGTTCGATCCCGCAGCAAGCCTACATTCCTCACAGTTCGATACAAGCGGCCCAGCTTTATAAGTAGGCTAACCAGAGACGTACTGTTTTCAACGGCTTTTATTCATCGTTTTAACCGTGCCGTCTTTTTTTTATGAATGTCCCGTTTTTTATCATAACTTATATATTATAATAAAATTTGAGGTTGTCTAAACTAATTAAAAAATAAGTTAAGAATGTAAAAAAGTTTTCTTCTAAAGCTTTGAAAGACCATCAGAAAAGCATGATTCGTTATCAGGAAAAGTTTTATCCTAAAACTTTGAAGGACCATCAGAAAAGCATGATTACATATTTAGCATAAAAAATCTATAATAAAGATTCTTGGTATATTTATACTTATGAATAGGATTAACCTTATTATAATATTATACATAGTATACTTATTTTTGAAAATTGTAGTTTGTTCTGCCATTTGTTCATTTGTCTGGTTTTTTTTTAAATATTGTCAAGCTACCTAAAACCAAAAAAGCTTTGGATTCCAGTTATGAAATTTCAAGATCTATGAAGCATGAGAAAAACGTAGAGAAAAATTTGAAACATTTTATTATATTCTGTTTTATTGGCAATAAAGCCATCACTGGATGGGACCGAGGTGGAGTCCATAGATACTACTAATAGTATATTGATGATGCTATTGACTCGGATTCTGACATGAATAGTGATGGTGTAGATAATGATGGCGAGTCTTCAGATACTTTCCAATTCTTGCCTGAACATGACTCTTGCTTTGCGCACACCCTTTAACTGGTTGTAAAGGATGGAATGAAAGAAATAGGAGTCCTCTGTAAAGTTATCATAAAAAATACTGGTATTGTTAGACGTGTTCGTAAGTCCACACATGCAACAAATCTACTTTGGGGAGAAATACGACTTCAGGCAGCCAATCATAGACTTTGGAATTCTGAGGTAAGTTCTGAAAATGCCACAGGAAAAGTTTGATCAGTTCGATACTACCAAACTAACTCCACCTGAGCGAAACATATTACAGGATCTATGCGATATATTGACTCCATTCTAAGAAGCCACTGATTATACACATGGACAAAATTCTGTGACGTCAAGCTATGCTCTACCATGTGCTATGGGGCTTAAAGAACTTTCAAAATGAAATCGAGATATAATATCTTAAGTACTAGCCTCAGAGAGTCTGTGGAAAGTAGACTCAAACCATTTGCTAAACGTCCAGCCTTCCATTTGGCAGCCTTACTTGATCCAAGATTTAAACTAAAGCTTTTGTACACCAGGAAGCGGACTTAAGTGTAAATTTTATCGAAGTTTTGCCATGAAGTGAAGGCGGTTATTTTCCCAACTTTTGTTTGAATGATTTTATTTATTTACTGATTAACTGTATTTTTAGAAAAATAGCATCTACCCTTTCAGAATATTTTTATATTTATATTCCGGTAATTTCAGGATGCACTGTAGTGAAAAGTCTTTACCTTCATAATTTTCTTATCTTTTATTCAGGAAAAAAGTTTCTTTAGTCATAGCACGTAGTTATTTTTTACGAAATCGTCTTCCCATCTACGTCAATACTTCTTTTTATGGCTCTTCCCAATTTTTAAAGTCAAGTGATGAGCAAAACAGGATTTCATTGGATAATATTTTTATTGACAAGTGCACGTTTTCCAAAAATCATGGCCTTTTTGAATTCTACTCTCATCAATATTCCTTCTCATTAGCGCCCAAGATTAAAATCAGCAGAAGCATTTTCGTTTCCAATGACCATGCGCGTAAATTTTTTTTGATATTTTATACTTACACCAAAATTAGGTGCACATACATGACACTTTTAATAACGTAAAAGGCGATTAAATCTTACTTTGATTGTCTAAAGAACCATTCGAATAGGATAAAATATGGAAAGTGTTTTACCAAGTCTTGCGAGTTCTTTTGAATTCATATTTATTTAACTGAAAAAGAGCTTGAATTTTGACTGTTTTTTAATAATCTTACAATTTTCATATTAACCCATTTAAGACCAAGCAAAGCAGACGATATCTAAAAAAACGCAGACGATTTATATTCAAAGTTATTGAAAAAAGCAGACGAAGATGAAATTACTTATGTTCCAAAATAGGAACATTGGTCGTAAATAGGTTAAACCATAAATATCTTAAAAATTTTAAAGAATATTTTTCTACAAAACATTCTAATCTTATTTAACGCTTATTCAAAACGGTACTTTTCAAAATATTATCTCAGACTGAACATATGTTGCATTAAAAAGGAAAGCTTAAAATATTTCATCTTGACATTTTCTTTCAAGGTATTTTTGTAACATATGTCTTAGGGTAAATAACATTTTAACTTAATTTAATCAAAATTTCATCATCATCATTTACTAATAATTTTTTTCTTCTTTTTAAAACAGTTAATGAAAAGTCCAAATCAGAAAACTATTATTTAGATACTAACTTTTAATTTTAGGTAAAAAAAAAGTTAAAAAAAATTTGTATACCTATATTTATATTTTATTTAAATCATGATTTTTTTTCATAATTTATATCACTACTTTGTATCTTTGATCGGTATAGATGCGATTTTCATGTTGATCAGAAAGATAAGAATTTCACATCTTATTTCAATTAACATTTAACATGTTTGATTTGGCACAGATGTGAATGTTTTTATTTTTTAGAAATATTTTTCTCCTTTTACCAAAGCATCAATGAAGGCATTTTGGTGCGTGATTCATCTGGTGAGATCCAACTCACCTTGGATTCAAATCACTTCAAGTATAACAAAGACTTCCAAGTCTTGATATCCGGTAACAACGAAAATGTTAATGTCAGCATTGAAAGAAATCTCTTCGAAGAAAACACAGGAATCGCATTATCATCCTCTCTGAAATTGTATGATAAGAAATCCTGCTTAATCTGCCTATTTGGAACACAAAAGGCGTTCATGCTTTTCAATAACTCGGTCAAGCGTAACGAAGCTAACTCAATTGTTTTCACAACTGCTTCCAGTCATTCTGCCTTTTACAACAACAAAAATGAGACACAACTGGCAATCATCTCTCACAACGAATTTTCTCACAACAAACCCTTTTCAAGTGATAACTTCATTTTTTTTAACTTCATGGCACAAAGGCTATCCTGTTCCCTTTAAATTGACAACGTCTGTGTTTAGTTTTATAAGATTTTCAATAACTTTGGTCAAACATTTTTATTTTTTATCTGCAGTTCTTAAAATTTGCTTCGGGTGTCTCTTTTTACCGAAATATACCACAATCCTCTGAAATTTTTCAACAAATTAAAAATAATTCGATGTATTGCAAATTTTTTGACTATTTAGAAAAAAATATTAAAAAAAAACCTTTATTCATTCATTGTGAATTCACAAAGCCGAAATAAAATGAGAATTTTTGGAAGAAATCTTAATTATTTTAAATGAATTATAAATAATACGCTGTGTTTCATTGTTTTGAACAATTTATAATAAAAACTACTTTTTTTTTTAAAAAAAACTTTTTTTTATTTTTTCAAATCCATTTTTATTATCCATGTTAAATAAATTAAAACAGTGAAATTATACACCGCTTTATTCTGATTTTACTTTATTTCGGTAAAAAGTCACACGCGTTTCATTGTATCTTGAATTAATTAAACATTGATGCGATAATTTTGATCGATAATACCAATGTACAACCTTTGATATAAAATTCAAAGACAACGGCTATTATGCATGCGGATAGTGTTACTTTTGACTGAGCACCCCACATATCCCTTTACAGGTGCTTTGCCTACTAGGGCCCTCATGAAAACTACTTTTGAATAGTTTTTAAAGTGTTTATTAAAGATTCAAGGTATTTTGTTATCATTAAAAATTATATCCAACTTGAAATATCCAGCTGCAGTGAAACCTCTCTAAACCCGCCATTGATGGGACCGAAAAAAATGGACGGTTTAATGAATATTTTATTTTTAATAAAAATTATCAATCAATTTTTATTGAATATTTTTATCAAATATATTTATCTGATATATATAAATCTGACATATTATAAGATTATTTTGTGGTTGTGATATAACTAATTTGCTATTTACTTTTTCTCACTTTTATACAAATTAAATTACTCTAATGAAATGACTAATACCTATCAATAAATGTGAAAAATGGATAATTTACAAGATTAAAAAGTACTTTATTGAAGAAAAACAAAAGATTTATCTTTTTAAAAACATTTCCATTGTTGTTTGTTTATGTCTGAGACGCTTTTTAACAATTAGCTCTTCTAAGTCTGTAATGATAGATAAAGTTTTTGGTAAAATTGACTTTACGGTTGTAGTTTGATAAATTTCTTTAAAATTTTGAAGAGTTTCTTCAAGAGATAGAATAACTGTAGGTTTTTCAACAGCTATATCATCAGCATTAATTTCACTTTCAAGATTAGGTTGCTCTGGTAAATAATCAACAATGAGGTTTCGTTCCCAATTATTAGAATCATCTTCGATTGCTAGGTTTTCATCAAAATTTAAATCAATGTTTTCTACTGCAAGCTCTTTAACAAAGACTGCTATGTTTAATTGTAGACCGTTTAAAAATCCAACTGACGCAAAACATCTTCTAATTGTGCTTTCTTTTACATTCTCCCAAGCTTTTCTAATCAAGTGAAAGAGTCAAAAAGAGAAATTTTAAGCTTCTTCCATTTTTACATTGAAAAAACCAAGAGATTTTTATCAATAAAATTCTTTCAGAACTTTTTAAATGATTTTTTTCTTACAAATATTTTCAGATAATAAAAGCAAAACAGGGATGCACATCTGGGGCGACGTCCCCCCAATGTGATTTCAAGGAGGAGACGAAGGACTAATAATTTTCAAGTTTCTCAATTCTATATTTTTTCTTTAGTATTTAAAAGACTTGTTTGGCTTGTGAGTAGATAACAATAATTTGTAAAATTCAATCAAAATTTTTTTTAATCAAAACATTTTTAACTACTTTTTTATTTTTTGACTTTACAATATTATTTATTTTACTTTCATAAATTTTATGCATGTTGATCAATTTTCTAATATCTATTTTTTGATATTTTTTCAAATAAAAGCTTAAATATCACACAACAAATTTCAAACCAGCACATTCAACTTTGTGACAGCGCACGTGGTTAAAACCATTTTATCTTAAGATCATATAAACCTTTAGTTAATCTTTCACTAATCACTCTTTTTTGTAATTAAGTAGTACAAATTTTTTTTTTCATAAGATTTTTTAATTTTTACAAAACTTCTTAACATTTTATATGATTTTCAAGGTCACTTTCAAGAAGAACTGCATCCGATCTACGTTGGCCAATCTTCTGTTCTACGCTTTGAAGGACTAACTTCTCCTCTCCTATTTCTCAACGTATTTTACGCAAATAAAATGTCAGTAATTCTGCACAATTGTATACGTTCTTCTCCGTTTTTTCATTTAAACGCCACATTTAACTTCTGGGGAACGTTCGTGTTTCAGGTATATTTTCTAAAAAAATTGATTATATATGTTTTAATGATAAATTATTCCGACACAAATGAAAGTATCAATATATAAAGATTTAAGACGTTGAAAAAAAATTTAAAAAAACAGACAGAAATTAGGAAAAATCTTGCTAAACAAATTACTGTTCGGAAAAATGAGACGTGTGTAATTGAAAAATTTAAGTTTCAATGTGTATAAATGGAAGATATTAAATTGAGAAAAAATTTCAAGACAAAGCTGTATTGATTGATGTCTATTATTTAGATAATATAAAAAAATTTCACCGGTATCGAATCCAAGGGAAGTATCATCTTCCATAGCTGGACACATGGTAAGACCATCTGGATCAAAAAACTTTCGTTCATAACTTAATAAAATGTTTTTTTTATTATATTTTTTGCAAAAATTATTATTAATTTATTGAAAGTAAAATAAGTTTACAAAAAATGAAAAGATAGAAGATAATAAATCTGACTCTTGAGAGTTGCTTTGGATTCTTTCGTCTTTTGGGTCTCTTGGGATCCTATTTTTGAATTTTAGGTTTTGATCTTTATTCTTCATCTTGAGGTATTATCTTTTGGATCTTTGTCTTTTGCATGCTCTTTTGATTCTACAAATTTAGAACCTAAGCAAACATTTTATTATTTATCACGTGAATAAAACAATCATTTTTCAAGTTGTAAAAGGACGAAATGAATTTTCAAAAAGACAAAATATAACTAAAAATGGTACATACTATACACATGTTAGAATTCGTTATGATAAAAAATCACTTGCTTCAAGACTAAGTTAAATTATTATCCTCAATATGCTTTATTTTGATTTTAATTTGACATCTATCAATCAAATTTTTAAGGAGATCTCAAAGTTGATATATGATGTGAATCAAAATAGTCAGTGCGCTTTCACATCCTGGTCACCATGTTTGAAAAGGCCGAGCCATCACGCTTCTAACGAAAACGTTTATGTGCACGTAGTACAGCAGTTTCCTGATATTCCTGATGAAAAACACTCCATTCCTCAATCTAAGTATTTACAAGGTATTTTTCTCTAATCCACAAATTTTGTCCTGTAAGACGCCATTTTATTCACATTCCACCACGACGATCTTGAGTTCTTTATTTTGGGCATGGCTGCTAAACCCTGATTAAATTTTGTACCTCCATCCATGATTTCAAATTTCAAAGATGCAAAATGGATCATGGATCGAGGCATGATTTTTCATGAAATTTTTCAATATATTAAAAATGTTGCTTGCCTCATGATACCTCATGAATAAAAGTAAGTAAATAATAATTAACTTTTATTCCAAAAAAAATAAATTTTAGGCCACTCTGGTCTTCTTCGCATAATAACGCTTTTACGAGGACACAAACGAAGTGTATTGCTTTACTTGCTACTTTATTGTGTACACTCTTACTTACTCTTGAAGTTTACAGGCTTGAGAATGGCATTATATAATTTCTTATAATAATTAGTATATCTCTATTTATCATTTTTCATGTTTTTAAGAGCTTCAATAGACATCATATCATAACCATTCTCAAAACAACCTTTATAATCAATTGTAACTTTTATCTAACTTATACAGTATTTGATGTTATTATGTAATCTATTATATTAAAAACTTTTGAATAATGAAATTATATATTTATCCCAAAAAATATGTTTTGATGTAAAGGTAAGGGAAAGTTACCGAAATTTTTTCATCGAGAAGGCAAAATCAAAGCATTATAAGGAAAGTAGGCTTGGTGGGCGATCGAACCCAAGTTAATGAAACCCATTATCTAACTAACCTTACTGAACGCCCCCTGAATCTAAATGGAATTTAAGAGAATTGACACAGAAATGAGAAAAGATGAGACTTAACCATTGAAATTTTCTTTAATGCTATCTAGAACTTTAATACAAAAGGAAATGAAAATTTTTGAAAAAGTAATAATATGGCCAAAAATGAAAACCTAAAAAAATATTACTAAAAAAACAATAAACTACTTTTTTTTACTTCTTTTTTAACTACTTTTTTTTCTTTTTATAAATGTTTCAAAAATAATGCGAAAAACATTTCCTTGCTTGAGTGAGAGTCATAGCTAATACCCTGATTTAGAAAAATTGCATAGTTGCAATTGAGTGGAAACCTCCAGTTTGCTTGCTCGTTTTCCGGTGAACAATTAGTCTCTCTTTTATTATTATGCATGCTTATTCATATAAAAAATGTTTCCCCAGGTATAATCTCTCCTTCCTCATTCCATGATTTTGGCTAAAAAAATTTTAAGTATTTTCGTTCTGTTTAACATCCTTGTATTAGTTTAGTCTAAGTTGTTGTACTGTTTGAACAAGATTTTTTGATCTTTTCAATACATTGATAAACAACAATTTTCTATTATATAAAACAATGAAATTCACAAGTCATCATCACGCGCCTCTTAATGTCATAATCCACATGCAGGGTAGGAGGAACAAAACCTCTCGTCTTTAGTTGCTTTCTGGATTGCCATATGTTTCTCTGCCTTTCTTCAACATAAACAGACAATTGAAAGTCATGCTAGCACATCTTGATACCTTTACTCGTTGTATCTTGTTTCTGTAACAAAAATTTTTAGCAGGACAGTGTTATTGACCTTTAGCCTAAATAGGGCTTACCTTATTCTGCTTAAAAACTACAATAACCAGGCGATATCAAATGCAACGCAGAAGATTTGTATTAAAAAGCATCAGTAAACACTGCCGATTTATTTTTGTAAAGTCCACATTTGTCCATTCCACTGCTTTAACCACTTTATACGTAGCTCAATCATGTGAAAGATTTTGTTTTTATAGTGGTTTTTACATATGTTCTCGACCAGATACTGACTTTTGTCTCTCTCCCACCTATAACCTGACTAGCAAGCATGTTTGAATCTTTTGGGGGCAAAGAAGCTCTCAGTGATATACCCTACAAGATCCTTGAGTGACTCAAACACTCATGAAATAGGAATATTTGATTGGCGTTATTTTTTTATTAGACGTATGTGCTTCAAATTTTTCTTTTTTAAAACCCTTTTCAGGAATCGTGGGGGATACAATCGTTTTGCAAGAAAGATTTTCTCCGTACATTATGGCATCTGATGTTGTTATACTTCCTAGCGGAAAACTAGTGATTCCACAAGGCGTCGTTGTACATATTTTTAAGCACACGCGCCTACTTGTCTACGGAAATATCCAGATCAATGGTTCTGCTGCAAATCCCGTTGTTTTTGAAGTGATGCCAAGTTCTCTAGCATCTTATGAAAAACATAAAAAGTTTAGAAGTAAAGCTTCTTTTTCTTGAACCGTTTAAATTAAATATGATTCCTCCATTTCAATGTTGATATCAACGGTTAATCTTGATGTCAAAGTCTTATTTGGAATCTATATTTCAATCTTGTATATTTTCAGGAAATTTTTTTTACCTATTATAAATTTTTTTATTCAAATATTTAAGTCTGAAGATTTACAACATTCATTACAATCTTCTATTTTAAAAATTAGAAAATTTCAACGCGTTACGTTTTATTTCTCTATAAAGGACATTCCAAGAATATGATAAGAAATACTACCGCAATGTTTGAATGAAAAAGATTTGCTTTTTTCGATCGATTGTAAAACTCCCACCCCAGGCCTGCTTGAGGAGAGAAGCAACTTTTTTTTAGAATTTAATTTAGTTGGAGTGAAATATAAATTAGAATTTTAACTTGTTGTTTATTAATAATAATAATAATAATAATACTAAATAACTAATCCATCTTTCCTCATCCTACTCATAGAATTCCGATAAGATATTTAGTTACAAGTAAATGTCTTCGACAAATTCTTGTTTTATATCATAGAATATTTCTTTTTTCAATGATGTTGGCATGTAAATCAAGTTTAAATGGATGGAACTTGTACGATTGATCAAAATGGAACAAGAGTAATTTAACAGTGCATTCTTTTTTCCCTTTTTTAAGGAGAAAGTGTTGACAGCAAATTTCCACGATATCGCATTTCAGAAGGCGATTCCAAGTATGAGGGATTTTTAGTGCGAAGCGAAGGTGGCAATTCTTCAAAGTGGTGCCACGTCTCTACACTTTTTTTCACTCAAAGTGATGCAGATTCAGTTTGTTCTTCCATCCTTCAGCCAAACTCCGGCCTTCATTCATCCTCTACCTCTTCCGTTTTCTCACTTTTCACGGGCAAGCTTCTTAAAGGATCTGAATCTTGTCTATTCACAAGCAAAGAAGCTACGCAATATGATTATAATTTTGATGAAAAAATGGAGAACAGTGAAATTGTTCATATTAAGTATCATTCTATTTTTTTTAATAAATCTGTATGCTGCATCAGTAAGGAACGACAATTTTGAATCTGAACAGGAGAGAACGAGAAGGGAGAGAAGATTTTTTGGTAGATACAAGAAAACCGTACTTCATATTTTTCGAACCCCAGCCTAAAAAGAATCCTTGTAATACCTAGTAGAATTATGAACATCTTGAAGTTAGCGCATGTGTTCGATTTATGCTCATTATATATGAATTTGTCTAGCAAAAATATTACTTTTATGTAGAATACTATTAGTTTAACACGGTAACCAACAGGGATGGATTGATATTTTGTTGTGAAGCGGAACAAACTGTCTTGAGACTTTTTTTTTAAAGAATCAATGAACAAACACCGTTGATCGGGCGGATGCTTTAAAACTAATTCATTTAATAAACTTTGCTCAGACTTAAGTGTAAATCTTTTCTGTCATGCTCGGAACCTAAAACCAACAAATTTCATTTTTTCATTTTGATGCAAACAACTCAACTACTGTTTTGGTAAGTTTTATATATTTTTTCCATTCTAGTCATCATCGTGGTGCGAAATAACAGTATTAAATGTAGATTTCTACTCTGAGCATACTGCAATTAGCAATTCATTGCCGATATATATATTCATTTGTTGGCTTCTTATCCCCTGTAAAGTTGACTTACAAGAACCACAGATTACACGAGAAACCAACATCTTATTGTGGTCTCTGATTTACACATCAAAGCATTCTTCATATGCGATTTAATATTTAGTAGAACTTAAAGTCTAATTTGCTTGCTTTAAGCCAATACATCCACAAAGAAATAATCAACTTTTAGCTAATAGTGTCTTTTTGCCATTTTCAATATAACTACTGCAAACAAATACAAAATTATATAATCTTAAAAAATGGCAGCGTAGGTAAACGTCCTAAAAAAATGCAGTGTTTGCTCAATAATTTGATTAATTAAAATTCATAAAAGTATTGATATTACAAAAAAATTAAATTCTATCATCGTATTCAGTGGACTCGATTTACACTAAAAAAAATAAAAAAGTGATTTAAAGATTTTTTGTTACTCGATAAATAGTAATCGATTACATGAACTAAGTGATCTAACAAACTGACTAATGTGTCTTTTGAAGAACAGAGATCCCGCTTTGCTATTTTGTTACATGGAACATTATTGTTCAAAATGTTGGCAATACTAGGACAGCTTATTTTTTGATGCCAATTGCCACCCCTTTTCTTCAAAAATTTCTGTTCTCATGTGCAGTGGCGTATTTATGAGCCGATGGCGTATGTTGTCGCGATTAAACTACACTTCAAGCGCTTTTCTTGTTCCATATGTTTTTATCTTGAAAAAAAATCGTCTTTTTACCGGAAAAAATACACATGAGACTCGATAAAATTAAAATTTTTGTTAAATAAACCTCTTAAAATTATCGCCAGCGCGGATCATTTAAGTTTCAACATTCGCATCTTCAATTGTCAAACATTTTTCTTTTTTCTATATACCGCAATGTTTTTCGAAATTTTTCAATTTTTACTTTATACAAAATCTTTATGATGAGTACGTCTTTTTGATAACACATGTACTTTGTCATTCAAAAATTAATTCTCGCATCCGCGTATACAAAAAATTTCACATGCGATACATCTCTACTATAAACACAAACTACGTCATAAGAATGGGGAAAAAATTCAATCATATCTTTAAATTTTTATTATTAAAAAAGAATGTGTCAGTAAGCGGTTACATTTTTTTGGGATGCTTACTTTTACTTTTTATGTTTCCATATGCGTGCTTATAGCTTTTACTCTATTTTCTCGCAAAAGTAGAAACTCTAGGGTTGCGAAGTTGGAGTCGGGCGGAGTTGGTGCAGTCCGAGGTTTACATCTTTTTACATTGTTTTTAAAAGAGTCATTATGAATTCTTTCGAAGTATAATTTTTTTCCATTTTAAAATTTTTATACTCTTTTAATATTTCTTTTACAATTTATTTCACTGTTTTATTAAGAACAGAATTGTTTTTAAAATGTAACTTTTATTCAAAACAATTTTGAACAATGCAAAAGTTTTGGACCACTCTGGTCTTCTTCAAGTAAGTAAAACCGTTAAATGTTTAATGCCTGTGTTTATCTGAAAAATTCCAGAATTGTTGGATTCCTCTCCTAAATAAATTGGATTTGCTTTATTGATTATTATACATTTTTTCACCTTAACGTCTGTTTATTGCGTGTCTTGGGGAATAATTTTATATCCCACCCCATCTTATTGCAGTGTGGCATGTTTCGTAAGGTTGGCTAGATTCTTGGCTTCGATACCATAATAAGGTCTTGTGTTTGAATCGACGATTAAAACTATTTCGATTGGTTGCCTGGCAAAATGTCAACAAGCCAAATGCCGATGGACATAATGTCGACAATCATTCAAAGAGAACTTTATGTTGACAGTCGTTTGAAAAAGAGTTTTAGTGAATCAAAGAATTTTACTCACTTAACTAACTGCATAATTACTCGGTGTGTCTTCAAAAAGAATTTTTGCCATTTTGTTGCTCGGCATTTTCTCGGTTTACAATAGTTCTATGCAAGTTATCCAATTGTGCTTTCTTCGTGAAAACACTCCACGATTCATCTACTTTTGGCTTTATTTATTGATCATTATGTACCACCACTACAATTTTAAAATGGCATCTCTTTTTCAGATGTTTTTTCCATGACAATAAATACGAATCCACAAATTACTGGGGAAACATTGTTATAACTGCTGGCGTTGATCCCATGACTACGCCCTCTCTCTTAGCTCTTCATGCGCCAGATTTTCATTCGTTTGAGACTTTTTCATTGGATGAGTCTTTTTTATCGCATTTGGTTGTCAAGCGCGCGGGTGTATACTCTGCAAATCTTCACAAGTAAGTTTTAATACGTTCACCTTATTATAACATATTATTACTAATTCACAGTTATGAGCAGGATTACAGATTCTGATACATTTATTAAGTTTTTAAGTATTTGGAGGCAGGGTCGTATTTTTGAAAGTACCTTCGTGGTTGTATCTTTTTTTTCTCCAACTTCTGGTTATAAGATTGCTCGATCAAAGTAGAACCTTGTTGCTTAAAATGAGATAGCACGTGGATAAAGAATGACCCTGACAAAACCCTTCATAAACTTACCCCACCCCTACGTAACTCTTCTTTTTTATTTATACCTTGCATGGCATTACATAGAGGATGCAAATAGATATGTAATCAAAAATATTTATAAAAATATTTTATTAATACTAGTATTAACAAACTAACTATAACTTCAATCTCCGGAGGATGGAAGATGACGCTCACAACGAGTATCTTTGACCAACGAGTGTTGGTAACCTGTGTCTTGCGTCGTAGACTTGAATGAGTCCAAAGAGATTGTCCAATTCTTGAAAAATGGCCTAGTAAATTCAAAGGACATCGAGTCAAGAGGAGAGTTCTGAGAGGGATCTCGTCTTTCTAATGAAATCTTTAAGTATGAAACAATGGTAAATTAAATTGTAGGATGTTTTGCAGAAGCCTCCTCCTTTGTCTCATTTTATCACGTTCTTTGAAAACTAATGCATAAACTAAGTCCTCCGGTCAAGGGTATTGGTAGAGGCTTAGTGCAACACTTCTTTAACAGATTTTGGTGTATTAATCAAATACTCTTGGAGTCTAAATATTTATATCCTTTAAATTTAAATTATTTAAAACTCCACTCCTAACTTATTATTTCCATGAACCAATGACTCTTCACCATTTTATTTTCATTTTAAATATAAAAAAATCTGTTAAAATAAATTAATGTTCATAGACGCGTGTATTTTTAATGCGGCCTTTAGATTAGAAAAGATAAAGCAGCCAATCATTTACTTTTCTCTCAAATCTTTTTGAATCATGAAAATTATTTTTCTTTGTTCAACACATTGAAATACATCGCTTTAGTTTTAATTTTTGCGAAAATATAAAATTTTAAAATGTTTTGAAAAGACTTGTATTTACTTTTGTAAAAAAATCCTTTTATATTTTAAATTTTCTTTTATTTTAACTATCTAATTATTGTATTACTCTTTAGGGTCGCTGCTATTCGTATTGTTAATCGTAAAGTGTCGGTTAACAACGTTAAGATTCTTTACTGCGCTAGTGATGGCATTGAAGTTATTAATCCTACGAATCCAATACGAATTACAAATTCTCACGTAACTTTTTCTTATACTTATATTCTCAACTGGAGTAAATCAGTGTTAAAATTACCTAACAATATAATTGAATTTTTAACTTAGATCCAGACTCCAAACCCCAAGTGGCGCATAACTTTTCTGGTTGTCGAGTCCAAAAATATTTTGCCATTCTGACTTAACTTATTTATAACATCCTAACTCCGACTCTTCTTTTTCTAATTTTTTATTGGACTTTAAAAAATTTCTGTTTCAAATATTTTATGTCTCGACTGTCTTGAATCTTACACGATTCTGCTCTCTGCTGCAACGCAAAGTGTTTGATCTATTTTCTTCAACATCGCTCATTGAAAATGTGTTTTATTGGTTTCTTCTAGTTTATTGTCTTTCTTACAGTGTTTTTGAAAAGATTTTCTAATTATTGTCTATAACTTTTTTATCTCTAAATTATTTTTCTAAAAGTATATTTATTTGCTTTCAAAATATTTTGCAAAACCTTTCTACTCATAAACTGAGCTTTGTTCCTTTACAAGGTATTTGTGTTCATTCTTCATTTTTATTTAATCTTTCAGCTATGAGTTGCCAAAACACAACAGCTCCACCCAAATGATAAAGATTTACTAAATAGATCTAACAATTATGAATACACTATTTTTGAAATTGGAGTCGGAATAATTTTGTAAATTATATCACATTACAAGCCGGGCAAACAGAACTTGGCCTAAAAAAGTTGAAAGAATTGACTTCTAACTCCAAATATATGACCTTCATGTTTAAAATTTTAATAGACAGCTTAGTATTTTTAACATTTTACTTCTCACATGGTAATTACTTGCATTTAAGTAAAATATATTTAATAAATTAAAATTTTATTTCTAAAATAATTAAAAAACAAAAAATTTTATATAATAAATAATTTTTTTTATTCTAAAATATTTGTTCAATTCAAATTTCAAAATTATTTTTTAAAATCAAAAATATTTATCTATAATATAAAAAAAAATTCTTAAACTCTTTCACTGAGGATTCACTAAAATGGCATACCCTACTTTCTACGATACTAATTTACTTCAGATTAAAAGTTGATATTGTGCAGGTAGTGGGTGAAGAGGTTGCGTTTGAATTCAAGGATGTTTGTGGTGTTTCTGAGTGATCTAGGCAGTGCATTGAAGAGGGAGGATGAGGTGGAGTAAAATGTTTTGTCGAGGAGTTGATTTGAGTATGTGATGTTTTCATCATTCAGATTATGTCCTAACGTATTCATGCATTTTGTTCTCTTAAAACTAATTCTAATACATGTCAGTCACTCTTATTTCTTACAGCATCACTTTTTTAATATTCTTAAATTTTCCTGGAATAAAAATGGAATTTTATTGACCTAAAAAATTGTTACGAAATGCCAAATTGATTTTTAATTTATTTCTGCAACTTTTTTGAATTCAAGCCAAAATTGACTTTATTGACTTTTACGCCCCCTCACCCCAGCAGATATCTAGTTGCTGTTAGCGAAATGTAGAAATGAGTAACTAAAGAGTTCGCTTGGATTAGGGAGTTTTACGTCATTCCAATTTTATATGGATGATTTCACATATTCAAATGTACATGTATATTTTTAAAAGAGTCTCAAAACTATAAATAAAAAAAATTAAGTCCAAAAACAAGAAAAAAAAACTTTATTTTGAAAATAGGTGAAATTTAACTTCATTTATCTAAAAAATAGGGAAACAAATATAGGGTAATAGTGTTCAAATTTACATTTTAATAATATTCATTTGGACTCCTTGAATTACATGTGGTAATGTAACAGTAACTTCGAGTAGAAGAAGTAGATCTCAGAACTTGAGCTTGTTCTATCCCAAAGAAACTTATCAGATCTCTACTAACTTGATGAGTTTACGCCATATATCCGTCCTTTACATTAGTACTAAATGATCAGTCCGCCACACATGTGTTATATCGATAAGGAATCTATCGATTAATTTTTTTATAATATTTTTATTTCATTTTAAGATTGAGCACAATCAGGGAATAGCGATTAAGCAATTCCACTTAACTCTTGCCAATTCAATTGCCTCATTCTCGACATTTGAAGGAATCAAAATAAGGGATGAATTTCCTTCTAACGCATCTCCAGGTTTGATTGACATCTGTTCCCTACCCAATCACATTAAGTTTGTGCAAGATACGAGAAGTGTTAGTAGAATAACTTTATTTCACTCTTTCTCGCAAACGCATCACAAGCGATGTGTCTTTTCCGTTGAAAATGTTATTCCGCATACATCATTGCTCCTTAAAATTTTGGTAAAACTTTCTACATTTTTTCATACTAAGATATCTTCTTAAAACTGGATTCAAAATGTTTCTAACCTTATGTTAGCATGATAACACCCACAATATGTCAATCTTTTAAATATGTTGATGAAGCATCAAATATAATTTCCTAATATGCTATGATTAAAAAGAAAGAAAAATTGATTGGGAACCAGTAAAAAATTTTCATATCAAAATAAATCTTCCAACCAACCTCTATCTGTACCAACAACAGACCTTGTTCACTATTAAAAAAATTCAAATATTCGAAATGAAATTTTACAAATATTTGATTTTAGCTGATAAATAATCTTATTTAAAAATTTTTTTACATATTTTATTCTATCTTCTTTTCCTTTAGGCCATCAGTGATTTTGAAAATTTCAAATCTTTTTCCTCTTTTTTATCTGTTCTCAATTCTGCAAACAATGAAACAAAACTCATCACATTCAATCAGCGTAATGGCAACGCTAAAATAAGAGCGCATTATTTTGAATCTTCAACCCCCTCCTTCAAAATCGTGTCTCAAACAAGTTCCTGGGATGAAAGGATTTTCTGGATCGCAGAACTCGCTGTCATTCCCTACATTTCTCCATTTACAGGTAACTTTCTAATTTTCACTTCCATCACCATGAACTAAATCTGAATTACAGTAATGTTACCTTTTTACTAACATTTAATGATTATTTTTCCTCATATTATAGAGTTTTCTACCAAAAAATTTTATTTTATCAAATAATAATATATATCAGAAAGCAGTAACATACGTCCGCGAGACAATTTAAGCCGTCGAGATGAGTTTATTCTGAATTTCAAAAATGATATTTGATTAGCATGATGACATTGTAGTATCAATTATTATTATTAAAAATATGGAACATCACCTAAAGCAAATTTGGATGGATGTTTTAACGGTGCTCATTTGAACATAGGCGAAAATTTATTTTTTCACTCGATAATATGTTATCAGTATCGCATTTTCATAAATAATAGTATGTTTTACATATGTTCACGTGAACGATGAGCCGAGTCTGTCAATCAGTTCAAAAGATTATCGACTTAGCCAAAAAATATCGTACATATATTTAATATAACTTGAATTCTTAATTCCATCATCATACACTTTGTGAACGAAGTGTGTTTGTCTTGGCTATTGAATTCACAACAATGTTTGAATGGAAAACGAAATTAAAAAATGAACCCCAAAACTAAGCTCACTGAAGTATGGTTTGTATGAACGATACATATGGTGGAATCGTTGAAAATTCAATAACTAGTGATGATTGAATACAATAAACACTTTGAATTCACGGAAAATTTTATACGTTAAATATAAATTGACAAGCGTTTACTTGTTATTTGCAGTTTTGCATGTTAAATCTAATAACTATTTTTTTAAAAATTCCAGATTCAGCACGCGATAATCCTCATTTGATTTACGGAAATGTTTTGAGCTCGAACGTAAAAGGAGGCATATTATATCAAAGCATATCTGAATCTCATCAAGGCGTCGTTTTTCTTGGAAACTCCATTTTGAATTGTGGAGTTGATTCTGTTGAGTTTTCTTCACGTTTTCCCATTCTTAGTTTCCTTCTTCACGTATGATTCAAGAGCTTTTCAATTTTCTGCTTTTACTATAAGAAATGTATTTAGAATACGAGAAGATTTGTGTTCGCCCAAAATTTTATAGCAAATAATTTTGGAGACATCGTTAAACTTCGCTCATCTTCGCAGGTTACAGAATCCAAAGTTATTTTTTTAGGAAATGCGTTTGTCCGAAATAAATTTGGAACGATTGGTGATTTTAAAAGTAGCTTGAAAAAATCTTCTTTCTCAGCGTACAAGGTAACAACGATTCATTTTATCAAAACATCATTAAAAATTATACATGACCCTTTGAGACTCCAAAAGAGTCTTGTGTTTGGGCCTATTGAAAATAACTTATGACATTCGGGTAAGTTATAGCCCCTACCCTTTCTTAAAATGAAGTAGTAATCTTTTATACTTGTCTGCTTTGAAGTTTGTTTGAAATACAGTAAACTTCTGATAACTCAATCCCATACATCGAAATTTCGCTTAACTCGAAGCCGAACTGTGTTCCCTGTTCCTGCCGTAAACATGTTAAATTACTCAAAGTCAAATAAAGCCAACTTGTGTTTTGATGTCAACTTACATGCTTGAACTTGACTTAACTATCACTATAATTTTCAGTGCTATCTGTGAATTGCAGTCCATCATATTGCTAAATATTTCAGATAATGGTGACCGGTAAATTCCAACATGGTAAGTTGCATTACCGGGAATATTGGAATATTACCGTGACTTAGTTGTTTGCAACAACTAAGCTTGAATGATAGATTATATATATACACGCACGCATACACATACATACATACATACACACACCATGAATGTATTTCCGCGTCTCTTGTTTAATAATTTTAAACCAAATTGTTTCGTAATTTGTTTAAATGCGCACACACACAAAAAATTGCACCACGGTGTATGTGTGTATAACCTATCTCTCCAGCTTAGTCCCCGTAATGCATCTTACCATGGTGGAATGAATATATCGAGGTGGAATTTACCTAGAACCAAATTAAGGAAGTTTGAATCATGCATGTATTCTGAAACATTTGCAACACTAATAAGTCGTTGGATTTATGACATATTATTATCGATGTAATTTATTCTGAAGTTTTGTTCTCCTAAATTATTGCATGAGGCAGTATCCCACAATTCAAAAATTTATTCATTTAACAAAATTGGAAACAACCAATTACATTACTACACGACTAAAACTTCGCATAATTCGAAATAACCTGATGGATTCCTGAGTCTCCGAATTTTCGGGAGTTTACGGTACGTGTGTCCAATTTTTCATTCACCGCTATTCAATGTATGTAGCCTAACAACACTCACACACATTTACAAAAGTCTATTCACCTGCGTATAGCTCATCAAGGATCTCCAACTTCAAATTCCATACAAACAATGCTATCTAGATGGCATCTTTATTTCTAGATACAAGTCACGCTGTTGAAACTAGACTTGTAAACCTTTTGGGCGTTACCTGATTTCAATACCAAGACAAAAGATTCTCGATTTTATGCCCTTGTAAATAAATTGTTCCATCTAACCTCTACCGTAACACCTAGTTGTTTTTTAAATAGATAATATTAACTTTTTAAAATTTACAAAAGTTTTTTCTTTCTACCTTAAATGCTTAAAGAGTTTAATGTCTGAAAATATTCTGCCTTCAGGACATATCTTTATATCTAAAAATATTTTTGAAAAAAGGCATTCAAGCTATTCTATGGACCCTTTGTATTGTTAAGTCAAATGTTCGTTAGTCAATCTGATTGGCCACCCACGACATCCTTAACTTATGCGTATTCCTTGACCTGTTATATAGCAACCAAGTGATAAAACGTACAACGGTTATGCTAGTTTAGCATACTATCCCTGCATGATGCCTTCGGCTCTAGACTCGAATGTGCAAAGTGTGGCTGATGAGAATTTAATGGGGGAAACATGTTGTGCATAAAGGACACGTTGTATGATTTCCTCTCTTTATACATGACGGACATCATTCATTTTCCTATATATTTTTTACACTCTTTGTATCAATCTTTCTATTACTTTTTTAATAAATCGAATGATATTTTAATTCCCACAGTTATCTATTCCTCCATAACATCTTTTTTCACTTATCTTGTAAAATGTCAGAATAGTTTGCTCATTCAAATAAAATAGTCTTGCTTCATGCTCCATTGAATTCAAGGGTAGGATTGAGTAAGCGTAGCTTTTAATATTTTACAAATCAAGTGAGACTTTTGTATTTTTTTTGAACATTTGCATTGATAAATGTTCTGATTTTGGAAACCAGAAAAAAGTTGCCTTGTTCCAGCTCCTTTAACTTTTTTATTGATTTTTTTACAAAAAAAATTGATCCTATCTCTACTTCCTATATAATTATTTTTAATCGAAACTTTTTCTATACAATATATATAGAAAAACTTATACTTTTTATTTTGGATTTCCTACACAACTGGCCAATCAAAAACTAAATTGTATTATTCCATGTTATTTTTTATTGGATAAAAGTAATTTTTAGTGATTTGGTATATTATTATCCAATAAGAATCATGTTTTTTTTCGAATAATGTTTATTCTAAAGTTCACGTTCCTCTCTATATCCCTTAGGAGAAGGAAAGAAAATTTATTGAGCAAGCAAAACAAACGAGATGTCTTCGCAGGGTATGACAGAAGATTATACAACCGCTTAATGCAATACCACTATATATAGAGTAAAAATAATTACAATAAAAGTAAATGAGTATACACAACTTATATCATTTAAAAAGTATACAAGGATAAAATATGCATCAAAGGAAAGTAAAAGTGGAGAAGTTGGGTATTTTAACACGATTCACGAAAACATGCATAATTGTAAAAAGATATGAAATAACTAATTAGAGTATTTTTAAGATATGTAATGGGATTCCTAAACAGGGGCGGATCTAGAAATTGGCATTAGGGGGGCAGGCGGATTTTACTAAACTAAAACTCAAATTTGAAGCATATAAATTTTAGCTTTATCAAAAATTTTAAGCTACTTTTATCTTATTTTGGGTAATAGTTTAATAAAAAACGAAAATTGACTTTTTATCATAAAACTTAGAGTATCATAATAATATATCAAAAAATTAAAAGTTTATTATAAGAAAGTAACTAGATTAAGAACTAAGAGGATTAATGAGCCTCATCCGTCTAGGACACTTTTTAGCATACATATCAATAATGTTGTCAATATCCAATCGAATATCTCTGTGAACAAAGAGAAGAATGAGAGCATTAAAACAATCTTCATTCATTGAACTGCGAAGTGAATTGATGTGGTAAAACTTGGTGTGTTTAAATAATAAATTTACGAAAAAAATGATTTCTTCTTTGTTAAATTCATTCAGTAACTACTTTGTAACGTGGACTTTATTTCTTTCTTGGACAAAGTAAAAAATAAAAGAATTCACTTGTTTCATAACTTTATGTAGAACTTTTTACTTTCACACAGAATGTTTCAATAGAAGGCTTGAAAATTTTTAATAATAATAATAAAAATTTAAAGATAGCATAGTAATTTTAAAAAGAAACAGGAAAACAAAAAAGGCAGACATTTTTTAAATAAGTAGAGTTGTCAATATATGAGTAAATTCTTATTTTAAGTGGGGGTAAACAAACTTTTTAATGAAAGAACCTCGTGGTATATTTAAATAAGCAATATTTAAAATATGTAAGACAACAGTTTTTAAGGAATAACCAATAGAATTTAGCTATTTATTTTATTTTCGGATTATAACGGATTCTTCTACGTATCTCAAGATAAAAATTGTATTTTATAAACGAAAGATGTTACTAGGATATTAATATTCGAAATATTGACCTTTTTTGGCCACCCTTTAAATGCCATTTTGATATCAAAATATTACTCGGAACAGACATATGATGTTTCCAGCTCTGATTCCAAAGCCTTGATTGTAAAGGAACTCAACAACTTCCAATGTATATTCTGCAATTCTTTTTTGATGGAACATATTTTTTTTATTTACATTCTCTCTATTTGCCAACAACGAGGCCAAAAAATATGACATATGTTACCAAAATATTGCCAAGAGTCAGACATAGGATAACTATTAAAATCTTAATTTTTATTAATTTGTGTAGGTAGTGCTTTATCAAATTTATTCAGAATTCTCGGGTATTCGCTCAATTTTTGATTTCCAAATTGTAAATTTAATTAAATCTAATCTCTTTAGATATTATTCATTGTTCATTTTTTCATAAAAAAAAATAAATAATGAATTATCAAGTTTAGTTTATTGATGTTATTAGATAGAAAAAAATCTAAGTAATACCAAAAAACTGTCTCTAAGTAAGATATATTAGAGAAAAAACTCTGAATCCAAACCCAAATAACTTAATTTATATCGGAATCAAGAAAAATTGGATTTTGAATATTCCAAAGAAAGATTTGGTAATTAAAAGTTTATTATTATTAATTTTCTCAATAGTAATTTTGCTTCCTCTATTTCCGGTATCTTTTAAATTCTATTTTCAGCTTTATTTCTCCAATTCTTACATTGCGGACAACGTTGCTGTAAATCAAAGTTTGGTTAGCGTGTTTAACTTTTGTGCCAACTTTTCTCAAAATATATTTTCATCCAACACTGCTGACTCCATTCTCAGAAATTTGGCTTTCGTCTTCACACCTCCTTCCAACACACAAGTATAATTCATTTTTAGTTTCAGTATTACACTTTATTAAATGTTTTGCTTCTTCGTTGATCACAATAAACTGTTCTGTAAGAATATATATTATATATGTGTATGCCATTTTTAGTTCTATTTTGTCCTTTTGCAATTCTATTTTCTTCAACCTTTTTTCATTTTCTCTATTTATGTATAATATATATTGAATAATGTAAACATTATTCACTATATACACAATGGAGTTTTCCTTATCCTATAATATATATTGATATCACTTTACAAATTTAGTGTTTGAAAAGTTAATGAAGAAAAATGAGATTTATTTAGGAAAACATTAAAAAATGAAATGATTTAGTTTCTGATTTTCTACGTAAATAGTCTAAATATCAAAAATTAAAAACAGTGCATCTCAAAGTAACATAAATATAACAAATGAAAGACCAAAATTTATATAAAAAAAGTTGAATGAAGCAGATGAGGAAAAGGTAAAATAGAATTACAAAAAGACAACGTAGAAATGCGACGAGACAAAATAGAATACATAAATTGGTTACGCATTCATCATTATCCTAGCTTATTAATTTAAAGTAATGAATAAATCTTTTAAATCTAAATGTATTTGATTCATTTTAATAAAAAATTTGTACTGCCAAACTACGTTCAACCAAATAATTGTCAATCGCTTGACCTTCCTTCTTTTATCACTTTTTGATTGTCGTCAAGGCAAAATTTACCTCCTGTTGACTATCACAACCCGGATATCACTAATTTTGACCTTTGTTAATCCGACGCTTTGATTATTTCGAATTCTTTCATTTAACTGGGCTTCTTTAAGGTTTACAAAATAAAAGTTTCATGGATGAAGAACTAATGAGTGCTTATATCTTGCAAGAAAAAGTCATTAGAGAAAGACCAAAGCACGTAAAACGATAAGTTTAAAAGAAATGTTCAAAAAATAAACTATTACACAATTTTATTTAATTCTTTTTATGAATCGAGTGTTTCTTATTGGCTAAATTGTTTACAAATTCGCGTTTTGATTGAAAATTATTTAAGATAGATCAAGTATTGATGTATTAGTAAGATATCATGAATGACACAAAAAATAAAAAGGTTTAAGTTGATTTATATAATCCCTTCCTTTTCAACTATCTGAACAATTTTGATTAAAAAATTTCAGCATTACTGAAGCCTGACTCAGGGCTGCACATATGGGGAACGGTTATAAATAAAAAATTTCTAAAAGTTCGTACTTAAAACAAATTTTTATTCTCCCCCCACTCCAATAATTTCAACAAAGGAACCATGGCGTGTTTTCATCGTGAAAGGCACAATTGCGACTCGTGTATCGAACTATGAGGAAGGAGGCTTGATGCGGGATGGAATCCAAGACCTTCAGTTATTTTAAATTCAGTATCTAACCAACTTTGCTCACGCCCCCAAAGAATTTCAACAATGTCCGTACTTATTGGCACTGCTATATATTTATTTAAAAATCATTTGTTGCGTACACTCAAATTTCAAATTGTATTTTTTAATAATGAAAGAAAACATCTTTCTCTAGCATTATTATGTATTACATTTTTTTGTACATTCTTGCCTTCCAGCTTTTAATAGGAACTAATCTATAACTTTTTCTTATAACTCTCATATCCATATGTAATCTCTCTCTACATTATCTCACTTAATTTTGTCTTTAATCTTTTTAAGAATTTCCACAAGAATGTTTTCCTAAACAATATTGCCACAGGCATACATCAAAGGCCAGCAGAGACTGGATATGAAGACAGTGCATCAGACAAACTTCACTCAACAATCATAACAGGAGTTCCACTACAAAGCTTTGCATACAACTTCTTTCAGAATCCACACAACGACTTTGAAATGGCTATTTCTCCGCTATCAAATCCTCTTTCTGAAAAGTCCTTATTTTCTCTCTTAAAAAAATAATATTTCAGTATATGATCTTTCTAGGTCAGAATACTGTTACGTTTAACGTGTAAGAAAGAAACAGATAAGAAAAAAACTAGCCATTGATCCATTCCTTTGAGTAGCTGATTGATTTGATACTCATTCAAATTCTTTTCACGAGGAATCTTCAAGGATAGCTTAGGGATCTTTTTGAAATTTTTCTTCTCTGGAAGTGTTGGGCATTTTCCAACACGTTAATAATTATCTTCTAGCATCATTTTAATAAAATTGATAACTATAAATTTAAAACTTTTTTTACATAGTACATATTACTTTTGTGTAAGTGTTTCCTTCCATCTGCACACACTGCATTTGGTAGATTAAAAATGTTTTAGTGTGAAAAAAACTTCAAAGTCAATACAAGTTGCAGAATTAATCCATCAAACTCTTTATCCGTCAAAAATGTCTGTGAAATCAACAGTGTTGGATAAACCACATCTGGCAGAATATACGTGCGTTTAAGGCTGCTATGTTTCCAAAATGTTTTGATTAGTGTTTATTTCCCTTAATCCCTCAAAAATTGTTAATAATAGAAAAAAATGAATATTTGCTTTCTGGTCATTTTGATTATGTAAGAATTTCATCGTTAAAGCTAATTAATCTAAGAATGGTGTTCTGAACTTTTTTTTTATCAAAAATGCCTTTTCCCTCATATAAACTATTAGATGACGTCTACGTTAATTTTTTTAGTCATTAAAAATTGATCAGGGTCCGCAACGTGGTCGATAACTACTTGCAACCTTTGCAATGGAACACACCATTTTACTATTTATATTTAATTTCTGTTGTTGATTTTAACTTTGATTCATTAGAAATTAACATTCTTTTAAAACGTCTTTTTTAATGAATCGAACAATAAACTGAATAGAAATGCAGAAACGAAAGATTTTGAATGGTAAATTGTTAGAATTTCTTTAGAAGTCGATAAGATGGACAAACTTACCAAATTTTGCTATGTTTTCTTACTTTAAAGTAGTATATAATCTCCTTTTTTAACACATAGCTTAGGACAGGGGTGTCCAACACGCGGGCCGCTTGTGATAATCAGTAATCAGGATAAAAAAGTTTCTGATAAATATTTTATAAAAAAATTATTGTCATTTTTTTAAATAGGTGCGGCCCGACCGTGTCCAATAACTTTTCTAAATGGCCCGCTGCTTGTTTTAGTTGGACATCCCTGGCTTAGGACATTGTATAGTGTGGGATATATGAAACATTTTTGGTTTGTATTTTTTCTCTTAATTGTTTGACATTGATTAATGTTTTTATGAAACATTTCTATGTGGGAAGACAAATGTTCGATGAAGGAGTCGACGGGTAAAAAAGTTTGCGGATCTCAGTTTTAGATTAATATTCCCTTATTTCAATAATAACTTTTTTATTAGGAATTTAGTTTTTTATTACTTAATCTCATTTTTTGAAACAATATAAAAATACTTGATTCCCGGGTAACCCAGAACTAATAATTTTTCTGGAAAATGGCGTGAAAAGAAAAAGACCAAACATCAGCAATACTAATCATCAAATGATGATTTAAAATTTTTTTCCATTCTTCAGAATGTATTTTGGTATACACAGAGTATATACACTTAGAACATAAATGTTCAGAAAAAGTGAAGCCTTCTCTGCCAATATCTATATATCGGAGTCTTAACTATTTTTATGTTTTTTTCTGAAAATTTATTTTTATATCCCACATATATTTAATTTCTTTTTCAGGCAAAAAGCTACTTACGTTCAAGCTAAAAATAATTGGTGGGGAGTTTCTACTCAGATTTCTGTCGCAGCCAAAATATTTGATAGTGTTGACATTGAAGGAGACCCATCCTCCTCCCAATCTCGTTCGTATATTCAAGGCAGCAGTGATCTTGATTCACGCGACAAACTTTTTCCTCCAATCAAAATCAAGTTTTCTCCATTCTTGCCATCCAATCATTCCTTTTACCTAGGTTTGACTTCATTAATATGGCATTCCTTTTTTTATCTGTTAACTTTTTGAGAATAGTTTGCTTACAAATAATAAAATCTAACCAATAATCAAAAGTATTCTCACATATATATAGAAAACGAAAGATTTTGATTGGTAAATTGTTATCCTCAAATCAAAACAAATATCTTATTTATGAAAAATTAGAAAACAATTTTTCACATTATTCTAAAATTAAAAAAATAAATTTTATAAAGGTACTGTAGGATGTTTTCATTTAGAAGGCACAATTACGCAGCTTCTATCGAAATATGAGGAAAGGAGGCTTGATGGGGGATCGAACCCAAGACCTTGAGTTATCGAAGCCCGCTATCTAACGAACCGTACTCACGTCCGCCTTTTTATGATTATGAAAATTTCTTCTTGTAATTTTAATATCTTTTTTACATGCTCAATTTTCCTAAGTATATTATTTTTTTATTCCTTAATCTCAATTTTTTGAAACAATATAAAAATACTTGATTCCTGGGTAACCCAGAACTAATAAAATAATTTTCCTGGAAATTGGCGTGAAGACAAAAAGACAAAACTTCAGCAATACTAATTATCAAATGATAATTTTCATTTTTTTTTCCATTCTTCAGAATGTATTTTGGCATACACAGAGTATATACACTTAGAATATAAATGTTCAGAAAAAGTGATTATTACTTCATAAGAAAGAAATTTACAAATTCTTAATTTATAATAAAAACAAAAGACAGGATTAATTAGCATACAGCCCAAGAAAAAGAATTTGACGGTATTTTAAAAAAAGGTCCGTGCACCCGCTTTCAGAGGTTAATTTCTTTTAAAATGAAATATATTTTAACAATTAATTAATTTTACTTTTTAGAATTTTAAAATAAATTTAATTATTAAGAACTCTTTTTTGAAATTCAATTTAAAATTCGTTTCCTTGAATAGCGGCACAGTTTGGAGGTCCTGCATTTAGTCTGCATTGTATTTATATTTTTAAAGATGAATTGATGCAAATGGTAATTCGGTCACAAAAAAAACTTACGAAACATTTAAATAGCATACCTCTCTCGAGTCTTGACGCATCATGCGAAAATGTTTAAAGGCCTAATTATTATTATCATCAAATTGTTCTAAATGGCATCCATACGAGATATACAAATTTTTACAATCTAAAATCAATTTGACCTAACGGAAAAAACATTTTGAATAGAGTCAAATATCTTTTTTGTATTAAATAAGGCGCGATGGCGATCCGAAACTACTATATGAACGCTAATCATCAGGATTTTAAGGTTGAGTGCGATTTCTAGATTTTCAAATCATCCAACCTGTACAACAATGGTCCTGAAAAAGAGATAAATAATCATATTTGGAAATTTTGGGAAATGCTGTCGTTCTGCTATTAATTTATAATAGAACTTATTTAGAATAAGTTCACTTAACTATTGATTTTATAATACTCTTGATTTTGCTAAACCGAAAAGCACTAATCGGGCTTCAGAGAACAAACTAAGACTTTTCAGCTAAGAATCAAAATTTGAACATATGTAGGAATATAGTGATGGTGGGTTGAACGATGTTTCAAGTCAAGGCTTTCCTTCAATTAGACCTGACTTCCACCAGATAAAAAACAGCCGTAAAAATTGTTTATCATGAAAATTAAAGTCGTCATTAAATTTACAATAAAAATATACAAATGTTACAAAAGTAATGCTTATATATTTCAGACTCTCTCGTATTTACTGAAAAATTTTTACGCGCTCCTCACTTATATCCCATGCATTATTTGTCCCATTTTTAGGAAATTGTCCACCCGGCTGGTCATACTACGGCTATGAGGCGTGCTATCTCTTCATTCCTGTGCACCTTTCCTTTGCAGATGCCACCTCCTTTTGCTTCAACCTCACTTCCACTCTTCCCTTCTCCGTCAATTCCAAACTCACTGCCTTCATTTCTTCCAGTTTGGATTCCTTGAATTCCTTTTTTCAGCAATCTTCCTTCTCTCCTGATTTTCTGCATCCAAGTTCTCTTATGAAGTAAAGCTCCTTTTATTTCATCTTCCTCAAATAACGAAATCTTTTCACAAAATATGAGAACATTGAAAGATGTATATTTTGAACAAGCTTTGGCGCGTTTTCGAACTTCTTCTCAGTAACAATAAAAGTAAACAAAAAGATTATCCAGGCAAATTAATCTTTTGGGTTTATTTTTCCTTTCCTTTTTTAATGACGAATGAATTTGTTTTAGAATTTTAGACTTAAACTTAATTGTATTTTTCTTTCAGTGATTTCATATGGCTACAAGGTGATGTATTTCAAGTCAGTTCCAGAAGTGAGAATTGCCACGCTTTGAAAGGTAATAAGAAAATTAAAGTCAATTGTCAAGCTCGTCTTCCTGTTGTTTGCGAACTTGGTAAGCCCTTTTTCCAATCAAAAAGTTGAGTGTTCTAGGGTTTTCTTATTCGGTGCCAACCAGAAGAATGACCAGTTTTCTCTTTCTGATCTGGTGAAATTTCCACCCCTGATTCCAAAAAACTTTATTTGTCACCACTTTACGGTTACACAGTAGTTAGCTAGTTGATTAATTTTTTTTTATATTTTTAAATTTTAAATTTCATAAAAAAAAATAACTCGTTAGAAAATTTTTCGAATATAAATTTTCACTTTTTTATTTTACCAAATTTAACTAATTTTTAATGAAAAGAAGAGTTAAAAATATAAACAATATAAAATTACTTGAGTAAACAAGTAAAAAATGATGATTAAGAAGGGCTTACTTATTCATATATTTTTGATAAATAAAACCACCATTTGTAGCAATAAAAAATAATAGGTTCATAAAAAATTTTGTGTGTGAAAAGGGCGCATAAGAGATAAAAAGTTAAGAATCACTGATTTATATCATGTATTTAAAAAGTTATTGTGTTCTTTTGGGACTACGCAAACTCCTTATTCTGATTGAATAAATAAATTTGAATAATTTTTTCGCAACCAATCAAATTATGAGAAAATCGAACCAATCATTCCTTCTGTTATTTTTGAATGAATGTCCTTTTTCTTCAGGCTCAATACAATCAGCATTTTTAACGACATGGGCCGCTTCCCCAATTGCAATTTCTTTGGTTGTCGTTTTCCTCCTTCTTCTGCTCCTTATCGGCCTTACAGTTCTTTCTTGGCGACGAAAGTCTGTTAAAAGGCGTGAACAAGCGTTTACCCGCAAAAACTCCATACGTTCGTCTATCCGCTCCGCGCACATTCGTTCACTTCGTCGAGATAAAGCAATCGCATTTTCTCGTCCACCGCTAGGAAGTGCTGCCTACTTTGACAAATCTATTGAAGAAGACAAGCCTGGAGATAACTTCATTATTAGTAATTTCAATTAAGCATTATTACTTCTTCTCTTGGATATATTTTAAGATTGAGATTACACCATCAAAAGAGTGACAAAATTTGTCACACTTAAACTTTTGCACAGCGAAGTCCCAACTTAAAAAGTAGTCAACGGAGTTGTAAATCAAAATTTAGTTACCTTGTTCATTAGTTAACTCGTTAGCTTCTTGGTTAGTTAGTGTTAGAGTCATTGTTGAAGTATTTCGTTAAATTTTTCGGATATTTTTCCTCACTCTTTTGTCATGCAACTCCTTTGATTTGTTGCTCCTATGAATTTCGTTATTTTTCGTCATGTCGTTCTTTTTATAAAATATATGTGTTATAAACTAAATAATTAACAATTTCAAACTATATAAAATAAAATAGTTTTACATAATAAAATACATTAATTAAAATACTAATGAAAAATTACTAAAATTTGTTATCATTCGATTAAAAATTTGAAAAGATAAATATAAAAAATTTATTCACTTAATGTAAATTTGTCAAAATAATAACTGATTTTTATGAATGTTTTGTATTCTCACTCTTTTGAGATCTGCTATTTTTATTATTCATGTGTCATGTCACTCTTTTGAGCGGCTCCCTTTAAGACATAATTTCAACCTGGTACAAATTATTACATTTAAAATCGACACAATCTATTATATTTTTTACTCACAGTTATAAAAAAACTTCAGTAGAATCGAATAGAGAACTGGGATTAAGACTTCATAAAAACTGAATTTCATTATAGCTCAATTTTTCTGGGAAACGACTGGAATGCCAAGATAGTGAGATAATATATTATCCTTTGGCTTACATATGTTTCGAAAGTAAAGTAGGATAGTCTTCTTATACTACGCATGTTGTTCACTGCAACATATTCCTTTTATGTGAGTTGTAAGGTGAAGTTTAGTAATCCAATGATTTTATAAAAACATATAAAATCATTGCTACTGTTTAATTTTATAAAGACATATAAAAGCTTTGCTAAATTGTGTAAGTAGATGATGAAAATCGAAGATGTGAATGTCAGGGAATGTATATAATGAGTTGGTTTATTAAAATAAAAACTTTTCATTTGTTTAGTTAGATCATCCTGTAATTTAAGTTCATTGTAAATAAGTGCTTTAGCATCTTTTCTTTGTGTGGGTGCGAAAAAAAACAAAAAATTAATTGAGGTAGACAAAACTTAACATCATATGTTTCCATCTCGATTGCTTCTCAAAATTATTGGCTCTCCCTAGCCTAAAGCAGCATGGCCAAATATTTTAAACTAGAGATTTTTTGCCATCCCATACTTTAGTCATGTATGTCATTATCATTTATATTCAAAATTATATATATATATATATTCATTGTTAAAAGATGAACGCTGTTCCAAGCAAAGTGAATTTAATTTAAACCTGAATAATCCACCGATCCAGTTCCCAATCAATTTTGGTGCCCGAGAAGAAAAGAACCTTCGACACAAGGGCGAAGACATGTACTCGCTTTCGACGTTCACGACTTTTTCCGAAAGCATGTACTCCGAAGGAAATCAGCATCAGGCGTATAGGGAAGAAGTTGTCAACTTTTGCGCTCTCAATGACATTGAAGGCAGTAGTGGGATTGACAGACGCCTCTCAGGACACAACTCTGACACCACCACCACCATGTGTCCTGATGACGACTCCCTTTTGCACCAATTCCCATACAACTTCACACACGATGTGCCAAAGTGCGCTGATGCATCATCCTTTAACGCGGTAATCTCTCTTCTAACATCTTCATACTGAATCAGTGCTAATAAAGATTACCTGGTCTCAGCTTCAACAAGTATTGTATGTATTGCTGGCACTACGTCTAGATCAACTCGACATTCATCAATAGTGCAAAATCAAGCCTTTTGCGAGCGATATTTTTAGTGATTTTGACACAAAAATTTTCATTCAATCTATTCATTTACAGTTGAGCCCCGTTTTTCCTTAACATTTAGTTCTTGAAAAAAATGTCGGATATTCAGGGCTGATGGGTTATATCAAAGCAAAAATTTCTGAGATATGTGAACCTGTTCAAAAAAAGCTTGACGGATGTTGTGTTTGACTAATAATTAGAAAGACAGATAATCCCGTTCTGACTGTACTATATAAATTATATAAAAATTTGGGATTTTTAATTCCTAAATGACTCCAAATATTGAATGATTGACATGATGAAGGCGTTAATAACTTCGAAAGTGAAGGAGAAAATAATAATGAATTAGAAACTAAAACGCTGTCGTAAACTCAATTTTTTGAGGCAGCGCGGGGTATTCGGAAAGAGGCTCTTTGAAATGAGATTAGGACCTTTCTCCTTTCCTGTTTGTCCATGAAATTACACAGTCGTGTCCAAGCCACGAACCCGAGGATACTAATTAAAAAGATTTATAAAATCGCTTATACGCAAAATTTTTATGTAATTAAAAAACTGAAAATAAGAAAAACAACTTAACTTTTGCATAATATAAAATAAAAAAACCTAAGCTTTGGAAAAAATATTGTTTCATAATAAGTTATAAATAATAATTGTAATAAAAATATATTAAAAAACCGTACAGTTATTATTTGTCGCCAAATTTACTCATGACAATATTTATCATATTTCATTCTGGCGTTTCGTAAATTTGTCAATATAATTAAATTTGATTATAGATTTCCAAAATCCAATTTAATTAAAGATGACAAATTGTTTATATTTTTAAGCAATGATTATAAAAATCTGCACATATGTTACATTGTATCATTGAATAGTTTCTCCACCTTCATCTAATTAAAGCCACCTCAATTTTTCAAATGACCCTTAGATGCCCCAGCCGAAGCTTTCTGTGCATTCATTTGAGGCATTATTATAAACGCAAATCTTCTTATGATTTCAAGCATGGAAAGTCTTTACATATATTTTCCAGGAACAACAAATGCACCGTTCTTCTACACACTTTCAACCAAGAGAAAATTGTGAAACTGACGCATTTTATGAAAACATTCCTATAGCCAATCAAAATCGTGGATATCTGCCCAACCAACAAGTCAACCCACTGCCTCACTTACTTCAGAAGGACTTTCACACGTCAGCCACTTCAAAGAAACTACCTTCCCAATCTTCCTTCTTCCGATTTCCCAACTTCAATGATAACATGGAGTATAGCGCAGGTTAAAACATTTTCTCATTGTAACGACAAATATTCCACAAAAAGTGTGCTTATTAGCTGTGGAATTAGAGTGGGCGTCGTGGCTTTATTCTTGACTTGGGAAGTCGAATTAGTTGAATTTGGGAAAATAATTCAAACTTCACTCTCTATATGTTATATGTGGCGTCTGATCCTTTGCCTTAAATAAAAATGAAGTTAGTTAATTTTATTTAACTAAGAGTGAAATTACGGACAATCGGATTCATCAGGCGTTAACTTGCAAAGTGTCAAATTACCTAGAAACGTTATGCACCATACACCTAAGATTTATATATATCTACTCTTTGCATCGTTTATTATATTCTGATGATAGATGCTATACTACATCTTTTTCCATTCTTGTAGCTTGTAGAACAATATTTCAAAGATTTCTAAAGAAATCGTATATATTGCATACAATATGACTAAGGTTTCCCCAATGCCCGTCTATGGTACTGCTATGTGTTGGGTTTGAAACCAGGATCGAACATTTTGTATCCATAGTTCGATATAATCGTTTCAACTGTGTCATTTCTTTAAAGGGAAGACATCCTTCTATCAAAAAAGCTATCTTTTTTTTATAGATAATATCGACATGTTTACTTATGACGTCAAATCTACTACTTCTCAAAATGGCATTCTTGTGAATGGGGAAGATGGTCAATCTAAGATTTCTGGCTCAAGAAGTGAGTTTGGACCTCATTCCATTGACTCATCCAATAAACAATGGCAGACAACTGCTGAAATTTCGTATAAACGTAAAACACACGCTCAAACTTCATCACAACCCTCAGCGTCCGATCCCAACGAAAGTGAATCATGCGTCCTTTCCACTTTTTCAACTTGTGATCCTGCTTCAAAAGCTAAAGAAGCATCAAATCAAAATCCTGCTTCAAAATGTGCTATTCAATCAGCAGAATGTTACGATAATGCAAATTACAACAACTCTAGTTTCGTTTCTTCAAATTCCTCCTTATCCAAATCATCAGTACAAAATCCTCAAATTTATCAGCCATCTTCCATTCTTGACATGCCTGCTTCCGCCATTTACAACGAAAATTACCGAATAAGCTCATCTTCAAATCCACATTCAAGTGCGGGCGAAATTTCCACCAAATTCGCAAAAGATAGCGCCCTTCGTCAATTGTATGCGATGCCGCGCCAAAATACCAGCTCCAAGAAAAAACGCATCAACGTATCCAATAATGCATTTTGTAACAACCAAGGAGATTTGGAAGATCCACAGTCCTCACAATGTAACTTTGCTTACAGAAATATGGCTATAGCATCTGGAGATGAAAAAGATTTATTATCTTCAACACATTCTCTCTCAGAAAACCCGTCTTCTTGTGATCGGTATGAAAACATAAAACTTACAAAAAGCGTCGATGTTCGGGAAAAGAAACACTTTAAAGGCAATAACAAAAAGAAAAGAGCGCCTGATCTCGGTATAAATGGAAACAATAAACCAAAAAATCTCTCCTACTGCTACAAACAATCTCAAGTTTGAGTAATTGATGATTTTTAACCCTTTCTCTTATTTTCTCATCAATTATTAAAATATTTTATTTTTATGAACAAAACATTCCACATATGAAAAGGTATTTTATATTTTTACTCCATTTATAAATGTTTTTCAATTTTGTATTTTATTTTGTAATTTATTATTTTGATAAAACATCTTTTTGAAGAACTATTTTTGTACATATGTCTTTTCTATTTACCATATTTTTAAAATGCATCTTAGTGAATAAAGTTTATATATATTCTCTATGCTTCATTTTTAAAATCTGTGCATTAGATCTTTTTTTAGTCAAACGAAGTCTTATTTTGCAACATTTGTTGTCATGTTTCTGCAAATCATGTAAGAATGTTATTAGTGTATAAATCTACAATTAAAAATTTATATTTATATGATGTTTCAATCATATTAATGAGGAATATAAAGTTATGATTTAATAATCCAACTAAATCAAGGTATTTTATTCCATCTTCTCGATCATTTAATAAAAAAATTAAGAGTATAAATGAATTTAGTTAAATGAAATAAGCAAAGATGTTATTTTATTACTGGTTTCGTCTTAATCTAGCGGATTCCGTTTTATAAAAGAAAAGATGGCGACTATTTCTGCAACTGGACAAGTGTGACACCAATGTTCCACGAAATTAAAATCGCCTGGCTTAATTATATGATATTTCATTAGAAAAGAGAGTAGTTGATCAGTCTGTAAAATTCTGGTTCTCACAGCGTTAAGAAAGAAAGAAAATTCTTTGATTTGGTAAATGAAATATAATTTTATGCCATTACTAAAATAAAAAAATAAAAAATTTTAAGAAAAAAATCTCTTTTTAATGAGATGACCATAACGCTCGGAATCCGATCAATCGAACAAAACGACCGAAACTTTAAATAACCTATTCAATGATTTTATTGTTTAAACCTCTCTCTCCCCAAGTGACCAAATTTTGTTCAATGATTTCAAATACAATATAGCTTTACATTACATTAAAACTTTTGAAAGTCCTATATTAGAACCAACAACATTACAAGAATCTTATGCTAATGCTAGTAATAAATCCTTACCAGTATGGTCCTCCCAACAGAAAACAATACCAGCCCCAACATCTACACCCAATACGAAAAGTACCCTTGATCAAAAAACATCTAGAACCTAACCTTACTCTAAAAATCTCGCCAGCCAACAATATCATATCTCAGAAAGAAAAAGCTATTCACCGCCAACAAGTTATTAAAGGTCTTGAAACCAAAAATAACTCCCTCTCTATCACTAAAACCAGATCCTCACATACAGGCATTATCTACTTTCAACTTAAAAATTCACAACCAAAAGCAGCAGCTAAATCCTCCCTCTTAAAAAAACGGCGTCAACGTTTGTGACATACCCACTCCAATACCCAAATTTATTCTAAGAGGTATAACTAAAGACATTAATATTAATGATCTTACAGCCACATTAGAAGAACAAAACGAAAACCTCAAAAGTATGGGAAAATTAGTAAACCCTATCCAACTAGGCAAGGAAGGAACCTTCTCCTACACTGTACTAATTGAGCCAAACAATCCTGAACTATTTCAATATCTCCACAATCAACCAAAAGTATTCCTAGGATATAATTTGTTAACCCTAAATCTTTTTAAACCCAGAACAAAACAATGTGAAAATTGCCTTAAATATAGCCACTTGAAACAAAAATGTAATGCCTCATCCCCAAACTGCGCTCACTGCGGCAACCGAGGACATATCACTAACATCTTGTACACTCTCAAACGACTCAACCAAGACCACATGTATCAATTGCAAACTACCACATATTGCAACATCTAAAACATGCAGTTTTATATCAATCACAGTAACTCAATTCTAGCGCAACACATTAAAACTATAGATAATTACACATGTTAAATTTTCTGCACATCAATTTAAATCATTCTAAAACCGCATGGGATAACCTTATTAATATAATTCTTTCCCAACAATACGATGTAATATCCATCAACGAACCCTACACATGCATGCCTCACCTGCTTGACCAATACAAACTCATACACATACCCCCTCTAGACGATTACTCCGCTTGCATCATAATAAAAACATCCATTCTAAATACACCATTATACCAATTCTCTAACTCTAACTACATCTTCACTCTTATCCACTCCACCACTACGCCACTAATCTTCTGTTCTCTTTACTCACAACCCTCTTCTTTACATCCCATTCCCTATCGTTTTGATAACGTATTGACCCAAATAAAAAACCACATTAACAAAAGTTTTTTCCTCATTATTTCTACAGACCTAAATGCACGCTCATATTTATGGGATACAAAACAAAATCTTCGTGGTATGCAAACCCTCAATTTCCTTTCTGCCCATAACCTCACTATAGCTGATTCTAACACATCGCCAACTTTTCAAGAAAACACCTAGACAAAATATATCAATCCCACAATGACATTACCATTATCTCAAATGAAACCATTAAAATCATAAAAAATTGGGAGATTTGTGATACACCCTCATCTTCAGACCACTCGTTTATATCTTTCCAAGCCAATCTTAATGTACACAAAAAGATCCAACACAACCACCCCATTGGCAAACACATTTTCTGGACAGCTTTCCTAAAAACCCTACAATCCAAACTATACAATACCGAAATGAAAACCAATACAACATCAGGACTAGAGAAATCAGCTTTATTCTTTAACAAAACAATTTCAACTTCTATTCTCTCTTCCACTCCTAACAACCCATTTCCAAAACGCAAAAACGCCTATTTCATGAACTCCTACTTGAACAATCTAAAACACCAACTCAAACGTTCATCAAAACTTATAAGAAAAATAAACACCTATGATAACATTCAACATCACTTCCTACTAAAAAACTTATACAAAAAAGAAATCAATAAAGATAAAAAAACACACCTGGAAAAAATTCACCACTCAAACTCCTTCCAACCCCTGGAGCAATTCATAAAATCACTAATAAAAAATCCTCATCTCATTTACCTCCCCATATACTTCCAGCAAACAACACTGAAACATCACACTTGAACCCCTCCTTTCTTACTTCACTTTTACCATCCGATTCACTAACAACCGACAACATTCACAATTCCATCATAAGACTAAAAACTCAATCATATCTACGCAATAGCAACACCTAGGATTTTCCAAGAATCACCATTACAGAACTCAGCAACGCCGTAAACTCCTTTAAACCCAAACTAGCATGCAGCTACGACCACATATCCATGAAACACGTTCGCAAAGCATACAATATTATCTATCCCCACATACTTCAATTATTCAACAGTTGCTTTAGACAAGGCTACTTTCCCAATATCTGGAAAATTAGCAAATTAATCTTGATTCCTAAACCCAATCGAGATCCCAATAACATAAAAAATTGGCGCCCCATATCTCTTTTACCGACAATAGGCAAAATTTTAGAGAAAATTCTCGGAAAGAGACTGCTACATTATAGCTTAAAAAATCGACTTATTCACGCTAACCAATTTGCCTATCTTCCCAACAAAAACTCAGAACTAGCACTTTCTCGCCTCATGCTTTACCTCGAATCTGCACTAAAAAATCATAAAATAGCCTCAACTTTATTCCTAGATATCGAAAATGCTTTTAACACTGCCTGGAACCCAGCTATCATTAACAACCGCATAGATAATACCTACCTCACATACATGATAAAGTTCATACACAATTACCTCAACCATCGTATTCTAATTCTAACTGAAAACAACAACTCATATATTCGCGAGCTCTCTCTATACTCCTCAAGGTGGCAGCTTATCTAACCTACTTTGGTTAATACTCATCAACCCCCTTCTTGCTTTTATCAACAACAACTCTGACTTTTCTCAGGGATATACCAACGACCTTCTTTTCTCTTTTTCTAGTTCTCAGCAAAACGAAAATCTTAAACAATCTGCTTCCTTACTAAAACAAATTCAATTCAAAGCGTAACAATACAAAATTTCCTTTAACCCTAATAAATCCTACTTAATTCTTTTCACACGCAAAAGAATCAAACCTTTACCCTTACAACTTAACACAACAAACAAATTAGATCCACAGAACCAAGTAAAATATCTTGGGCTCACTTTCCAACCCAACTTAAAATTCTCTACTCATTTCAAAAGCACCTCACAAAAATTAGTCAAAACCCTTTTATCTCTTAAAAACGGAATTTCTTACAAATGGGGACTTTCCCCAAAAATCACAAAGTTTATTTATAAAAGTCTCATTTTCCCTGTCCTCAAATATGGAGTTCTTTCATGGGGCTCAGAGTTGAGACATCAGTCATCCCCTACTCATCTTAACAAAATTCATCGCCTGTGTCTCCTTTCTATCACCATTGCCTATCACACTACACCAACTACAAAACTTGAATTATTCACTAACACGCTACCCCTACATCTCAATCTAAAGAAAACGCTTCTTAAAAATTACCTTATAACTTTCTTCTCTACACCCCAACCACATCCTTTCACCAACCTATACACAACCCAAACATCCCAATCACTGCAGTACTACAATTCCTTATTAATTCAGTTTGCTCCTAACAAAACATCTTATCAAGTGCTACTATTAAATCACCCAATTGAGCTCATCCACCTTTCTTCGTCTCCTCCTTAAACCACTAACATCTGTCACCATAGATATCTTGCCCTAAACTCTATAGCTCAAAAACGTACAACAAATACTATCAGTTCGCTTTCAATTTTCACTGACGGTTTCAAATCACAACACCGCTCTTCAGCTGCATGCGCATTCTTCCTACAAAACACAAAAAACCATTCCTTATCCAACGCACAAACCTAGATCCAGAAATCACTGCACACGAAACAGAAATTCATGCAGTATTACTATCCTGCAACATTCTTCTTAATAACCTAATTTCCTTTTCTACCTCCTTCAAATATATCACTTTTTTTCACAGACTCGCAAAATTTAATAAATGACCTAAAACTTGAAAACAAAATCTCACATTCAACTTATAGTTTAGCAAGCAAACTTATTCACCTATCTAATCACTTTGAATTAAAAATCGTCTGGTGCCCAGCTCATTCCAGCTGTTTCGAAAATTACCTCGTCGATTACGTTGCAAAATCAAAAATCTCCGATTCACAGATCCTACCCCTATTTTCTCTACCCATCTCCACATTTACAAACACTATAACTAACTCTACACTACTGCAGTGGCAACAATCTATTGACTCAACCATCACATCACTTCCGACATCTATGCCATTATCACAACTCATTTTAAACAAACACTTTCACTCACTCCCTCAGAACATCTTTCGCTGGCTCTCATCCCATTGCCCTTGTAATGCATACTTCTTCAAATTCAAACTTCACTCAAACCCTTTCTGTCGTTTCAGCTGTTCGTACATTGAAACACCTATACTCTCTTTTTTTGTCCAATTTTCCATTCTCAACGACACAAACTCCTTGAAAAAAGCCGCTACTTTTTTAAAGATATTCCATCCTCTCTACATGATCTTCTACAACACCCATTACTCACAAAACATCTCTCTCTTCTCATAACCACAATCGAACCAATACTCTCTACAAACCAAACACTCATTCCTCCCTCAAATATCCAATAACAATAAGCCATTATCATCACTAACCCATACATTCTACACAACAGTCTAGTGTCTATAGCCATGAAAATCTTCCAAATTTTCCTTTCTATTTTAGAAAGACCCACAAAGACTAAACTTACACTTTGAAGACTAAATTCCAGCAGACTTGCAAGCATATCAGCTCCAGCTCCTACCTACCTACCTAGGATAACGTATAATTTTTTTTTTATGTATGTTGAAGTTCTGAGGATTAAAGTTAATATAACTCACAATAAGAACATTTGCATAGTACAAAAAAAAGGAAAAAGATAAAAAAATTTAATTAAAATTAATATTTCTTATGAATATTTTAAGGTTAATAAAATTTAGTTCACAATGATTTTTATTCACAAGTTATATGGTACGTAGTATAGTGGTTATAAATCTTTTCATAAATCAGGGAATATGTAGTTTTACTTTTTGTCAAGTTCTATGGCAAAGAATATCAAAATTATTTTGAAAAAGAAATTCAACATATATGTATTATTTTTTTTTTAATTTTGGTTTATTTTATAATAATTCTGAAATTTTATAACAGTAATAGTTTATTTTTATTTCTTTTTAGATTATATTTTGTTTTCAATAATAATTTTATTATAGTTTGAAAAATAAAATTAAACTTAATTTTTTTTAAAATTTTTGTTTGAATCTGACAACAAATATGGTTTCCAAAAAATGAATATCGGTAGTTATAAAATTATAATTTTATAAAGTCTTCGCAGTATTTATTATTTATCTTAAAAATAATTATTATTTTAGATTTATTAATTTTTAAAATAATTTCTTGTTTTCTGTTTTTATTTAAACAGGTAAGATTTAGTTTAGAGATACATAAATATTTGCTTGATATTTTAACCATGAGTATCAATTTATTTTGCCAATATATTTATTTAATTTTTATAAAAATGTCCTTATTCTTATCAGTTTTATTCAAACATATGTCGGTATATTTTTAAATCGAAATGTCCTTAATTGGGCCAAGTAAACGAAATATATATATTATTTAATTACCTTCCACATTTACAATTGAAAAATATCTCTTAAACACAAAAGAGATTATTAAAAATTTTAAATGTGAAGGTTAACATTACTTAGTGACTGACTGGAAATACCTTTCCCTGACTTTTTTCTCAAAGAATTATTTAGTATTTCGATATTTTTTACTGTATGATCCTTCTTATAGTCTTTTATTACAGTGCAAAGATAAACCATTATATAAAAAAATGACCCAGATATATTCAAAAAAAATTTGATCTTTTTTGTTCAATATTTGATGTGCGCAATTTGGAATAAGGACAAACATTAAAAAAAATTTATATATTTTTTATCAAAATTTTGAACACTAAATAACATTTAAGACTATTTGAAACTAATTGTTTTCGTTTTATCTGATTCTCTATACAGGGTTAAATTACTTAAAATTCGACCTCAGTTTCAAAAAATTTATTACAACGAAATAAAGGTATTTGTGTAAAAATGAATATTTTTTTCACAAAATTGAGAATTTTTCTTTATATATTCTGTTTGTATATTCAATTTTCTATACCATGCTAAGTTGGCAATCTCTAATTTGAATATTGCTGCACATATTTCAGTTTCTATACCATGTTAATTTGCTAATTTGAATACTTACAAAACTGTATATAAATATCTGCATTTTCTGTATCATATGCGCATTTTCCAATTGCAACCTCTTTGCTGTGTTTCTCTTATCGGCATACCCTCATCTTATTTCTACTATCACGTGTCCCTGCTCCTAGCGGAAGAATACAACAGGGATAATCTGGTGCGGTCAGTAGGATCCTGTTGACCACGCTACATGGCTGGAAAACGAGCCCTTGTTTTTCTATTCTGATCACTACAGTTTCGAAGTTCGCGCCCTTTCACTCAATTTGGGCCTGTTACTACGCCCTGTTTTGAGCATTTTAGGGAGCTAATTCCATTCCCCAAGACCGAAAGATCCATATTTTTCTGACGAACCTATCTGCTACCGTCTACAAGCTCCTCTAAAAAAGTTCTAAGTCATCTCCCAAAGACATCAAATATCTATACCTGGACGAGATCGTCAACTTTATGAAATGTCAATTTGATCCCAAATGATTCATCGTCGCTGAATGTTTCTAATTCTGTAACGATATTTCCTCATTTCATGACTCTCCAGGTGAAGCCTTACGAAAACCGTTTATCAGCTCGACAACCCCTACTAAAGGCCCTGTTCGAAGTAAAGAATGACTAGGTAGACTTTACCCGCTCTATCGAAATCGCCATCGAAGCTGAATATGCCGCTAAGGTCGCCAAGAAGACCATCTATGAAAAGTGCAAAATCGTCAACAAGATAAACCACAAGATTCAGCCACTCAAAACGACACCCTAGAAGCAAAGTTATACGGAAAGGCCAAAGTTATCTGCTACCGCTGTGACAAGTCCGATCACAAGGCTAAAGAATATCGTTTAAATGATGCTATCTGCCACTTTTGCAACACCAAGGGGCATCTGGAAGTTGTGTGTTAGAAGAAGAAATCTGGTGAGAAGGCTCATTTGAAAGCCATTTTTGCCGTGTCTTCTACAACAATAAAACTGTCGAGAACATTGGTCAACGATGTCGGTACGGCCACAACGGGTTACTTCATTACAAAGCAGCAGTTTTATTTTTTTAAATTTTATATTGGACTAACCGACGCCTGAATACGAATCACTAGCAATCCAAGCTTGTCTACTCAGGGGAGCTTCATGGCAAAGACCAGGATACCAGTAATCGAAGTTTTATTTATTCAAATCACCCATTTATCATTGACCTCAACTCCAACTCAAGCTACCAAGCAACTGAAGATTTCGGTTTACAAAGTCCACCAGGCAAGAAGCGGTAAGCAATTCCCCAATCTATGTAAACCCGAGCTGCAATGCCTCCCATCTTCTTCAAGGCCAGACCGGTTCCATTCGCGATTCTGGAGGATCTGGAGAAGGTATATCAGGACGTTATTGCCAAAGGAACCTGGTAACCGGTCCATTTTAACGACTACGGTACGCCAGTGTTTCCAATCAGGAATGCTTTGCTACCTGGGCACAAATAGGCAAAGATCTAAGTATGTGAAGACTACTCCATTACGGTTAACCGACAGCTAAAGGATCATCATCGTCCGCTACCTCTTCCAGAGGTATTCATGTACAAACTAGCGGGTGGTTACAGATTTTCCAAAATTGATTTGCCTGATGCATGGCTTAGAAGCCAGCGTAAGGTTGCTTTGAATACTCACAATGGGGTTCTGCTAAAAGAGGCTACCATTAGGAATCAAGTCTGCACGGGGATACTTCCAGCAGATCATGGATCAGTTGACACAAGATCTGATCGGTGTAGCCATCTACATCTCTTAGTCAGCGGTAAAGTGGCGGAAAACCACGTCAATATTATGCATTACTTTCTATAACGCCTGTACTTAAAAGGTCTCCGATGTTGCCTGGAGAAGTGCTAGGCAACCATGTGTTGAATATCATGGTCACTTGCTATCATCCGAAGGAATCGCCAAACGATCCAAGGTAACGATATCCTCAAGATGCCTCGCCCAACGGACGTTTCTAGCCTGCGATCTTATTTGGGCTCTCTTCAGCCTTACTCCAGATTCATGTCTCCTGATTTCTCAAGTTCTTGGAAGCTCTTTACCTCCTAGCCAAGAAGTCCGAACCTTGGCACTGGTACGAACCGCAAGAAGATGCTTACCAGAAGTCGAAGGAATTCCTTTCTTGATAATGTGTTCGTCCATTACGCTCCAGCACTGGGATTTCCTATGATGCATGCAATGTCGGAATCGGAGCCATTCTATTCCATCGCTATAAGACTCTCAATGGAGCTCAGAATAATTACAGTCAAATTTAAAAGGGCCATGTCATCCTCTACGGCTTAAAGAAGTTCTACCAGTACATCTACGGACGGAAGTTCGCCCTGCTCCTCTACCACCGACCTCTATTATACATTGAATACTAAAAAACTTCGGATTACTCCAATGCTGATGCTCTGAGTTCCCTGTCTGCCTCCGACGACCCAAATTTTGATGGAGAGCAAAGTCAAGACATTCTGAGATGGTTTGCGCTGTTGAAGTCATCAGTCGACGAATGCAACTCGACAATGCACTTCAACACGAATCGTCAAAAGATAGCAGCCGAAAGATTCATCTAAACCGTCAAGCAGCCCTACGGAAATCATCTTTTCCTCCGAAAAGATCGCTTCAAGAATTCCTGATGCAGTATTGCTAAACGCCAAGCCAACTGCTCAACTACCGCCAAATCCAGACAATGATCGTGTAATGTTCCCTTCTCCTACTCATACTGCTCAAGGGAGGCAAGTAAAGGAGACTTCGAAGTCCTAAGAACAGGAAACGTTGCCAAACTGACTTATAGCTTCAACGCTGTGTACGCCCTCTACGTTGGTCCACACCATGAAAGAGATACCCGCTGGGTTCCTGCCGTTGTCACCAAGCGCAAAGGTATCCGATACCGTGTTAATTTGCTCATTACACATTTTCCAATTTCAACCTTCTTGTTGTGTTTCTCTTATCGCCATAACGTGTCCAATAAATCTTATTTCTACTAGCCTGTGTCCCTGCTCACTCCTACGGCAACTTATTTATAACGACAACAATCTTCAAATCTATACCCTTTTTCAAATACTTACAACATTTTCCTTATTTTAAAATCATTCTCTACGAATTAAAGGCCTCTTTTATAAACACCTTTCTTTTCCACGTCTTCATATGAGTGAAACAAAATATTTCGCTCTTACAACCAAATGTTCAAAAATCAATTGTAAAATAACTTCAATCAAGGTTAAAGAAGAAAAAGATATTAATTTTTGCCTAAAAAGTAGTAGACGCGTTGTCTTAAATACCCCAAGAAGTTATTAAGTTTTTAAGTACTTGGGAATCGATGTCGGATTTCCGTATGTACTAGGAGTCGGATATTATACCCTCCGACTCCCCATCTCTGGTTTGTATGCATAGTTGCAAGTTAAATGCTTGCAATAAACAAATTGTTCTGTGGCTTTTTTTCGTTTAATAACTCTTTCATGACCAGTATATCATATATGATACATAAACAATTTTACCTTCGTCTGCTTTTTCAAATAGTTTTGTATCTGAATCTTCTGCTTTTAATAATTATCGTCTGCTTTTTCTGGTCACAAAAGGGTTAAAGATGTTTTTTGGTGCAGCCGTTAAAATGAATGTTATTCCCCTCCCCTAACAAACATCTCTGTGAAATAAAAGTATGTATTTAATGTGTAGCTGGACACTTTGCCAAACGGAGTTTTGGCCGACGAACATTGAGCGAAAAATATTATTTTATTTTATTATTTATAATGCTCTACTCTAATAATTCCACATTTTTTGCTTTTTTAACAAACTTTTTTTCAACACTAGAAAAGCCATGGGATCGCATAAAGGCCCTAACCTTTTTGAAAAGCATTTTTGTTGATAAAAATTATCTTCGAGGCGCGATATTGTTCTCAGGCATTTGAGCATTTAAGTTAAATTTAATGAAATTTTGTGAATCACGATAATTTAATTTTTTACCTCGCTGGTCCACCCGGGTTTTATTTATAGAGCTCCCCTGAAATAAAGTATAAAAAGCAAATAGCTTTCGATTTGTGTTGCACATAAAATTTCTAATTACGTCTCCCTTTTAAGAGTAAAATAATTTTATAGCTACCTTTCATAATTGTTTTATTTTTGTCGTTCTCAACTGGGGTCGCATATAACCCAATGACTTTTTAAGGTTCAAAAAAAGTAGTTGGCTTTTCCAGTGGTAACCCCAATTAATAACCAAAACATTTTTAGACTACTAAAAAAAATTTTAGCCTCTAAGGAACAGTTTTCTGAAAACTAAGCGTCTACTTATCTTTTTCAATGACACTTAAAGCAGGCGATTTTTTATTTTATTGAGCCTTTGAGGACGAGAATTTTGAAGATTGGTCCTTTGCTTTCTTGAGACACTAGTATCGCACTGGTCTTCAAAATACTAAATTAAATTCAATATTCTAGCAGATGTATTCGGTTATAGGTAAGTTGTAGACAAAATATTCCAAAGGAAATTCAACACTTGATTTATCTAATTATAACTAAAATGCTATTTCTATTTCTTGTTCTTTTGCCTCAGAAGACAAGGAAGAATCCAATTCGAACAACACATCACTACCACTATCCCCCCTGTGCCAGCCGCTTTTTTCTGACCAAATTGCGACAGAGCCGAAGCATCTTGGCTCTTCTTTGAAATGGAGCTTTGAAGTATTTGCTAGCGACTCCCCCTTTTACATAACTTCATTTTCATTCCATATTCTTTTTCTAAATTTTTAGGTCAATTTGATTGCCAACAAACCAGATCTCTCTTGCATTCAAATTTGTGATATATGTCAAAGTCCGATCAAGTTCTATGGAAGATTGGTAACGTTTTTTGCACCATTCTCTTAATTTTAGCTCTACTTTCCTGAAGCTGCGTTTTCGAAGCCTTGAGGAATTTAGAAAAGTCATAATATGATTTATTTATGTTTCAAAAAATTTCATTTTAGCCTTTATAGCCATTGTCCTTTTTAAAGGGCATCGATAAATTTTCCGATGATTACCGATCTTTTGAGCCCAGCTGATAATCAAATTAGAGTCTATATTAGCAGTGTCGAGGGTGTATGAGAGGATATGTGTTTCATGCATCGCCTTTTCGACATATGAAATCATGAATTAGTAATACGGACGGCGATTCCCAAAGAAAGCCGATTCCTGTTCGTCTTTACTTTTACTTTTGAAAAATCAAACTAAACTAGCGCATTCAGTATTCATTCAAGAATATGCAAATTTATCAGAGACAAAATAAAGTGCATTACATCTAGATTCTAGAGTTTCTGTTTCGAGATTTTTCACGACTCCAATGATTTCTCTACTTCTTGATTCTCTTCAAAAATACATATCAGACGCGAGAAAGGTATTACCTTTATTTTATATTTTTATTCAATCGTGAATTAAATCTGATTAAAACTTCCAAACTATGAAACTTGCCTTATTGCAGATTGTTTTGCTATCATCCTACAGTCTACACAAAGTAATTTTTCAACTGCACATAATATTTTATCTCCAAAAATTAACTTTAAAAAATAAATCATTAAAGAATCTTTAGTTAAAACTTAGAAAATCTTTTTTTTTTGAAAAATTAAACTTTTTTTTTCCTTGTGATGTATTCGTATGCATGTCTTTTGTTCGAGTCTCGCGAATTCTCAACATTCGAAAATTATGTTTATCCTGGGCATTGAGTCAAACTTTTTCATCTCAGTCAAAAATGATTCATGCTCTATTTCATTTTATTTAAACACACACGCTAACATATAACAAAACTTGTTTGTTAATTTTCCAACTTGGAAAACGGTCATTTGTTGTTAGCACACCTACCTCTCCTATTCTTTAAGTATTATTCCACTCATAGCATTTTTTTGTTCTGTGAAAACATAAACTCAAGTTATTTCTTTCGAGTTTGTGTTTTTGAAATATTATATACTCGGTTTTTTTTTACACTCCAGTCTGCGCCCCACTTGTCAAGCCTGATTTTAAAAGATTCAATTAATCCCATCACTTTTATGCGTTTTCTTTCCTTATTTCTTAAAAGAAAATAGAGGGATCCCTGCTTTGACAAAAATCCACGCACAATGTAGTTAGGAATGAGGTTATTAAAAATTTATTTACTTAATTTGTTTTGACAAGTGAGCAATCATGGATCTAATCCATATCACACAGAACACAAAAATAAGTCCAACATTGATAATAATGAGAATTAAACTGTGAGAGCCAATCCTCTGCTTTACATTAGATATGGTCTGATTAACAGATCAATAATCTCCATATCACTAATATTCGCATTCGAGATCATTTTAAATCGATTTCTACTCTATCTCTTCCCTACTTTATTTAAGATTCCTTGTCGTCACGTCTTCTGTCACAACTGTGCAATCTCTTTTGAATCAAAGTGTGTGAGGTAATCTTTTTTCCGTACACCTTAAACATTTGTGCCACAATATATTGACTCGTAATTTTATTCGTCAATCAATTATATTATTTACAAGCTAATTTTGCTATTTGTTTCAGTTTGTTAGATAGTCATTAGTTTATTTGTTAGTAATATATTACTATTATTATTACTAGGATACGCCTGTTTGACTCTCGCTTCGCTCGAGACGTAGGATTCTAGGTCCAGTTAAAGATCATTGGTACCTTTGATCTAGGTCCAGTTAAAGATCATTGGTACTTTTAATCTAGGTCCAGTTAAAGATCATTGGTACCTTTAATCTAGGTCCAGTTAAAGATCATTGGTACCTTTGATCTAGGTTCCTAATAAGTCAAACAATTTTTTGAGCTATTGCACGAAATTTTTGGCATAAGGCAAAATTTGAAGTTTTTTCAATAAAAAGTCTCGCTTCTTAGTTAGTTTATATTATATTAGATTAATAAAAAAAATATATTTAATTTTGAGTAAAATAACTATAACTTTCAAATGATATTTAATATTTTTGTTGAATTATAAAACTTCTTTTTCAACTTTTCGTATGACCTAAAAAATTCTAATAAACAGAAGAAAAAATAGTTCTAACTAGCTTGAATTTCATTTACAGTAACTTTTTGTTTTTTTTTATGTTTTTTTTCGATTTTTTATTCAAAATTATTATCTTTATATTTTCCTTACTTTATTTCAGCTTTTTATTGAACAACAAATTTAAGATGAAAATTTAATCCTTAAAATAGAGACCAAACATTGGAAAATATATGTTTAAATTCAAATTATGAATGATAATTACTAATTAAACATTTAAAAATATTTTAAGCTTTGGTTTTCTAAAACTGTTTTACACAAAATAAATTTTGGCTTTTGTGCTCGACTTTATTGACCCAAAAAAATCTAAAAACAGAAGAAAATATAGTTTGAACTAGTGTACAATTAGTTTACAATGACTTTTTGTTCTCTCTTTTTTTTAAATGGACCTATTGTTCGCCCTAAATTTATTAGTATTAGTTAGGCATTAATGAAAAGTGAATTTTTTTTGATGATTTTAGCTGTCAAAAATTATGTCATTAAATGAAACAATCAAATCAATGTCTCCTCTCTCATAGTATGTAATAATATATATAATATTAATCTAAGAATGTCTTTCTACATTTTTAATTCTTTTTCTATACTCACAACATCTATAAAGAAATCGGTAGCATTAAAGAAACTTCCATATCATTTATCTTAATAATATTCTTTCGATCAAAAAATTAGCTTTAAAATCAAGGTCATTCTTTCGCTGCAATCAAAAATGCATGCTTCCTCATATGTGGTATTAGAATTTCTTTCATAATTTCTACGTTAACTTTTAGTCCTGTAAAGTATAAAAATCTTCTACACTAAATACAGTAAGTAATAAAGATCGAATATATAATAATAATAATAATAAAACAGTTTTATCTCATTGCAAAGTGCATCCTGTAAGAAGTATTTACTTTTTTAGTAACGTATGAAATTTAAAATCACAAAATCGATACTTTTTCCCGTAAATTGGCCGGGAAAGCGAAAAAATGCAAAATTCAAGAATCATTCTTGCAATTATATTTCAGAATCCTTTAGTTTCGATCTTTTATCCTCTCTTTTCTCTTCTTCCAAAATTCAGAACGTTTTATCTTTTCGCTATATTATGAGCTTTGAAACCGACCTGTTTCCGCCATTCATATTTCTAGTATTTTTTTCAAATTCTTCCAATCCTGTTGTTGTTGTTGTTAGCCCCTAGATTATACTATCTTTATATGAGTATAATCTATCAGTTCAAAACAAGGCTTTGTTTAAACTGAGAGAGTATTTTCATAAAAGCAAGTACTCTCAGGGAAAAGTGTAGAATTTTGTTACACTTTGGCAGCAGCAGCGATAAACCAGTGTAATTTCAGCCAACCCGCAAAAATCCACCATACGGTACTGCTGGCTTTTTGCAGGCTTCTACATATGGCTAGAAATAATATATATCTATTTATGATATAATATAATATATAATACATGTAAATGGGTCAGATCCAAGCTTCTGCTAAACGGTTTCCCCACAAAGTAAGTAGGTTAACTATTTTGCATGGCTTTGACCACAAGTGAATGGGTTTGACTGGCGTGAAAATATGTGGGCAGTTAAATAAATGATGAGTGTTGTGTGAGTGTTGATTATATTAATCTTCTAATCCTTTTTTTCATATGTTGTTTGCATGGGAATCATACATATATGACGTTCCCTCCCGCTGGGGGGGGGGCAATTCTAGATGCTTTGTATTGAAAAACAGAGTAGAAAGTGTAAAAATCACGATAGGGGAGGGCGGTCGAAAACTTAAAAATTATAGTGCGTTAAAAAGTTTCAAGCCTTTAAAGAAAGCGTATACTTGGAAGGTAGAACCTATTCTAACGATCACATATGGATAAAGGATGATAAATTTTGCATAAAAATATCCAATGTTACTAATACTTTTTACATAATACCATTTTGTTTTAATATTTCAAATTTTCTATTCATTTTCTTTATTCAAAAAGAAATTATATATCCAATAATTGTGTCTTTTTTCAAAAAATAATGTCTACATGTGGGGGCGTTGATTAGTAAGGGATATGGCGATCGCTTCTTTACCACCTTTATGTTTGAGCAGATCAATGTTTAGTTCCTGAGCGAAGAGTTTTGCTCCAGATTTGTAAGATGCAGGATTGCTTAGTCGGAGTCGTTATAAAATAAAATTTTAGAATGGGTCGAGTATAAAAAAAATATATGTTGGTCTAAGTAAAAAAAAATTATTATTCTTTTCCAGGATTCGGGAGTCTGAGCCGGAGTGCGTGTAGCCGGAGTTTAGACACGGCATCTAATAAAATTTAGAAATCGGAATATGTTTTTTTAAGTATTTAACCCATTTAAGGCCAAGCAAAGCAGACGATATCTAAAAAAAACGCAGACGATTTATATTCAAAGTCGTTGAAAAAAGCAAACGAAGATGAAATTACTTATGTTCCAAAATAGGAACATTGGCCGTAAATGGGTTAAGAAAGAAAAAAAATTTACTTTTTTAAGCATATGGAGTGTCCCATCTTTAGTCGAAGTCGCAAGGTAAGAGTTGGCATTGAATTTTTTAAGTTTCTAAGTGTTTGGAGTGGGGGTTTGATTTTTTAAAAAACAGTGAAAGCGCGTTTTTCTGTCACATTAGCTTCGTGATAAAAATGATAGATCTTCGAGACTCGCGAATTATTGAACGGATTTTCGTAGCACTGGCTGTACTAGGAGTCGGAGTCAGAGTTGTATATTTTGCCTCAGACTCGCAGTCCTGTTAAGATGATATGAATTAACATTTGTTGTGTAACACTCAAAACTCTCATGCTTATCACAGCATTACTCGTACAAGGAACAATTGTGAAATTGCGCTATATCTGTATTTCATTCAAAACCACTCTGTGTACTTGATTTAGATGTGGAGACGCTGTCCAACGCATCGAACGTATCAAATTTGACGCGCTCTTCCTTTGCAAGCACCAGAGTAGCAACAGCCACACCCTGTCAGATGGCTGCTGCAAAAGCTATCTCTCGCAGCGCGACCTTCAAGCCCACATAAACTACCGCCATCACAATTCAACAACGACAACATCAACACACACCAGTAGGGATGATGACAACCACGCAACTTGTGCTAAGAGAACTCGCCTATCTAAAAACTCCCCCTCCAACCTCATTGATCCCTCAGCTAGATCTTCTAAGGCAACAGCCATGAACTGCCTCACAACCACACCCATCTTTCCCCACAATTCTTCACCTTCATCAAATGGCAGTTCCTCTCTCCAGTCTTTTTTGAAGCCGCCAGAATTCCTTACGAAATCCTTCCCGTCCCCATCTAGAAGCCAATCTCCCCTAGTCCCTTCCAAAAGCTCAATGCCGAGCGCGGAGAATATCGGAGTAGTGTCCAGCAGCGCCAAACCGAGTCCCACAACCCTCTCTCCCCTACTCCTTCCCCCACCCCCTTTCCTCATCAACTCCTTTGTGAATAAGAGCGTTAAAACAACGGTCTCCAATTCCTCAACAACTCCTCACGACGCCCATTCGCTTCAGGCAAGCACTAAAAACGACGAACATGCCGCCGATCATGATTCTATGCACACTTTACAAAATTGCGTAGCAGCTGTTAGCGAAGTTCATACATTAGCAAAAGCATCCTCTCTATTTCTAGATCCACCCCCTTTCATGTCAATCAACGCTGTAGAGAACGGTGGCTTTGAAAATAGTGAAGAAGAGCACAATATTAGTAATAATGGAACCGACCATCACAATCACCGAATTCCTTCATTACTCACGCCTGAACTAGGCATGATTGGTGATGATGAAAAAAACTTTTTTCTCCAATCCTCCTCTCGGTCATCATCATCATTTCATGAGCAACGTCAAGCCTATCTCCCGGACCTGCTTCCAGAAAGCAACACAGAGTCTGCGTTAGAGTACCGCCATCGAAGCTTCACCTACAACCCTAATCCCCTTGATGACGTCACTCTCAAGAGGGCGAGTGGGGGAAATAACAAGACGGCATCTGGTGGCAACTCTCACCATTTCCACATCATGCGATGATGAGGTGAAAAGGACTTGATTGTTGTTGTTGTTCTTTTTGTCCCGCCAACCCCTTACATTATAAATTTATTCATTTTGTGTCACCTCAGTATCATCCTCATATATATATATATATACTTATTACCACATATCTCTTTTATCAGAATTTTGGAAGTTGAAGTAAATTTTATTAAAAATCAAAAGAAAAGTGTTCTTTGTTTTCTCCTTCTGACCCCTGCTACAAAGACTAGTCTTTGCTACGCAAAAATTTTGACCACAGATAATAAAAACTACGATAAAAATTTAAAGATCATTTTACATCAAAACTGATCTGATTTTAAACAAAAAAAGATTTTAAAACAAATCTGATCATTTTACAGCTGTAAATATTTGAACCACTTTCCATTTTTAATCTATAAAAAATTTTCTGAAACTTTTAAATTCATGAAACTAAATATCAAGTATCATTTGCTTCTGCAATACAAAAATTGGATAACGAGACAACGTATGTTAAAATTTTCTTATAATGGAATTGAGTGAGTTAACTCACTCCAATCTTAAAAAGGTGTAGATTTACATTTTTCTTGAAAATTTTGCCTGGTATTCGATTTGTTCAGAATTGTCTAGTAATATTTCAAAAATTTCTTTCATTTTTCCGTCGCTAGGGAATTTATTCCTATGCATTATTTTAATATTTTGAAGTCGAAAAAAATTAGATATTTCTATATAGAAAGATACAAAAAAAATTCTAATTGTAACAGATCATGAACTTCTAACTATAAGTAATAAACAAAGATATTTTGACTCAATTTCAATTAATACATCTTGGTTGTAAAAATAACAAACATTTTTTGCAATGTGATAGAAAATTTGATGGCAAAATTGAGCGAAATCAATAGTGAAACATTTCATATTTTTCTATTTCATTTTCTTTGATTATCTTTCTTTGAAATTTACCATTTGATTCCTGTTAATACATTCTGGGATTCACTGGATTGGGCCATTTTGCAATTAGTGCTGAGAAAAAAAGAGTATTATTCCTATTAAACGTATATTTCAACATCTATGAAGCATCATGAAAACGTATACCAAAACTTGATTAAGCATTAGATTAGATTTAAAAATTTTGGGGGACGTCAATTGTCTTACGATCCAGAAAGAGACATCAAGATATGAGAACTCTTTCGCAGAATGAGTAGAGTTGTAATGATCAACACTTACTCCCTTACTTTGAGACAAAGATGGCTGATATACACATGCAGTAGTAATGACCCATTCGACTCCTTCAAATAAAATTTGTTGCTACATTACTGTGTCTAGTGCATAAACTTTGGTAATAGAAAATTATTAAATAGCTATTTCATTAAGTCACGCTAAATTCTGATATTTACTAGTCACTGGATGATACCAAAGTTTTGTACGATTCCGATTTTTTTATTTTGAAACTTTATATTTATCACAAATTGACTAAGTGTTATTCAATTAGCAATTATCTTTGATTAAGTTGAGAAAACATCAAAATTTTTCTATATTCTTACACTTAACCCTTGGAAAATAATTAAACCTTATAAACCATTTTTTACACCAGTAGCAAAAACATTTTAAAACAATAATAAATCCCAAAATTCTACTTTTCACCAAACTTTTAAAAGTATTACTTATTTACCTTCTATCCATTACGCAGTCAGAAGAAAAATTATAATAAAAATATTCCCTTTAACTTCCAATGTGCCACAAATAGAAACCACACAACCAAGCTCTTAACCGCAATCTGAAAACTCATATTTTATCTTAGGCAATTGATGCCAAACGAAAAGCATCATTTACATGATTACATGCTTTAACAATAAATCCAAGATGCTAAGAACAAAAGAACCCCTAGGTCCTTGAATTATGATTTTCAACTAAAAACACTTTTCCAACCACAAAGTCAAAAATAAAAACTCGTGATCATTTCAACGAATAAAATATACAAAGAAGAACATTACATCAAAACTCTTTCTCTCAGTTCAACTCGTTTTGATACTCACGTATAGATTTGAAGTTTTAAATTTGTTCAAGTTAAAACCGCTTGCTTTGATAAATCGACTAATTCTTTACATCGAAGAAGAAATATTTTTATCTTATATATAAAGATACAAAACAGGAAAGAGTATTCAACGATAGACCTTGATATACTAAAATGCTAACTTTGTTTATTTAATAAAAATGGCATCTCGCGATTCCGATTAATTGCCACATCAATCAGTGAAAACATTTGTATTTACATTTACACTCGAACATTGAAGTCGTCTTGCAATGTCGCAAGCAGTTAAAACTGCTAGAAAAAGTCGTTCTCAAATTCTTATTGAAGGCTTCAGAAACGCGAAAAATGTATGATTGCTTACTAAGGCAAGATATAAAAAAAACTCTTTGCTGTACAACTTTGAGAATGAACGAGGCATGTTTAAAAACTCTTATAAACAGTGCTGGGCTAAATTTGTCCGCTCAAGTGCTGGGGGGGGGGGGGGGGGGGGGGTAAAGGGCCCCCGCCCCGGGGCGACCCCCCCCCCCCCCCCTATGTGTTTTCAGGGGGGGGGGCGAAAATGACCTTCGCCCCCCAATAATTTTCTATAAGTAAGAGCTGCTGCTTGTTTATAAAACATGTATGATGATCATGATATCTATGTATGAAGAATGGAGACTTTCGAATCAATCAAACATCACATGCCAAGCTGCTCTGAAATTCCTATCGAACATATTTTACAGACGATGGGTGAGATCTATATAATAATAATCCATTGCTTCAATATGCACACAATAAGTAAGCAATGTTTATCACAGTGTCGCCTCTTTATAGTATTTTTGGGCAAACACATGTTGATGATCCACTAGATTTTCTCATCTTCTGTCACAGTCATTCTATTTCTCTTTCTGTCTCCTCTGTTTTTCTCTTGCGCTTTCTCTGCTAAAACTCAATCATTCACTCAAGCTCTCTTCTTTCATTCAAGCCCTCTTCTCTTGTTAAGCCTTCCTATCTCATTCAGTTCTCTTCTCTCCAGTGACGTAGCTAGGCTGGGGCATGAGGGGCCGTGCCCACACTCCTATGTACCGCGTGGTGCCCCCATGCAACTTATGCGATATCAGTTTTTGAAAATTTCTCCAATGAAAGGATCAAGAAAGTATACAAAATGTTGCTCGCGTTTTTTGTTTTTAAATTGTCCCCCCCCCCCCCCCATTAACATTTTTCTGGTTACACCACTGCTTCTATCTAATTTGCATTTAGAGTTAAATTAAAATAGTTTCCAATTGTTACAATTTTATATTAATGAATATTGTTAGACTCGCGCTAAGAATTTTTTTCAACAAAGGTCATTTAATCTTTATCACTACGTTTGTTACATTTGAAACTTTTATTTTTTCGAGTCAAGAAATTTTTTTAATAGCTATTTGAGAATGAATATTTTGACTAGCTATTCAGGTTAAAAGCAAGAATACTCTATTTTCTTAATATTTGAGCAGAGATATCTTTTATAATGTTCGATTGTTAAATTTTATAAGTAAGACTGTACATAATCAAATACCTTTTTTAAAGAAAATTTGTTGATTATTATAGTAAAATATCGAAACAAAACGTTTCAGTTGTTAAAAATGTACTTGATCTATTATTTATGACAGCTGTCAGAATTTTATTTGTAGACAAATATTCAAAAAAACGCAATGGTTTTCTTATCTCGTATACTTTGATTTATGTTAGTTTGGTCCTCGGACATTTCGCCCCATTATTTTCATAAGACAGTTCGTCCCATGGACAATTCGCTCCATTATTTTCATAAGACAGTTCGTCCCTTGAAATAATTTAATAGAGATAAAATAAACAAGAATATAAAATTTTTTAATAATTTTACACATTTAATAAGCAGAGATGGATGAAACAAATAGCCTATGAGACAATTTGTCCAGGGGGCAAATTGTTTTTGGGGCGAAATGTCTATCGACCGTTAGATTAAATAATTTTTTAATTAAAAGGGCTAGCTACTTAAATGTTGGCTTTGCTGTTTATAAAAATTTGAAAATATCAAATAAACTCTAAATCTTTATGCCTCCTATTATTTTGAAATTATTCTGAGAACAGACGGTCCCATTTTAAAATAGTGAAAATTGATTTATTAGTTTATTTTCTTTCCTTTCTCTCTTATGTTAATTATGTAGCAAATTTTTCAATTTTAAGTAAAAGGTAAGGTACAGCGGGTGTATTTTAGTTGACAAGGCACTGATGTACCGCTTATGTCAAACTATGAACAAATTCGTATCGATGAGGAATCGAATCAAGAGGCTTCCGTGCTAAGTCCATCATCTCAACCAACCTGCCATACCACCCATAGAGTATGCTGTAGGGGGGTACGTCAAATTAGTTTCCAAAAACTTAAGTTCTACCCTAAAATTTTAGTTTTTGTTAAAGCTCTATAACTTTTTCTGATAAACTTTTTTTCCTTAAAATTTATTATAAAAGGCAAATCATTGCAAAATGTTAAAAGTTATTTTACTTTTTGTGGCTTGTATCAATTTAGCTTTTAAACTATTTTTGAATGATGCTGAGTAAAATGAAATAATGCGATCTTAATTTTTTGTTTGCACAATTATAATTTCATTTTATACACTTGCCCCTGAATCAATCACATTTTTTCATATAAACATCGCAGGGTGTCTAGTAGACTCTTTGCCTTTAGACTACATTCACTCATAAAACTATCCAACCTTCAGTTATTTGTTTTCTCTATGAATCAGATATCCTTTCATCAATTCCTGTAATGTGCCTGGTAGACTACTTCATTTTTCAAATGAAAAGCCTATTCCACCCCCTAACAATTTTGGATTTTTTTAAACTAATGTGTATTCTTCTGCAAACAATTAAAATATTTTCGCTGGAAGTATAGTATTTAAATTCGCAAATTTTGTAAAAAAAAATATAAAGTAGTCTTATAAATTTAGGACTTTAGGTATGCGCTGAATACACTCTATTTTAAAGGGTCGACAGACATTTTGCCACATATACAATTCGCCCCATAGACAATTCGCCCAATGGACAAATTGTCTCATAGGCTATTTGTTTCATCCATCTTTGTTTATTATATGTGTAAAATTATTAAAAAATTTTATATTCTTGTTTATTTTATCTCTATTAAATTATTTCAAATTAATTATTTTATCTGTTAATTTTTTTATCACTTTTAAATAATTTTAAATTATTGATGATGAATTTGAAGAAAAAGATAATTACAATGATATTACAATTACAAAATATTAATTTTTATTTTGTTTAAAAATTTTAAATATTTGTTTCATTTATAAAATAACTGCCTTCCAAAAAACAATTCTTAAAAAACTAAATAAAATTAAAATATAGCTATTTTATTGAGATGAGTTGTGGTATTAGGCAAAATGTTCATATGCCAAACCGTTTTACGAAAAATAGTCTTATGAAAAAAGCGTAAAAGAGTCAAAAAAAATTGAAAAGACGGTTTTATAAAATAATAGTGCTAATTGATCTGCATAAATAGAGTAAATTGTCTATGGCAAGAATTGTATTATAAAAATAGAGCAAATTTTTAATGGAAAGAATTGTCTTATAAAAATAGGACTGGAAGTTTTATAAAAATAATAGAGCGCATTCTCTTATAAAAATAATGGAGCAAATTGAGCATGAGGCAAATCGTCTTATGAAAATTATGAGGCGAATTATTTTATGAAAATAATGGGGCAAATTGTTTTATGAAAATAGTTAGGCGAATTGTCCATGAGACAAAATGTCTTATGAAAATAATGGGGCGAATTGTCCATGAGACAAAATGTCTTATGAAAATAATGGGGTGAATTGTCCATGGGACGAACGGTCTTATGAAAATAATGAGGCGAATTGTCCTATGAAAATAATGGGGCGAATTGTCCATGGGACGAACTGTCTTATGAAAATAATGGGGCGAATTGTCTTATAAAAAGAATGGGGCGAAATGTCTGAGGACCTTTTAAAGGATTGCTTAAATATTTGGTCTCCCGTGGTATTTCCAGACCACTAATTTTGAAAATTGCAACAAAAAAATTTCGCCCTCCCAATAATTTTGAGGATGTGCACCCCTGCCCCCGCCTCCTATTTTTCTCAGATATTAATAAGTTTTTATAAATATTTTTAATGGCACATATATATTTTAACTAATTTCAGTGATGGCCAATTTTTATCAAACCTGTCAAAAAATTGATTTATATTTGACAGCTCATCTCAAAAAAAACATTTTATCCAAATAATTATATAAAGTTTTTTACACACATATACCCATTTTAAGTACGCTGTGTTTACTGGTGATATTCGTTTTTTTTATGAAAATCAGTCAAACCTGACAAAAAAATTTTAATATGACAGCCCATCTCAAAATTAAAAATTTTTTATACACCATAAGTATGTAGGATTTAATAATGATGTTCATTTTTTATAAAATCAATAAAACCTGTAAATCAATGTCAAGTATATAAACTTCAAAATAAATTCTATTTGTAGTATTTCTCTGCTAATTATTTTCTTAATTTATTTAATAAACCAACATCCTTTCTTGGTAGCTCTTTTTTTTATTAGAAATTTGTTTTTTTGTCGAAAAAACTTTTTTAAGGATTTATTTTGAACAGATTTTTTCTCTCAAGGTATTCTAAATAAGAATCTTCTTGATACTTTTTTTTATCAGTATCGTGTATTTTATTATCAGGCCTGAATATTTGTCAACCAATCTCAGTTCAACGGTTTTTTTCTGATGAATCATTCGTGATGTTCATTGTTCAATTACGAAAAGTTGTCCACATTCTTCATCTAAAAGATTCTCGATGGACAAATTCAATTTAAATTAAAAAATATCTTGATATTGACTAAATTCTCACATATTGGCATCTGTGCCATTTTGATAAATCTGACCTATTCTAAATTTTCAGATTTCCTACCCATCTTAGCTAAATGTTAACTGTAATCCTAGATGATAAGCTATAGATTTAAAGATTTTTCATTTGTAAAAGAGGAACTTCTTTTCTAGGTTCAAAATCTTTTTTGAAGCACCCAATATTAGATCAGTACACCACTACCTAGTTCATTAGATCATGGTAGATCTTCCATTTAGTCAAGATACATATATTTTTTAATTATTTCTTTTGATCACACCAGGTTGCTTCCTTCTCTCATACAAATTTCAAAAGATTTTATAATAAGTTTACTTTTTTAAAAATAAATATTTCATACTCAAGATGATTGAAGAAAGTATTATAAGCCATAATATACAAAAAAAAGTATATACTATAAAGCGATTTTTTGAAAAAAATTTACAGAACAGATTGAGGTATACATCACTAATTCAATTGCCACTACGAGATATTTTTAACCGTATTAGACAAAATGGAGTAGAGAAATGAAATAGGCAAAGTAGGTTTGTTATAAAATCAGATATTTTATTTTTTTGAAGACAGTATCTGGAATTAAACCGCAAATCTGAGTGAAGCTTCCAGATATTTTAAAACCATTAATGCGAAACCTGAGTCCAAAAATAAAACATTTTTTTCTTTATTTCTGTAGACATTAGACGTAAATCGATCATTCTATTGACACTTTCAGACATTTAAAACCTTTAAATGCAAAAACTGATTTTAGAAATAAAATTATCATGGTCGAATTGGTATAAAAACATATATTTAATGTAAAATTAGAGAGTATTTTTGGATATCGTTTTCAGACGTAAACATCAAATTTAATTGCCACTGACAGTAAAACACATAACAGTGAAACACATAACTGAGCCCAGAAATGAAACCATCATTATCGATTTGTTATAAAAACATATTTCATGTAAAATTTGAGTCAATATTTTTGGAAACAAATTTTAGAACTTAACGCAAATTTGATTGATACTTATAATTATTTTCAAATCCTAAATGCAAAAATGAAACTAGCATGGTTGATATGGTATAAAAAATATATTTCATATAAAATTTGAGATATATTTGAAAACAGCTTTCAAACTTAAACCGCATATTTTATTGACGCTTGCAGATATTTTCAAAAAGCAAAAACTGAGTCCAGAAATGTAACTAGCATGGTTGATTTGGTATAAAACATATATTTCATCTAAAATTAGAATGAATATTTGTGGAGAGTTTTCCGACGTAAACCGCAAATTTGATTGACACTGACAAATATTTTAAAACCTCGAAATGGAAAAATTGATTTCAGAAGTAAAACTAGCATGGTTGATTTGGTATAAAAACATACATTTCATGTAAAATTTGAAGGAATGTTTTTGGAGACAATTTTTAGAAGTAAACCGCAAATTTGATAAACACTTATAGGTGTTTTCAAATCCTAAATGAAACCAGCATGACTGATTTAGTATAACACATGTAAAATTTAAAGGGATGTTTTTGAGGACAATTTTTAGAAATAAACCGAAAATTTGATTAACATTTATAGGTATTTTCAAATCCTAAATGTAAAAAATGAAAACAGCATGGCCGATTTAGTATAAAAACATAAATTTTATGTAAAATTTGAAGGAATATTTTATTAGATATATTTCTAATCAATCAAAATTTTGATTGACATTTTCTAAAAAGTAGCCATGATTATTCAAAAAGTTAAATACATTAGACCCTAAGTTATAAGGTTAACTACAGATAATGTCAAAATTTTGATGGGAAATTTTAATTTTTGATTGACAGTTTTGGACATTCATTCGACTACCATGAAAATGGTATCAAAATTGCAGCTAGCGATTTTGAGAAGTCATGAAATTTGAAGGGATATGATTCAGCCACTTTACAATTAAATTTTTAGTGACGTTTTTACCACTAATTGGGTTAAATTTAAAACCTAAAATAAATTGCTTTAAAAATGACAAAATTTAAGTTATAAAAAACGCAAATAATTACGAGACCGTAAAAAATTTGGACGATAAATGGCTAATAGAAACTGGAAAAAGAATATGGTTTAAAATTAAAAATATATCTAAAGTGAAATTTATTGCATTTATGAGGAAAATAACACATAAAAAAATTTTACTCGCACCATTTTAGCAAAATTGAAAACAAATGATTACACAGAAGCAATAAATTAATTTAAATACAAATTTACAACAAAATCACTTAATGAGCATCAGATAACGCGGCTACACCAGGAAGAGTTTTTCCTTCCAACAATTCTAAACTGGCTCCACCTCCGGTACTAACATGGCTGACTTTGTCTTCGGTTTTCCATTTAGCACAGCAAGTAGCTGTATCACCGCCACCAATAATCGTTATCGCGCCCTTCTGAGTAGCACTAACAACTGCATCCATCATAGCTTTGGTTCCCGATGAAAATTTTTCAAACTCGAAAACGCCAGCAGGACCATTCCAAACAATTGTTTTAGCACGCAAAATGACTTCGGAAAACAACTTAGAAGACTGAGAACCACAATCCAAACCCATCCAACCATCAGGAATCCCTTCGACAGCTGTAACAGACTTTGTATTAGCATCTTCAGCAAACTTGTCACCACAAATAAAATCAAGGGGCAAGTGAATCTTAACATTGTTACTTTTTGCTTTTTCTATCAATTTATTCACAATCTTTGATCCCTCTTCATCAAAAAGAGAATTTCCAATCTTCATGCCTTGTGTGATTTTTAAAAATGTGAAGGCCATACCACCTCCAATGATCATTTCATCAACTTTGCTCAACATATTTTCAATTAATTGTATCTTATCTTGAACTTTGGCACCACCTAATATCGCTAGAAACGGTTTCGTGGGATTGTCAAGAGCTTTTGAAAAATAAGTAAGTTCTTTTTTCATTAATAATCCTGCAGCTCTTTCTTGGAGTTTGCATCCGACCATAGAGCTATGCGCCCGGTGTGCAGTGCCAAAAGCATCATTAATGTAAACATCCCCAAGCTTGGTTAGCGATTCTTGAAATGCTTTTACCTTATCCGGGCTAGCCTTAACTTTATTTCCAGAAGAGTCAATACCTTTACCTTCTTCTTCAACATGAAATCTAAGATTCTCTAGAAGAATAATTGAACCAGGTGCAGGATTAGCGCATGCGGACTCCACTTCAGGTCCAACGCAATCATTTAAAAATACAATCTTCTTATTCAATAACTTACCCAGCTCTTCACTTACAGGTTTAAGGGAAAACTTTGCATTTGACTGACCATCAGGGCGACCAAGATGACTCATGAGTACAACAGATTTTGCTTTATGATCCAAAACATATTTAACAGAATCAAGGGCAGCAACTATTCTTTGATTATTCGTTATTTTCCCATCTTTCAGAGGTACGTTAAAATCTACTCGCATTAAAACTCTTTTATTTTCATAGTTTACAGAGTCGATGCCCAATTTATTAAGGCTCATTTTTAAATTTCAAGAAAAATGAAGAACAAGTTAGAACTAAAACTTATTAAAAATCTAAAAAATAAAATATATTAAAATAGTTTAAATCTTGCTAATAAGTAGAATAAAAATATAATTAGTATATATAAAAAAAATTATTAGTAGAGATTTTTTGAATACCCACTCCACTCGAAACGTAATTACAAAGAACTTATCATTTTTATTATAAACCTTTAAAAATTTATTATCTACTTAATTAAAATAAACTTTATATATCTTTGTCTGAAAGTTGTAGGATAAAATTATTTATTTATATTCTTTTTGTATTATGATCCCTATTTGGGACTTTTTGAAAATGTGGCTATAATATATTTTTGTAAAATTTTTAACGTAAGATCAAATAATTAATCATAAAGAGAAGAGCATATTAACTTTAAAAATTTAATACTATTGGAAAAATTGTTCTATTCCGAACAAGATCATTTAACACATAGATAAAATGTACTAATATTTTGAGACAAAAATTTATCATGTAAAATTGATTAGTTTGACAACAACATATCATTCAAATAATTTAATTTCAGTCAATGTTTATGAAAAAAGTTTGACTAAACATTAAAAAATATATTTTAATATAATATTATTTATTTATTAGAAAACTGAAAAAACGTATCGTGACATTATTCATAGAGTAAATAGTCACATAGATGAGTTAATAGAGCATCCAAGAAAGAGACAAATAAAGTTTAAAATTTTAAATGCAAAAACAAAGAAACTAGTATAATCAATTTAAATTATGCATAAAAATAGAATAATTACAGGATTAAATAACAAGAATGCGCTTTTAAAATGATATCATATGTAATTGAAGAATCATTATAAAGGAACAGTTAATACAAGTTATCATGGAATGCTCTTGGCTCACATTTTTCATATCTTGTTCACTGAAAAATATGAGAAAAAAACTTTATAATATTGACTACAAGCCATGGCAGGGTCGGCCTTAAGGCACTGCGACCGATGCGGCCGCATTGGGCTCTGCGCTCTTTTTAGGCCCCGCAATATTATGTTTTGATAACTTTTATAAAAGCATATATGTTTTTACTTTAATAAATAACAACTTATTTAATTATAATATTTTTAAATATATAATTTAATTATTAATTTAATAACTTTAGTAAAATATTTTTTTTAAATAGATTTTTCGAATTATCTCTACAGTTTTTTAGAATTATTTTGCTCAATTTAAAAATAAAAAGTAATAAAGTATAAAAAGTAAAAAAAGTAAAAAAGTAAAAAAAGTAAAATTTTATAAAGTATAAAATAAATAAAAAGTATAAAGTGTTAAATGTCAATTATTATAATTATAATTATTTTTTTAATAAAAAAATAGCTTAAATTCCTAATAAGAGTTTTAACATGCTTTTTATTTAGAATATTTTAATAATTCTAAGATGCTGATTTTTTAAAATTAGTTCTCTTTATTTTAGAAATCTTTATTTTAGAAGTTGCATAGCGAAAATGGAAAAAAAGTTTCCAAAAAGATCAAGAGACATCGGCAGAAAGTATACATCTGGCTGGGAAAAAAAGATGAAGAAAAAAGCGAACGATATTATGATTAATAAACAGAAAGCAGCCATAGATTTGTTTTTTAAGAAACTAAATTTTGAAGGTGAAAACTTGCCTACTTCTAATCAGAATGTAAAAGAGGATTTTGAAAAAAATTTGAAAAATCATCACAATGATTCATCAGTACCAGCTTGCTTTGATAATATAAGAAAACTTTGATGATCCCGCCAATTGGCCTGAAAACATAGATAGATCTTCGATAGATTTTTTGTTACATAAAGGTCCAACTGAAATAATATTAGAAGATTTTCCTAAAAATAAAGATGGTAGACGATTTTCCAAATATCACTGCAAACGAAAATTAAATAATGGGGAAAGTATTTTGCGACCTTGATTAGTTTATTCTGTTTCAACAGATAAAATTTTTTGTTTTTACTGCCGACTTTTGGGGAAACAGGGAAGCTTGTTTGTTAATAAAGGATTCAATCACTGGCCAACTTGTGGCATAAGGTTGGCAGAACATGAGAAGTCATCAGGGCATTTGGAAGCTATGGTTAGTTGCTGGGAAGCTGGCGCAGGACTAAGTAAAAAAAGTTGTATTGATGAAGTTCAACAAGAATTGCTTCATAATGAGACTAAGCGTTTGAGTCAAGTTTTTCAAAGATTAGTTGCAATTGTACAGTTTTTAGCCGAGCGTAATTTAGCTTTCAGAGGTTCTAATGAAAAAATTGGGGAACAAAATAATGGAAATTTTTTAGGTCTAGTAGAATTAGTTGCAAAGTTTGATCCAGTGATGGGGGAACATCTACGACGTGTAAAAAACTCTGAGGTTCATGATCATTACTTAGGAAAAAGAATTCAAAATGAACTTGTTTCTATCTTAGCTGAAGCTGTTCAAAATGATATACTTGAAGATGTCAGGAACGCGATGTATTTTTCTGTAATTTTAGACTGTACACCGGACATAAGTCATATAGAATAGATGTCATTAACAATGAGGTATTTATCTGATGGAGTTAATGTAAAAAAATCAGTAGCTGTCTATGAACGTTTTATTAAGTTTCTTCCTGTTGAAAGTACTTCTGGAAAAAACCTATGTAATGTGTTGGTAAATGTTCTTGGAAAATTTGGATTAAATGTTCAAAATATTCGTGGCCAAGGGTATGATAATGGCGCTAATATGAAAGGTGTTTATTCTGGAGTTCAAAAAAGGCTTTTGGATATCAACAACCGAGCATTCTTTACTCCATGTGCATGCCATAATTATAATCTACTTATAGCAGATATGACTAAATCATGCCCTGATGCGTTGAGTTTTTTTGGAGTTATTCAACTTGTATACTCAATATTTGTAGGATCTACAAAAAGATGGACACTGTTGAAAAAACATGTTCCAAATCTAACTCTGAAGCTTTTGTGCGAAACAAGGTGGGAGTGTAAAATGATAGTGTCAAAGCACTTCGTTATCAGTTACCTGAAATTTGTGATGCGCTAGACGAGTTAGTGCAGAAAATTGATGACGCAATGTGCAAAAGCGAAGCATAAACTTTGTATGAATCACTGAAAAACTATAAATTTTTGGTGTCACTTGTGTTATGGTATGATGTACTTTTTCAAGTCAAAACTGTTAGTAAAGAAATGCAAAGTGAAAAAATAGATTTAAGTGCTTCAATGGATTCATTTAACAAGGTATTAACCTGGCTCAAAAACTTGAGAATTAACGGTTTTACCCATATTTTGATTGTGGTAAAAGAATTGGCTGAAAACATGGAAGTCGATAAGATCTTTCCAGTCAAGCGTCACAAAAAAAGAAAGAGGTTTTTTGATGAAACTGCCAAAGATTACACCCCTAACAATGCTCAAGATGATTACAGAATAAATTTTTTTAACAGAATTATAGACACTGCAATCCAATCTTTAGAGCCAAGATTTGAACAGCTAAAATCAAATGTATAATTTTATACAAAAGCTTGCAAAAAATCTTGAACAAGCATTAACTTCTTCAATTGATCAGTCTACAGATATATTTGGAGTTGATTTAGCTGACGAAATCGAGTCATTAAAACATTTTTTACCAGACACAGACAAGACTCCAATAGATTTAACTTATCTTTCTAATAACGAGAGATACACTGCCTTTCCTAACTACTTTGTTGCACTTTGAATTTTTTGACAATTCCTGTGACTGTGGCATCTGCTGAAAGAAGTTTTTCACGTCTCAAATTAATCAAAACTTATTTAAGGTCAACAATAGATGAAGATAGATTGAACGACTTGGCCATCTTTTCAATTAATTGTGATCTTTGTAGAGATCAAAACTTTGATAATATTGTTCATAATTTTGCTGAACGCAAAGTTCGCAAAATAAAGCTAATTTGATTTTTTAGTTAAAAAGATAAAATAAATTTTATGTATTTTTTAATTGCTTTTCGCTCATGCTAGGCCCCGCAAAAATTTTTTACATTGGGCCCCGCAATCACTAAGGCCGGCCCTGAGCCATGGTTACAATATTTGAAGCAGACTTTTTTTAATAATAAATAAGATTGAGAGGCGCTTGATTCCTTAATGTTCCCCTACTACAAACTGTAATTTATTGAACCATTTCGCAGTGATTAACAAGATATTTTATCATAAAAATTTTTTATATGACATTGTGGATTAGCCAAAGCCTTAGCTAATTAAAATGATCTCAGATATTAGCTTAAAACGATTTAATTTCATGACCCCATTATAGACATTTGTTTGAAAAAAGCACTTTACTTAAGAGAATAATGAAAACAGGCATCTGTTACAAAGGATTATGCAACGTAAAACTGATATATAGAACTTTTTAGTATATTTAGATTTTAGAAGAAGAAAATAAAAAGTATATTTGCAAATGAACAATACTTTTTTACAAATATTATAAAAAAAAATTAACAGTTATAAAAACAGTTAATCTAAAGAAAGTTTATTAATCTATATTCGAAAAAACTACATTTTCGCTCAACCATGTATATCCATTATGATGAATAATGACAAATTAAAATTTGAGATATTTTATAATAGTACTATATTTACATATTTTTGTATTATAAACATAATTATTTTCAAAATATATCTCCTTTCTGCGCCTCGATGAAATAGGCTTTTATTCAATGTGTAAGACAATTAATTTTAAACGGAAATACGCTAAATTGAAATTCAATATTATTCAAAACTTTTGAAACATTTTATTATATTCATTACATTAAAGTCAAAAGTCATCAATAAAAATAGAAACTTTGGTAATTTTTCATCAATAAGGCATTTAATGCACGAAGTTTTGGAAAAAGAACCAAATCTGCATGTTCAGCTAGAGTGGCGTATTATCATTTATATTCTTATGGAATTTAAGATCCATGCCTTTCGGTCCTTAAATTTCATAAGAATTTTAATATTTTTGCCATATGAAATTTTTTTTATCAAAAAGAATAGGGAAATTTTCCCCACGCTAATCAATACAATAAATTCATTCTTCGAATTAAATATCTTGATTGATTATAAAATTTACTTAATAGATTTGCGAATTATAATATTACTACATTATTTATTCTAAAGTGGACGTTAAAAAGTGAGATGAAATTTTGAGTAAACTGAGTTGGTCTATACTCTATTGGATGTGTAAATGCGCACACAATGCTTTAATTAAATCGTTTCTTTTAAGAAATTGAATTCTATCGTATGTCTACAAAAATATTATTTATTTACCGTGAAATTATATACGATGAAGAAAGCTTATATCGTGGTCTTTGGGATCGAAAGAGCTGGTCCGCTTTGTGGGCCTAGGTTATCTTCTAACATATATGGCCGAATGTTTATACCGATAGAGAGACCTACACAAGCTTAGTAGTATCTAATTTCAGAGAAGGAAGATCAATGTTCCTATCCAGTAGTATCCAAATATAAATAGAAATAAATTACATACTGCACCATAAAGTAAAAGAATAAACATTTTAATTGTGACTTGATTAAAGAGAAAAGCTTCAGTTCAAAGTCAAGTACAAGCAACATTCGGTAGCCATTTTAGACCTCGACAATGTCTAGATTAAGCTGCTAATGTTTGCAGCTAGATTGCGGTGTGATATTGCTCTCAGCAAGAGTCCGAGTAAAAATAGACAGTTCGCTTTGGTAGTTCTTTAGTAACAAATCAGCTTTATTATGGGATCATACATAAATGACGTCACCCAAAATTGTTAAATTTTTAAAGCCCCCCCCTCTGCCGGCTCCCCTTTGGTGATTTTTATCCCTATGCAGAGCATCTTAAATTATTTTACTCCTCGTTCTTGGTAGGGGACGTCAAATATGTATGATCTCTAGGAAGAATTTAGTGGAAGATTCGAAACCCTTTAAACCAAAAAAGACGATATTTAAAAAAAAGCAGACGAATTTAATTCAAAATTAAATAAAAAAGAAAAAAAAAAAGAAATTCCTTTTTTTCCAAAAAAGAAAAATGGGGGATGGGTTAATCAAACACCGCCTTGCTTAATACAAGTCATATTTTTGAGATGAAAACACTTAGGTTTTGGAAATCTGTCATTGCATGTTATAAATTTAGGTTCACCACTCTGATTGAGGGACAATAAAAATTATATCAGTCATTGAAACTTTATAGCGATCAGCATAATTTTGTTGTTTGAGAGCATAGGTCCAATCGAGTAATGATAAAAGAAGAAAGTTTCGACGGTCTCGTACAAATAGCCTGGACATAAATCAAGCTAGGCGATGTAGGTCTTTGGAAAATTGGTATACGCGGTGTGATGTATAGATTTCTACTAGCAACAAAATGTGTGTTTACGATATGGCGATGATTATGCAAACTTTGCTGACAGATTCAAAAAAGATTGAGTCAGAGGATTATCAATGACAGGTAGATTAACTTGTAAATATTTTAGTTCTGTGTTTAAGCACAAATGTGAGCCCTAAAGGGAGATCTGTCAGTATTCGTTTTCTGTACTAAAGAGTTGCACGTAGTCTTGTTTAGTTTGGGTCAGAAGCTGTATTTGTCCTCACTTTAGGAACTAGAGCTTGGTCTCTTCTTCTTCTTCATCTTTATCCCCTTATTGGGGGTCGATGGCTTTGATCCGTACTTCTTTCAGCCAACCCCTTATGGTAAATTCCGTAATATTTAATGCTCGAGATCTCACTTGTGCTTATCATGACCTTTATTTCAATAAGTTTCAGTAAGTTCATCGGAGCCAAAAACGATATCTAAATAACAAAGAATGAGAGAAATGTCAAAAAAGATAACATTAAGGATGGAAGAAAACATGGAATATTTATTATATGGAATGCAACAGATAGAAATAAATATTAAACAGGTAGGGAGAAAGTACAACATAACATGTATAATGTATTGTGTACAATATAATAGATTAGAAATTTTGCATATTAATGACTAGGTTTGTTAAATGTGGCAACAAGGATATCATCTTTTATATTTGAACGAACAAACGATGTGAGGAAGAGAGAGGCTTGATTTTGAGTTTTTTTAACACTAGCCACTTTCAATTAACTTTGAAGACAACTTCAGGCAAACAAATGGGTGATAATCTTCTTGGCTGAAAGCACTCAGTGACGGAACATCAAGAATGTCAATTGCCTAAAAATAACGTAGTAACGCTAAATATAAAAAGTTTATATAATTTTATTTACATAAAATTTATGAATTTTTATCATTATTTCTTCTATATTAAATTCATGGTTGAAACTCCCAAATGGGTAACCTGTGGTGTTTTATTTTTTCAGATTCTTTCACCCTAACTCCGATTTTATCAGAACAGCCTCGCATTTTTGTTTAAACACTTATAGATAACTACAGCCTAGGCGTGATGTTGAAAGTACTACAAACACCCGTGTTTAATCCGCTAACCTGAATAATCCGCTATTGTTTTCATGAACATAACTAGTATGTGTGGTGGATAATTGGCACTGTAACTTTGGAAACATTGAGTTAAATAAGATTTAGATAACGCGCATCTCCGTTTTTAGTCTTTTGATTCGGGTAAAATAGTGCGGATTAAACGCGGGTGTTTACGGTAATCGTGTACATGACAAGTTTCAATATACCACTTCTTGTCATAATAACTGAAAGTATGGACTTTTCAATGATATCACGAAAGACTTACTTAAGAAATCTCTACACACGCGTTTAATCAGTAACTTTTTATGTTGAAAAATCAATCTATTAATGGCTGTTAATTTTGCAGAATTTCATTTAATTAAACAAATTCTCAAAAACTCAATACCTTTGGGATAGTTTCTTTCCGTAAGAAGTAATTTTGGCCCGTAGAGATTTTACAATTTATACTTTAAAACTTTTTTATATACAATAAAAAAATGATTACATTGATATAAAATTTAGTTTTGAAGGTTACTGTCAGAGTTACAAAAAAACAGATTTAATGTGAATAAATTTTTGTCTTTTACGACGATATAAAAATAACTTTTCATGAGATATGTTGGCTATCATTATTTGATGTTAAAAGCATAACAACTTTAATCAGGGTAAGAAAAATGAACAAACAGAATAAATGGAGGCTTTTCTCTTATTTTGTTATTTGTTTACTTTGATATGAACTGTGAAAAGTAACAATGATTGATGTCTCTCTTTCTCTCACACCTTTAACTCTAGAAATACTGAAATAAAATGTATTACCTACAAATACCAAAGGTCAAATTCACCCTTGAACATTATACACATACATTATATGCATTAACTATAGTACATATCCTTTCTAACACAATTGATTAACTTCTTCCAATTCTACTCCTTCTACAACAACTTTTTCATTTACGGTCTCTACTGAGACTCATAATCAGAACTACTACATTTAAAATTGTTTACTTTTAATAAGAGACCCTTAATCTTAAAGCATATTTTGCAATAAGTAGATACATAGCGGATGACCATAGTAATTCCTATATAATTCCATTGAAAGTAAGAGTTTGTCTTAAGAATATTTCTCTTAAATGGGTTGAGTAACTAATGTGTGTGTGTGTGTGTTTCACAATCAAACAAAGCTCTAAAATTATTGAGACAAAGTTTTGAAAATGGCTTACATCTTTCTTCTTGGAATAGAATTGCAAATTGCTATCCAAGTGTTGATAAAGATTGTTCAAGATGTTGAAGATTTTTTTCGAGTTTTTGATTTTTGGGAAAATGATCACTCCCTGAAAATTGACAGGCAATCCATATCTAAACATTTTGATTAATTTTAAAATTAATTACACTGGTCTGCATCATTTTTGCTGTCAGAATTTTTTTACAGGTTTCTGGTCAGTTTTTTATGCTGATTTCGAATATGCTAATCTTTTGGTTTGGTTAGCTCAACTTTTTCCGCAAATCAGAGTTGTTTCAGAATTTAATTTTTTTTTGAATTTTTTGTTTTCATCACTTAATATACAAATTTATTTATGTTTATCAGCGTTCAAAAAGATTTTTTTGTTTAGAAATAATTAAATATGTATAGAAAGTGTTTAAACGATCCAGATAGATTTTGTTATATTTGCGGTAAGGTCACGTTTCCTGGCCAAGTGTCGAAAATGACCAAGTTTGTCAAAAAATCCTATCATGCATATTTTGGGGCGAAACTGAGCGACCAGGACAAGCCGTTTGCACCGCATATGAGTTGCAGAACTTGTGTTGAAGTTTTGAGGAGATGGTTGAATGGAAAGCAACCTAAACTGGCTTTTGGAATTCCTATAGTTTGGCACGAGCAGAATGATCATTGCACAGATTGCTATTTTTGCTTGACAAATTTGAAAGGCATAAAGAAAAAGCATCAGTAATATATCCAGATGTTGCATCCGCGATTAAACCTGTTCCTCATGGTCCAGACGTGCCAGTACCCGATAAACCCTCAAACATTCACTCATTTTCAAGATCGGATGATGATGATGGTGAATCCTCTTTCGACAATTTCTTTACATGTACTATGAATAATTCTGAACCAATTCGCATGACTCAAGCTAAGCTTGGCCCTGTCGAAAGAATCTCCTCAGTTATTTGGTTCGCGATTGAAGCAAGACAACTTGTTAGCCCCAGAAACTACATTTGCCTGGTATAAGGAAAGGAAAAAATAATTTAAAGAGTTTTTTGCTTACAACAGCGACTCTTCTTTTGTTTATTGTAAGAATATTGGAAAGTTGATTGAAACTTTAGGAGTAGAATACCATTCTAAGGACTGGCGATTTTTTTGGACTCTTCTCTTAAAAGTTTCAAAGCTGTTTTGCTGAACATCGGCAACACTTTTGCATCTGTTCCTTTGGCTCATTCTGTGAGAATTAAGGAAATTTGTGATGACATAAAGTCTATTCTTTCAGCACTTAAATATGAAGAACATCAGTGGTTGATATGCGGAGATTTAAAAGTAATTTTACTACGTTTCATTTATTCTAACAAAAATTTATATTTTTTTATTAACTTTCAGGTTGTTGGTATCTTAATGGGGTTACAAGGCAGATACACCAAATTTCCATGCTTCTTGTGCTTATGGGATAGTCGAGCTGACGACTAACATTTTATCACATAACATTTTATCTGATCCTCTTGTACCGGCACAAAGGATCTTGCTTCCACCTCTACACATTAAACTTGGTCTCATGAAAAACTTCATTAACGCACTTGATGAAGACAGCTCAATTTTTGATTTTCTCAGAAAAAAATTTCATAGGCTAAATTTTTGCAAAAATAAAAGCAGGCATTTTTGGTGGTCCAGGGATCAGAGAACTAATGAAGGATTGTACATTTGAAAAGGGTATGAACATAAAGGAGAAAAAAGCATGGACTTTTTTCAAGTCATTAGTCGAAAATTTCTTGGGCAACCATCGAAGTAACAACTAGATCTTCTGTCTCGAGATTTCTCGATTGTCGAGAATTTTAGAATTTTTTTATTTCTTGATTCTCGAGAAATTTTTGTCGAGACTCAAGAATTTTAAAATTTTTTTATTACTGAAAACATGTTAAATTTTGAATAAATATTAATAAAAAATAAATAATTATGTGTAATCCACGATCAACTTTTGAATATTCAAATTTTGAAGAAATTTTAGAATGTGCAAAAAATATTTTTGATAAAAATTTTTTTATCATTATTCGGAGCGTGGAACTGTTATACAAGAAAGCCAAATTCAAGTCGAATCTCTAACTCAAAGTTTAAATAGAGAAATTAAAGAATTCGTGTATGATAAAAAAGAAGAAAAAGTTAGTACAATAGAAGAAGAACTACAGATGTTCAAACAAAACAAAAATTTTGATTTATCAGAATCAATGCAATTGTTAAAAAATTCTCTTTTATGCATCCAACCAACTTCTTGTCAATGCGGAAGAATTTTATCTCCAAAACGATTGAGTTTGAAAAATGAAACTTTAAATGCTCTTCTTTTTTTAAAAAATTATTTTACTAATAAAACAAAATTTTTTTTTCGTAAAATATTTTTTAACTTCTCGAAACTTTTCTCGAGTCTCGAGAATCATATATTTTTTTCTCGTTTCTTGAGAATTAAATTTTATCGAGAAATCAGTAACTCTAGTAACAACTACAAGGTCAACTATAAGTGCCTCGGGCGAGAATGTCGTTGAAAATTCATTTTTTAGACGCTCATCTGGATTTTTATGCTTGCTGACTATTGCTGATGCTTCAAACGTAATAATCTGAGGTCCAAATACAATAGAAAACCAATAAAAAGATTGTTTTTTGAATAAAATTAGAATTCTGAAACATTTTGATTGTTTTTATTTTCAAAAATCTTGTTTACTGATTTGATTTGTATTAGTACTTAACATAGTTAATAATATTAAAGCCTCATTTTGTTTTGAATAGTCATTTATGACAATATTATTTCCTTAGGTCCACTTCCAAAGATAGGTTCGTCTTCATAGCAGAGAAAGTGGCAATGTAGCTGGAGGCATGATAAAAATATAAATCTGTTTGACTGGCATATACCAAATAAATCATAAAAAAAAGTTATTGAATTCAATGCAATTTTTGAATACATTTCCTTGTATTAATTAATGAAGATTTTATTGCAAAATCGAAATAAGACAACTTATTAGAAACTACTGATTAAATTTAAAAAATGTAATCCTCACTCCTTCATTATATTAAAAAAGTCAAGCCCTTTTTAATCAATCGTCTTCGTTACAAAGCATCATACCAATGATCCTTCAAGTGACTTATTCACATCAAGGCGCATCTGATAAAAAAAACTCTTGGAGTAGAAATATTATTTTCTTCTTTTAAGTATAAGTGCTTCAAACTTCATTTCTTTTTATTTCTCCGCCGCTAAAATCAAAATACACTGGTTAAAATAAAAAAAATTCGCGTAATTTAGGCAACTTTTTCTGGAATTTCCATTCCAAAATTTTTCTATATTTTTCTGGAAGAAAATTGGCAAAACTGATTACGGAGCTTTTGGGAAACCGTAAAGATGGGCATGGGGAACCTTGTTTGAGAAATACCGGCGTATTGTACGGTAGCACAAATAAAATTCATTTTATATCTTCACACTATTAATTTTAAATAAAGATTTGATGCCCCCCCCCGTTCCCTCCCCACCCAATGACTATTTTAAAGACCCCCCCCCCCCTGTTTTTTTACTTGCTCCTATGCCCTCCCCCCCCCCCCCCCCCCCACTTTATATCATGAGGTAATTATCAATACAATGAACCTATTTTAAATAATTTGTGAATTTCAGTTTTATGTGAACAAGGCTATGTAGAATACAAGTTGTAAAAGGGTAAATTAAACATAAAAAACTTTCAAAAATAATCTATATTAGCTCATTTTATTTCAAAGAAAAAAAATTGAGATTTAAAAGCCCCTACCAAAATTTCTATGTTTCTAGACACAAAAAACGAGCTAAATCTTAAGGTTAGCACAGAATTTTTGCGTTAAAAAATTATAAGTATTATTTAACAAAACATTGGCCCTGATACAACCCCCTTCCCACTCTTAAAAACCCCCTCTTAGAATATAATAGTTGGAGTTGCGTATTGTTACTTAAATTTCATGATTTTTTTAATATTTTTTTGGTATAAATTTTTCTAATGATCATCAATAAGACGATATGGTGAGTTTTAAAAAGCAGTAGGGACTTTGAATCACGATAAGTATTGAAAAAATAACCTTAAAACAGACTCCACAAACAATCGAAGAGCTTTAACGTGAATCCAGGAGCAGTAGGCTTCGTTAAAATTGACTTGCAGCCAGCGAACAAGTGGGCCCTATCAAAATTTTAAAGATTATTGAGTCCTTAAGACAGGAGTGTCAATCACAGAACCCAGGGCTGCATCCCCGCGGATAAGAATTACAGAGAGAGCTGCGGAGTATTTTTGAGAAAATACGCAAAGACTTAAAATTCCAGTTTTCCATTTTTACATAGTCGATGCATCAGAATTAACATCAGACTTTCAGCTGGAAAACAACAATTTGTAAGGTGACTGTGATGCAAATCAAATTTGTTGTAAAAAATGCGAAAAATATTATTTATTATTAGCGCGCCCTATATTTGGAAGCAATTATCATAATCAATGATGATTATCAAAAAGTCAGAGCACAGAACAAGACAAATAAAATCTGTTCGTATAAATGATATTTTGGCAATTTCTGTTGTTAGGAATTTAACTCTTATTTTTGAGGAGAAGAGATGCCAGCTTTCTAGAAAATCGGAGAAGAAAATAAAGAATAAAAACATGATTTAAGCCTTTATAAATAATAATTTATTCAGATATAATTGATTTTAATTATGAGTTTGTGTGTTTTTTAAACACTCTCTCAAGAGCCGTAAATATTCGAAATGCGTATTGAAATGAGAAATGTAAATTATGTCTTGAAAATTTTGAATAAAAAAAGAAGAGGTCCAGTTTATAAATATTTTTAATAAATAAAATAAAATAATTACCTCAATTTCCTTAAAATAAAACTTTAAAAAAGTAGACCCATTTTTTGTAATCATAAATAAAATTGGGCATTTAAAAAAATAAACCATTATTTTTTATGACTAAATTTTACTGACATCTCTGCGATAAGATAGAAGCCTAATCTTGGATTCAAAGAGATAGACGAATCTTAGGAACTTTTTGTGCAATCCAAATTCATAGGACATCTTTGAAAATTAATATGTTTTCCAGTTTTCACTCTTGCATCTTTGTTCAATCTTACATTTATGTTACTGTTATTAAATTGATGATGCATGTAAAATAAATTCTTCTTCTTATGTATCATTAGGCAGGTAAAGGCACAATTGTGCCGCTTGTATCGAACTATGAAGAAAGTGGGCTTGATGCGGGATCGAACCCAAGACCTTGAGTTTACTTACGCCCTCATATGCAGTATCAAAATGATGTTTCAACTTTAAAATCATTTAATTAAAATTTTGGCATTTAACAAATTTTAAAACTGCTAAACAAATGAGCACTGTTGCGTTTCAATCGTGAAAAATATAAAATAATTTATTGAAGATTGAATAATTTTTTTTGAGATGAAGTATTTACTGTTCACAGTTATTTTTTATAACAGGGATCAAAAAAGAGCATACAGCAGGATAGGCCTACTGTCTAACATTTTAGAAAACCAATCAATAAAAAAATAGAAAACCAATAGGCTAATATGAAATGTTAACACATGCCCTAGGCCAAACCTAAAACTCAAATATATTATAAGGGTTGCAAATTAGCATTCTTCCTGACGTATAATCTTCTAATATTATTCACTAAATTATTTTTCTTCATCATAAAGCAGCATTACTATTTTACAGGGTTAAATAATAATCATGGATATAACCTGATCCTCTGGCGATTAAAGATGTTAACCAATCAATTATGGCTTTTAGTCTAAGTAAACGCGGACTTCTCTACCAAAGTGATTTGCTTTTTAACACTGGCTTCAAAAGACTAAATGAAGAATTTGCAATCAAAAAGAGAGAGAGAGGTATAATCTTGATACTTTAATCTTAGTTGGTTGTTCTGGATTTTTGTGTCTTAATACGTCATAGAGTTAGTGGGGTAAAAATTTTTTAGTGGAGGAATCCCTCTTTCCAATAAGGCAAATGAAGCAGAAATTTGAAATAAGGAAAGAGAAAAGCTTACAAACGCTTTCTGGCGTTCCAGGTTTAACTTGGTTATTTCATCTTTTTGTGCAAAATTTTGCTGTTCATCAAATTTGAAGTCTCGTGTGATGAATCTAAAGGAAGGGTTTAACGATGAAATAGAAACGAAAAAGTCCAACGTAGCGTGTGTGACTATGCAACGAAGTGAAAAGGGAGAAAAAAATTAGTGGAATATAAGCAGTATAGGATGAAGAATGATGAAGTACATAGATAAAGAAATGAGGTATATCAAAGGTCCACGTTTGCTAATTGCTTCTTGGTAATGTTGAAAGCAGCTCTAAGTTTGATCTAAGTTTTTTACCATCATATAAAAGTTTCAATTTATAATATTTTCTCCATATCTTTCAAAAAATAATTTGGAATATAGTTTTATAGGAATGATTCTAAAGTTAAAAATTCTTTACTTCAAATTTATTAAGTGTTTTAGGAAAATTATGAAGATTTTTATTTCAGAATGTCCATATTGTAATGAATTAAAAATAATAATTATGAAAATATTTTAGAACTTTATGGAGATTTAAATATTTCCAGCACATATGTTGTTTTCAAGTATAATAAATAAAAATAGAAGGAAAGATAAGAGAAACTATTCTTTGTAATATGGCTGTATGAAGAGTAAAGGAGAAACATATGTTCAAATTAATAATAATCTAAATCATGATTTTCAACGCTTTGGGGAAATAGGGTTGCGAGTAGGGTTGGATCAAATACATTTGTATTTGTATGTGAATTGTTTGTATTTAAATACAAATTTGACGTATATCAAAAAAAGTATTTGTATATTTGTATTTTTGGAATTTAAAGCAAAAATATCCTATTTGATTTAATGATTATCTGGAAGGAAAATATCAAATGCAAATATTCTTTTGACTATATGCCTCCAGCTGGACAAACCATGGTTAGTGTTTCAACAAACGACATTTCAGTTATGAAGGCGACGCTTGAAACGTATCTAAAAGAAGGTGTTCTGCCTTTGGATATCAATCCACTGAAGCACTGGCAAGATAAAAAATGCTTCACATTTTAAAGCTATTTGCGAAAGATATTTTAGCGTGCTGTGCAACATCAACACCATCAGAAAGAGTGTTTAGCAAGGCTAGGTGATATTTACCCACCTGAGAGAGCACAACTCGCTCCGGAAACTTTCCGATCATTAATGTTGATAAAATGTAACTATGAATTATGATATGTAAAACTTGAAAAAAGTAAATAAAGTAATATTATTTATTTTATTTAATCCCAAACAAAAGTATTTGTATTTGATCTAACCCTAATTGCGAGTCATTGCGTGTGTGAGTATACGATTTACGAAAATAAACGATGACGTACTTGTTCTGCCGAGCATTGTGCTTGAATTCGTCAACTACCTTTTGAAAGAGTGTAACAGTGAACAAGCAGTGATCAGCATCTTCAAAGATGAGTCTAACAAAATTAATCATGATTCTTTTGAGGAAAGAAAGGCTCAATAAATTTTATATAATTTAACCCATTGGAACAGATCGTATCCTTGGATGTTGCAGATGCTAACTTATTGTAATCCTCACAGGTCTACAATTTTCAAGATCTTTTTCAATGGAATTTTGGATATCAGAAGATTTTCATTTTTTAAAACACTGGTGCCATCAGGTCCTCAAAGAGTTAACCCATTTAATCCCATAAAAAGCAGCTGAATTAATTTGATATGAAAGTATCTTAAAATCAAAAAATAGTTTGTCAATTAAAACCGGTGATTGGGATGAAACGGGTTAACACTTTGAAGAACAGTGTCAGTACCAGTGCACCAAGAATTCAAAATCATCTGCTTTTAATATATAAACTTGCATTGAAAAAGAAAGCAGAAGATTACTCATAAAAAGTACAGCCTTCAAAAGAACTAAGGTTACGTTTTATCAAATTAAATCTCTTCTTCTGTTTCTACGATCAAATTGGTTAAATTTGTCAAGTATCTCAGAAGGCTTGCCCACTATTGGTTGAGATAGATTTTAGATTACAGATAAAAAAAATATAAATATGTTACTGAGAGGAATTGGGAACAAGCATGTCGCAGAGCTTCTCGTAGGTATTTAGCCAATCTTTGGAGTAAATTCTAGATAAAGAACATAAAATTAATAAAGATAATAATATATGAAATATTGAAATGCTCATAGATCCCGTGGCGCACCCCTTTTTTGAGATGCGCATTACTTGACAGGTAGGCCAAATCCCAGATGCCTCCATATCACAAATTAAGAAGCTCATTGAGATGAGTGTCATGCTTTTATCACAAAATGAGCAATCTTGATACTTTAAGTAACTTTAATGTTAACTATTACTTTGTTAACTTTAATTTAACAGCTGGAGAACTTTAGCGATTCAAGCAAGCCCGTTGAAAAAGAAAAGAGGGAAGGATTCCAATGCTTAATAAATAACGCGTTTGTGAACAGAGACGAAAAAGCTTTACATTAGACAGCATCTGGTTGTTATTCTCGTCGTTAACGCGTTAAGATAAGAAAGTTAGTTCCAAAAATATCTTATGACCCTCACCCAATTTTAATAGAGTCGGAGTCATCAAAATATAGTGAATTGTTGTAAAAATCAAAATGCTCTAATAATGAAAGTATGTAGGGATCATTATTTAGAGCAGTGGTCCCCAAAGTTAGCCAATGGTTACGAGCTTCGAATAACAAGTATGTAGGGAGCATAAACTTTTCCCTTGTTTGAAAGAAAGAAATACTTTGTATAATTTATATGATAGTAGTTTATTTTGGAAATCAAAAAAAGATTCAATTCTTTTCCAAATATTAGAACGTGACTAGAACATTTTAAATCTTTTTCACAGATTTAGCGCGCCATTCTTTGAAAATAATTTTCTTTAGTTAGAAAAGGTTTGGGAAACGCTGATATAGATGATTGTGTGCATGATTTAATATATTTTAATCGATCTACCTAATCTCAGACGCGTATTCACTTTAGGAAAAGTGTGTTTCTACTAGGCTTCCTGTTTTTCTTAAACATACCACTGTGAATCCACATTCTCGCACTTGATGCAATGCATAACTTCGCTGAGAACACATGTGACAACAGAAGCACACATTCAAACTAGAAACCACTAGATGATATCAAAATGCTTTCTCAAAAGAAGCGAATTTGATCAATAAATGAATTTGTATGAAATGCTACTTGAATGCAAAGAGCCTACTTACTTTATTAAAATACATTGAAAAGGTCAGACTTTCGATATTATTTATTTGCTTCTTACTTTAAAAACTGCTTAACCCATTTAAGACCAAGCAAAGCAGACGATATCTAAAAAAACGCAGACGATTTATATTCAAAGTCATTGAAAAAAGCAGACGAAGATGAAATTACTTATGTTCCAAAATAGGAACATTGGTCGTAAATGGGTTAACTCGGATTTTCAAAATTAGTTTTCATTTGCTCCAAAATCATTTTGAAGGGAGGAGGGTGAGAGACGAAGTTGTGACTGGAAAGGCGAAGAAAGGGCGCCCCAAGAAATCATGGGAAGATGTGGTGAAAGCAGATATGGAGAAAAGGGAACTCTCTCTCTGGAAGATGCACAACTGAGAAAGCAGTGGAGACTACGCTGCAAAAAATGAAAAAGGTCGCCCCTGGCTAGCCGGGGTATAAGACCTTGTTCTCCTCCTGGAGACAAATGGATGATGATGATGATGATGATGATGATGAACTCGAATAAAATATTTGAAAAATCTTGGTTTTCGATATCGTTGATAAACTTATTATTGTGTGTATGAAGAGAACTTAACTAAATAAAATATTTGAAAATGTCAAACTTTCGATTTCTAAAAACTTGCCTCTTTTATTATATACTTCTGATAAATTAATCGGCTATACCATTGTTTTGGAGATTTAAGTATTTTAGTGTATAGATGTAGTATGTATGCATGCTTAGATATTTTTTGTGTCAGACGTGTATTAATACTAAAAAATAGGAAATTTTGTGTCAAAAATGTATGGCATGCATGTATGTATTAGAGGGCTGGGCGAGCCAGTCCTTAGTTCAATATTAGTACTGCAGATAAAATTGCAAAATGTTGGGAATTTATAAGATGTTCATTCACAGCTCATATCTGATTATTGTATAAAAGTGTAAGATGAATAAGTACATCACTTCACATACATCACGCACACTGACACCTCTACATCAGCAAAGCTCCATTTTCATTACAATACATTTCCCTACACTTTCTGTTTTTGCGCGTAATGTTTTATGTATTATGGGAACAAGTGCTGCTAGCGAGCGTAGTAACTTCAGTCTTGATGGCGCTCTTATTTCTGCAAAATCACCCCTTTAAACCGTCAAAGATATTCGATAAAATGAAAATAAAATATTGTTTTAAATGTAATGTATAAAAACTTTAGCATTTTTATTCCTTCTTTATCAAAATGAAATACTTATGTTTTAAGTTGGAAGGGTGATTGTTTAAATTTGAAATTGCCGGTTTAAATTTCAAATTGAGGGCTGGGTGCATGTTTTAAATTTTAAGTGTTTAACGGTTGTGGGTTTTTTTAGTATGCATGTACGATTACGCTAACAGTAAACCTAACTTCAACCCCTACACTAATACTCTAACACTAACTAATGCTACTCCAAACCCCTAAATTAAGGCCCGCTTAGAAATTGATTGAGAGCACTTGTTAACTATGATGCTAATTGAGGAAAAAAATGGTATAGTTAAAAAGATCAGTGAATTAATTACAGTGACGTACCAAGAGAGACGGTCTGTCCAGGGGAGAATTTTAATTGTAATAAATACATCATTAATAAAAATGGAAAAAAAATATTATAGATTTACTATTGTTAAGTACCATTTTCTATTCTTTTAAATACATATATAACTGAATTATTCAGTTTTCAGTGTTATAACTTTTGAGGGGCGCCAAAACTGACATCCGCCCAAGGCCGCACTCGTGATAGATACACGAATGATTAATTATTATTCTTAGAGGTGGTTAAAAATGACCTATGCGGCGTATATTATATGAGGCGTGATGAAATGTAAGATGGCCCTCATGAATAAAAAAGTTCTTTACATCTTCCTTCGACCCATATGGGCAATAAACGTTGCTAGAAAAAATGTTTTAAGTTTGAAAAAAACTTTTTTTTAATGAACTCTAAGGATGCTTACTTAGGAACGACAACCAACAAAGTCGTGAGATAGTCAGAATCCAAGACAAAGTGTTCCTTCTTCACAAGATCATATAAGTTTCGCGTGAGCAAACTTCCGCTAAAAATAAATGATGAATATATAGACACTTTTTGACGTCACGATATAATATAAAGTGGGCTGATGAGTTTGTCAGATTTAAAATCTTGAGCTACTTCGAATCGGTAAAATACAATGCAAGTTTTGCTTTCTATTGGTGAAGGTAATGGTCTGAGTGAAGAAATTTAATACTGGATTCGAACCAAAGAGATCATCATGTTAGCGAAAACAGGCATCTAACAAACTTTATGATACACAGATTGTGCAAAGATACCAAAAAAATAAATTATAAAATGTTCGTATTTAATAGATGTTTTCATCGTTGAAAAGGGTTAGGGTTAATTTTCTGTTTTGTGTAAACTGCAGTCCATCTGGTTGCTAAATTTTTCAGGTGCTTTGAATACCAAGTTTTAATGACAAATCAATAAAAGTGTGAATCACACATGTATTCATTCATTTCTTTGTAGAACATTTTTAGCACAAAAGAATCGCTTTGATTTCTTATCACATGATATATCATTATCTCGAAGCACGAAGTGTCGACATCTTTTCCATTTTTTTGTTTTTTTTCTGAACGTTTGTTCCCTTATATTAGCGCATTGATTCATCAAAATTGAAAACATCGTACAACATGGAGCTGTAACTTCGTTTAACTCGAACTTCGAATACGCAAAATAATTTGATTGGTCTCCAGGACTTCGAGTTGTCGGGAGTTTACTGTACGTGTGTGCAATACACATATCATTGTAATTCTATTAACGCTATGTAGACCAACAACACACACATTAACAAAAGTACACATCTATTTCACCTGAGTATAATCTTTCAAAGATCTCCAACTTCCATACAAGTAATGCTATCCAGAGTGGACTTTAGTTCCTGGATACAAGCCACGCCATTAAGAGTGGACTTCTAAACTTTTCGGGCGTTATAACTAGTTAACCAAGATTGCGCTACAAAGATTGATAAAATCTAAAAAAATTTTACTTTAAATGGATACACGATTTTGTACTTTGTGAATAAATAGTTCCATCTTACGTCTCGCCATAACACATCGTTATTTTATAATATCAAAAGATTTTGCATCCTCACAAAAAAAGGATAAAAATGAAAGAGATCATTTATCACAGTTTCAGCATTTTTTCATTCACCCAAATATATTTGGATATACACATGAATCTTTGGCACAGACAGAAAGCAAATTCCTTTCTACATAACTTTTATCGGAAAAAAACGGTAGAGTCGTAGACCTTTAAACTTCTCAAGTGTAGGTAGTGTTAAAAGTGAGAACCATGTGAAATGGAAATGGTATAAAAATAAATTAACTTCAGAAGAAAATTAATCTGAGATCTTCAAAAAAAAAAATTCAATTTCCACGATCTTTCTTCCAAGAATGTGCAAAAGGTAATAAGTTCTTCTGGTTGTGTGATCTTTTCTTGAATCAAACATCATGGGACGTTGAGGTTCGAGAGGAACAACATTTATCTAGTTTGGAATGACTTGGTTGAATTTGATATATCGTTTTAACAACCTTTACAAAATATAATCGTGTATTTTTTGATACGCGACTATACCTCATCTTCTTTCATTTTTTTTTGAAAGCTAGTTTCACAACTAAATTTTGTGGAATATGTTTTCTTAAGTTTATGAATTTTTTAATAATGTAAAAGTTTTGCGCTTACATGTGAATTTTATTAAATTTTATCATCTCATTGATTCACATACTCTTTAATGTTGTTAAAATCAATAACTTTAGATCACCCATATCACGGATAACTTGAGTTTAGAATAATGAATTCTTTTTATGGATGAAAGAAGTATTATTTTGTTTATATTTTAAAGACTTTGTATGATTAAACTTCAAAATTATGGTTTGAATCTGTAAAACACTTTTTACTTTATCGTTACCCAACATCTTTTACTGATGATAAAATTAAATAATATCAAAAAAAATGAAAAAGCAACACTTTTTATACACCAGAGCAAACCGAATATAATAATGTGCCTCAAATTGAAGTAAAAAGTTGGAAAAATGGTTGAAAAGTTAGAAAAATTTGCAAACTTTTTTGAAAATCACCTTTAAAGAACAATTATTTGAAAGGAACTATACATGAGAACATAAAAAATGAGAAACTGAATCTTCTTCTAGATACGAAAACCAGATGAAACAATACAATGTCAAGATTTATCAAATTGAAAACCTGCATTCCTAGGCCTTTAAAACTTTATGGAACTTTTGAAAATTACTTAGAAACTTGAACTTAATTTTGAAAAAACTTAGTTAACGTTCTTCGCTGAAATTGGTACAATAACTTTTATTTTGAAAGAACTTAATAATGAGAGCTATTCTTTGCGCAGATTGATAAGTTTAGTTGGATTGATAAGCTATCTTGAAAATTCTAAAGAGTTGAAAAATGATTTAAAAGAAAGGTTCCCATTTAGCTATAAAACATTAAAGAATTAGAAATGAAGTTACTTGAAGCAAATGGCAAAAGATATGATCCGTTGGGAAAAGCTTACAAACATTTATTAACAATAAGTGTAGAATGAGAAAGTGCTTTTTTCTTGTGCAGGATGTTTTTAATCTAAAATTCGATCTCAATTATGGCCTAAAAAATTAGCTGCTTTATGTTTTTTAAGATCTCATTATTCTTAAATAATTGTTTTTCGGATTAATAGTAAATTTTTTTAAGAGTTGTTTTCATTATTTAAATAAAATACAAATCAAAGTAATCAAGCATTCCTGATATAAAATAAATGCAAGCTAGTTACATGTAAAATTTAAAAATAAAGATTGATGTTTTATTTTCAATTAAAAACAATAAAACTGTTAAAAATAAATTTTATTCGATAAAAACTTACCGGTAATGAAAAATGCGGGAAAATTCGAACACTATTCAAAATAATTTTGAAATGTCTTTTTTCACACTTCTAGTGTTTCTAAGAAAATCAATTTTTTAGATCATATTAGGCGTTAAATTCTGTTTTTACATTTTGCTGCTGTATTTTAGTGGAGTTCTGGCAACTTTAAAACAAAACTTTAAGTAAGGATGAGACTTCTCTAATTCCGTTTCTCTTTCCACACTATAAAATTCTATTGAGAGTATAACGCCTTTTTGCTTCCGACTACTAAAAAATTTTAGCTCACATTTTTTAGGCTTTCTGAGCAATTAAGTCTTCCTGGAAGTTTGAGTTCAATAACTCCTCGCTGCTAATTAAAAATTCTTTTTGGTTGTAGTGTCTTTGTAAAGAAGAAAGGAAAAATAATATAACTTCCCGAATTACTTGTATTTTTTCTTTTCTTTAATTTTCTTTTTAAAATATTACCATAGGACAGAAATGTTAGAAAATTTTAAACAAAAAAGTGAAATATAAGTTCTGAAAAAGGCAGTCATCATCATCATCATCATCATCATCATCATCCATTTGTCTCCAGGAAGAGAAGAAGGTCTTATATCCCGGCTAGCCAGGGTCGACCTTTTTCATTTTTTGCAGCGTGGTCTCCATTGCTTCCTCAGTTGTGCATCTTTCAGAGAGAGTCCCAAAAAGGTTATTTTTATTGAAAAATATTCCGTGAAACTAGAACTGTCTCTGCCACACGAGATCTTATAAAAACTAAAACAAATTCATCCCTTAATCAGATAGCTTCCCATTTTAGTCTAATCCTTTGGAAAAACAAGACTTTAAGGCTTAAAACTTCTTTGTTTGAACATCTTAACATTAGCATTCTTATTTCTTTTGTAAAAAAATAGCACATATAAAGTTCATTGGAAGATGGGGACAGCGTTCATGAATTTTCAGTGCAGACATTACTTCTGAATTGAAAACGGAAAGTTGCGATATGTCTACAGTTTATACCATTAATAATTTCAGTTGTGCATAAACTAAATTCTTATTTGTTTAGAAAGAATTTGATGGTTCTGATAAAATTTTGGTATCTCTCAAAACTTGTGTTAGAAAATGAAGAAGTTGTGATGCTTGTCCTACATCCCAATCATTTTGAATTTCTAGGTTTTCTAAACTCTCAAGTTTTGCGTAGAGCCACTGTGATGGAAAAAAAATAACAAAAAAATCGAAAAAATTATTGATATATGCTTACAAACGTAGTTCAAAGAACAATATTCCTCATAAAAACTTAATGCAAAGAAAATTTGTCGAAAACATATCATATCGATAAGGATCAATATGTGAAAGACAAAAAACTTGAAAGTATGATTATACTCACATGTCCCCAGTCGTACACACAAGTCAGATTTTCAGTTTTTGGAGAAAATTATATATCTTTTCCATGTATAGCTGGAAATTATACAGACAAATGAAATTGTATCCTAGTATTTTCATCGGTAAAAACATAAATTCTCAAGAAATGAATGTAAAATATTTTTTGCTATAGTACCCCTTCATAACTATCAGAGACAGAGTTAATTTTGAGAATAAAAAATAACAAATTAAAAAAACAAGAAAATACGGGTAGACACATAAAAACTGGCAGTCACCCACCGACCCACGCATAGGAGGAATGAAGGATTTTGAAGAGTAAAAACTTACGTTGACTTTTTTTCAATTACTTCAATGTTTGAGCGTAATTCGTTGAAATTTGAAGAGCGTGTTTTAAGTTCACCTTCGATTTGGGTAATCTTCTAAAATTCAAATGTATTGTAATTAATAAATAAATGATGATGAAGCTTGAAATGGGTATGTCTTAGTGTTCGCTTTTAATAATGATGATGATGATGATGATGATGATGATGATGATGATGATGATGATGATGATGATGATGATGATGATGATGATGATGATGATGATGATGATGATGATGATGATGATGATGATGATGATGATGATGATGATGATGATGATGATGATGATGATGATGATGATGATGATGATGATGATGATGATGATGATGATGATGATGATGATGATGAGCTATATACAATACAATACATTGTATGTACATTTATAATAAATACTATATTAACCCATTTAAGGCCAAGCAAATCAGAAAATATCTAAAAAAACGCAGACGATTTATATTCAAAGTCATTGAAAAAGGCAGACGAAGATGAAATTACTTATGTTCCAAAATAGGAACATTGGCTGAAAATGGGTTAATATCAAATTTTGAAAAGATGGCTTAAATAGTTTTTCAAAATGCGGGTCGAAAGTTCATTTTAAAGGGGACGCTAACGCATTGCAAAAGTAACTTTATCATCAAGCGTGCATACCCAAAAAATTCGTGAATACGATTAAAAAATTATGAGTTCTGTTAGAAAACTGCCTTGGTCGAGCAAGCTAATGAAATTTTATTTTCAAAAAAAATAATTCCATAAATGATTGATTGATTGAATGAATGAATAAATAGCTCAAATTTTAGCGAGTTGTAATGTAATGCAATTACATTAAATTTCCATTTTTGCGCTTGGAAAGCCTCCTAATTTTACCACCGCCCTTTCTTTCAAGATAAATATCTAAATTTGCCGCAAAATGCACTCAATTTTAAAAGAACTCTACTTTTATCAGGTGATCCTTAAAATAGGAACGCATTTTCAATACTCCTTGTTTAGATTGGGCATGGGGTAAGGAAGTTGATTATTTTTAACATATCTTGATTTGTATCCCACTAAACATAGAACTGATTTCAAAATATGGGAGTTTACAGAGTAATCTTTTAAACAAAAGACAGAGTCTTTTCTTATCTTGAAATATAGATATAACAAAAAATGTTCGTTTATATACAGAGATGTGTGCGTCATTGTGTATTTTTATATACTTGCCACACTTGGCACGCGTGCCATAGGTTGCATGGAGAGCGATATCTAGCGATTTCAAAGTTACAAAGCACCAGGTTTGCAAAATCTACGTCAATGTCTCCACCTCCAAGTATTAAATCCGGTTACGAATCCAAATACTTAACATTTTAATTATTTAAACACAATTTTTGAGCATACAAAAATTAAAGGGGGTGAGTAAGGTTGGCTAGATACTAGGTTTCGATAACTCAAGGTCTTGGGTTCGATTCCGTACCAAGCATACTTTCTCATAATTCGATACAAGGGGCGCAAGTGTGCCTTCTCGATAAAAACATCCCACGGTACCTTTACAAAAATTAAGCCAAATATTTTTCATTATTTACATTCAGATCTTTAGACTCCCAAATTTTATTAGATACCGACTCCGATTCATATCGCGTTTAAATCTCAGACTACACCGAATCCCAACTCCGGCTCTGAAAACCTTATCAATTTTGGATTCAAGAAGTAGCGTGAACAGGAATTGGAACCAACGCAGGCCGAAAAAATCTTAAAGGGGTCGGAAGAACTGAGGGGTCGAAGCAAGTACGCAATCAGAAATTTTTGAAGGAGAAGGCAAAAACTAAAAATCTTTTTCCTATTATAAAAGACCAAAATTCAACTGTGAAAAGAAATATTTTTATAAATCTTAAATAAACCGTGTTTTTAAATAAAAGTGGTATGACGCAAAAGAAAGAAAAAAAAATGGAGACAAAATGGTATAAAAAAAACTTTATTGGGTAAGTCGACTTTGCAAAATTAACAGCTAATCAATATTTCAACTGAAAAGGTCGAAGTGTGTAGTTCGAAAGGTAATAGTTGAGGTGAGGCTTCAATGATAATAATTTAATAATAATTTTTCTTGTTTCAGAATCTTGATAAAGAGCACAACGGTCGAAATATTGATTACCGGGATAATTTTGCAAAGTCGACTTACCCAATAAAGATTTCTTTACCTTCTGGTCTCCTTTTTTTCTTTCTTTCTTTTGAGTCATACCATCCCTATTTGAACATAAGCATCGACTTCGCCTTATCCATTGTTAGTGTTTTTTAAATAGAACTAAAATTTTTGATATTTCCATTAGAAATTTAATTTAAAAGTTTAAAAATTTATAACATAAGTTTATCTAAAGGAGGCAACTGCCCCTTGCCCATCTTTGGTTACGCGCTTGGGTGGAAGCAAATCTTATAATCCAAATGTGAGCACAAAATAAAAACGAACTATATTGTTTCGCATATCACAAGCTATGCTTGTATTAAACAGAAAATAATCTTACTAAATGAATCACAGGTTTCAGATTGTGCAATTATATCATATTTTAGTGTTTTACTATGACAAAAGTTAATATTAGTGACAACGTGAAAATTCATTTTCATTATTAGAATTGATAATAATTTTTAAAAAAATTTCTTATTTCCAACATTAGACAAGTATTATATAGGTAATATAGTATACAGGTTATATAATATTAGGAGTCTGAGAGTTGGGGCGATTCAGAATGAAGGCAATACAACTAGATGACAATCCGAAAGTCATGGGTGGAGAGAAGAATTTTTTTCCATTCCTAGAGCCAGAAGTCATATACACCTGCCATTTAATGTTTGACAACTATTACGAAGAACTATATGCATATTTGAGCGAATAATGCATCAGTACAGATGGTGATCCAGTAAGCTACTGGAAACGAAAGCAATCCATCTTGCCACAGCTAGCTCACCTCGCGTATATGTAAATATCTACAAATATGCTTTTATTCTAATCTAATCAGAATCAGAAATGGAATCGTATAATCAGACTCAGAACTAGAATCAAAATCCGAATTTTAGAAATGAAAAAATCAGAATGAGAATCAAATTTGTAATTTAAAAATTCAGAAAATCAGAATCATAATCCTTATCTAGAATCGGCAATAATCCTGATTCTATATACATATTTTTTTATATTCGCTGTCCCAAAAAGTGTCGCTCAAAGCATATGGCCTATTTGACTCCCCGATTATGATTATATCCTTATACCTTTGTAAAAGAGCAAAAAAACTTTTTTATATACAGAAAATACAAATATAATGGTTAAACCAAAAAGTACGAATCTTAATTGTATTGAACCGCATAAAAGTCTTTGTGCAAAGCTGTTTCAAAACGAAGAAAACGAGCAAAGCGTTATTCAAATGGCGGAACTTTTGACATTTGGAGTGGGATGTAGGGAAGTTTATATTAGTAGCGACAACATAACATTATTATAAAACTAGTGGTCTTTTTCCTTTGGCTTTGAGCAGCATATTAGACTCCAAATGTAAATACCCCAAATAAAACTTTTGGTCTCACAATCACACAATTGATCCCAAAATTCAAAAAAATATAAAAAAAATGGCCATTTTCATCATTCATTATGCAATTCATATTTATCAATCAAAAAATTGAGTTGATATAGATGAGGGAAAAAAGGCATAAATAGTTCCAGAAAGCCACAAGAGTTATAGTAATCAAATTGCAGATTTTAAGTATATGGGCATCAATCGAGAAGCTTTGCAGATAAAGACGAAAACAAAGTCAAAAGTATAGATAAAAAACGTAAAGGTACCATGGAGTGTTTTCATCAAAAAGGCACAATTGCGCCGCTTGAATCGAACTATGAGGAAAGCAGGCTTGATGCGGGATCGAACCCAAGACCTTACGTTATTGAAACCCAGTAGCTAACCAACCTTACTCACGCTCCCAAAAAGAAAAGTGTGAGCAAACGCCCATACACCGAATCAAAAAGCGAAGAGAAATAAATAAATTTACTTTGGCAATTTGATCGCTAATTGAGGTGAGAGATTGCTTGATTGGAAATTTTGCAAAGTCCCATTGATACTTTTTTAAGTATGCGTGGATTTCTTCTAAAAGGATATTAACGCAAATATATGAGGTAGTTGATACCCATAGGGAATATATAGAAAATTGTGAAAATCGTATTTTTTAAATATAGGAATATTTTATTGATACCTTTCGATACCACAGCCTCAATTCTTTTTATTTTTAAGAGTATTCAAAAAAGTTACATTTTTTAACCTATTTTAAAATTTAGATAAATTAGCTTTAAATTTCTTTTAACTTCATTCATTGATGCTTCAAATTCAAACACATACAATAATTAAAATAAATTTTTACTTTTACACATAAGAAAACGTTTATTTTGAATATAAAAACATAAAAAACTCTCCATTAATTTTGTTCATTATAATCATGTTTTCTTAGTTTTAAAATGTACAATTTTTTTTTATAATTTTTAAAGTTTCAAATTAAGAAACGGCACCTGAATTGGATATTTTTTTAAGAATCAGCATCGCAAATGCAATCGTACAAAACTTTGATATCGTCCTATCACTAATACATACATAAACCTAACTCATAAAACACCTCAACAAATGCTATATCAATCCTCATCACTAAACGAATCCTTAAAGAGCTCTTTCAACTTCTTACCGAAGTGTCGTTCTCTTCCACCCATCTGATTTATTATGATTACCTAAGGAAGATGAATCCAATTAAAAATGTTCAAACTATCCACTAAATATGTAGATGAAAATATAAAACAGAGTAAAGGCATTTTCATTCTTATTGAAGTGCAAACATACTACTGAGTACTAACTACGAAGTTCCGAACCTATATATTACTTCTTGGCTCACATTTCCAAAAGTTTTCTTTCTGGACAACTAAAATATCTCAAAATAAAGAAAGAAAGTTTTCTTCAAATATTTTCTTGACAATTTTTAATGGGTATTTTTTTACAAAATATTTCACATGAAAACACGCGCACACACACGAACACTAAACGCAAAGAAATTAGAGGTGTAAAGAATATCTCCTTCCGCAAAATTTTTTTACATCCACTCAAACATCCTCATCCGCGGGTCATTTAAGTTTCAACGTGCGCATTCGCGATTTTCAAACATTTGTTTCTTTCCCACTAGTCTAAATTTGATTTTTTGCTAAATTTTCTAAAAAAAAATTTATAATTCTGACATCCACATTCGCTAAGGAGCCAAATTTGATATGCGGGGATACAAAACAGATCTCTAACAGAAATATAAACGCAAAGAGTTAAACGTAGATAAAAACGCTCACACATATACCCAGATCATACAAACTAGTTGAATTTATTAGCAGGTATGTTGCCTTTTTGCAGCAGTAAACTTTGATAAACTTTTCAACTTCACGGCGGGGAAGACTATTTTGTTAAATAAATTTTCTCCAGCACACTAAATCGATTTTCAACGTAACGATATACGCATTATTGAAGCACCTTAATATTAGAATATAAAATTTTTTAAATCCTTCACTTAAAACTTAATTGCATATTGATAAAAAAAATAAAAAAAAGAGGTTAGCTTACTCACAAGTATTATTATTTATAGGGCATAAGTAAGCAATTGTATTCTACTATTACTTGAGTCTAAAATTATTATTAAAATAAAACTCAAACTCAGAATTATATCAATGACTTTGCACTTTAAAATCATTTTAATAACGGTTCATACAAAATGTTCCTTTTTATTTAAACGAAAAGATAATCATGCCTATTGAAATTAAATTTAGTTTGATAATTTTTGTGATCTTTAATCGAACCCAGACCATCTGGAACGGGACCCTACGCTCTCATCTTTATTTTTGATTTGAAATTTATAAATCGGTGGAATTTAGTTATAGATGAAATTATATAAATGCTTCTATTATTTTTAGATGCTTTTTGTAGTAGTATTTATTGTAAATAAGTTTGTATATAAGTGGTACTTCGGTTTTCAAACGTTTGAGTTTTCGTACAATTCCGTTTTCGAGCGAAAAAATCTAGCTGAAATTGTTTCATTCTTCGATCAGATTTCAGTACTCGACCAAATGCCAAACACGTGACGAACGCATATTTATTAAAGAATAACTTTATAACGGATAATAATAAAAGTAAAGAAAAATCATATTTATTTTGTTTAAATATTCGTGGGATATGCACAAAAAGATGAAGAAGAAGAAGAAGAATTTATTTCGCAAAACAAAGAAAACAATAATAATATTCATGTCATTTCATCATTATAAAATATTTATGAAGAAAATACGTATTACAAATTTCACGTTAAAATGCGAGGAAACTCAAAAGGCCACTTCAAGCCGCTGGTATGAGTAAAAAGATGTTATTGAAATGTTGGATTCATTTGCTTTTACATTATTTCCTATCGAAATAAATGATTCGGTTTCGACAAAATCGATTTTCGAACACTTTGTAGAAACGAATTGTGGTTGAAAACGTCACCACAATTGTGATTTGAATTGTGATTTTACTTGGACCTACATATTTTACGTGTGGATCAGTAAAAATTACAATTTTTTTATGGACCAGTAAGAAAATTTTATGGCCCATTTTAGCAATGGGGCTACACGTTTGAAAACCTCTTTATTTTATTTTATTTAAAAATGGTGACCAAAAGAAAGCATTCAAACAAAATTACATTAAATTTTCACAAAAGTTCTTTTTTAAACCAAAAAAAGAAAGAAAGTAGATAGGCAAAAAGTATTTAAAACAATTTTGAAGATAAAAGCTTCATTACAAGTTAAGAGCGCTTTACTAAGAATTTTATGTTTATTAAAATATAAAAAGTTGAAGATGATTCTGCAATACCTTGGTCAGTTTATCGTAACAGAGAAAAGGGGATTACTTGAATAAAATAAAATTAGAAAGAAAAAAGGAACAAAAAGAATTTTTTTAAAAACTAAGAAAACCTCTTCTATTGATTTTTAACGGAAACGGGAATCCCATAAAAAAAAAGTTCTAATCAATTTAAATGAATAAGTAATCACCAGGGCGAGTAAAAGTCAATAAAGTCAACTTTTATTTCGGTTTAGCAAAAACTCTTTGAAGAAGATCTTTACTTGTTTAGTCTAAAATTTTTTGAACATTTCAAATTTTTAAGTCAATTAAAGTCACTTTTTCGAGTTTAAGTCAGTAAAGTCAATTTTTATATTTAACACTTTTTGATTCAATGTGCCTAAAATTGTTATAAGCGATACATACAAGATTTCTTCTTTATATCAACACTTCCACAATAGTTGGGCTTTTTTCATCAAATAAAAGGTTTTACTGTAAAGTTTGCCTGACTGAGGTTAAACATGAAGAAGTTTTTTGTAAGACAATTTTTTTTTGTTGACAAACGCGGTTACATACGATATATCCGCTGCAGAAGTTATGGAATTTTATTCCCAAACTTTTTATCATTTCATGTTTTTCACATCTTTTACAGAAGTTTACTTTAAAAGTTAAGTTATCCTGCAAAATTATAGATTACCGGCATTAAATCATTAAAAATTAGTAATAGAAAAAGACGTTCCCTTTTCAAACCTATCGGCAACACTTCAGTTCCAATTCTAACGAAATTGAGAAATTGGTTGCAAGCAGCAAAATATTTTCATTAAAATCTTCCAGCAGTGAAGAAATTAATGATGAAGATGATGGAATTTTATTGCCAAATATCAAGAAATTGTTAAAAAAAAAAAGAAAATCTGTGTCAAAACTTGCTAACAATAATTATGGAATATTCACGATTCATTGATTTAGTCGGAAAAAGTTAACGAGACTTTTTCAGTCGAAGATGCCTTTACTTGTCTCAATATTATTTCATTTAAGACGAATGGTTAGGGTTAGTGTTAGGTTAAAAGTTATCTTGAAAATAGATTCAAATAAAATGAAATCAATAAAATCATGAATAAAAACTCTCAAATCTCTCGCAGTACTTATCCCAAATTATAAAATTGTCAAATTTTAACTTTAGAAGTAGAAAGTTCTTTTTCTAAACTGGAAAAACTGCTAGAAAATGATCGAATTTTAAATCAGAAAGTCATTAATTATATGCTGTTGTATTACAGTCGTGGATTCTTTGAAATAATTTTCAATACTTTCTCTAAAGTGTTCGTAGTTGTTTAATTCAATGAAACTTTAAAAAGTCAATAAAGTCAATTTTTTCTATGAGTAAAAGTCAATTTTTTCCAATTTTTCCTCGCCCTGGTAATAACTAATAAGCTAAACAAAAATCTTATTCAAAAATTTCATTTGTTGAATAGTTAATGCTTTTCTTATACCACATCCAAAACTGGATCGATATGTCATAGTTTGAGATGATTTATTATTATTATTATTATTAATATTCACGTACTGTCTCAGTACAACTTTATTTCAACTTCAAAAAACTTAGAAAAATTAAACTTAAACTTTATAAAACAAGGTAGTAGGTAAAATTAAAAAAGAGGGAATCAGCATATTATTTTACCAACTGACAAATATACTTACATAAGAGAATACTAAAGAGAAGTGTCTTGGACTCCTTTTCTATCAACAAGAAGTGATATATTCGTGATGGGAGATGAGTGAGGAGTACCTTAATTCCGCTACATATTCTTTAGATGAGAGCTGAGTAGTATATCACGGTGAGAATAAAGGTTGTCATGACAACTAAGTCATTACTCATTCAGGAATAACAAGATTATGTGAAGTAAAATAACACCACAGTACCAGAATTTGCAATGAATATAAAAAACAGATTAATCAAAAGCGTGTGCTTTGGGCTAAAATCGGATAAAGAAAGGAAGAAATCTTTTTTGATTAGAATTATAATGATTTTCAAAAATCATCCGTTTGTCGTGGGCATAAATAAAACGCGTTAAAACATATTAATTATAATTTTCATAATAATTAGATATAAAAATTTTAATTAATGAACATATGTTTTTATGTAAGAAAACGGAATAAAATGAATAAATTTACGTACTATTTCCTGAGATGAGAAGCAATTTTTCCACTTTTTCAAGCGTCGTCTGCATCATGTCGAAGAGATACTGACAAATCTTTTTCGTGACACTACCAAATGGATAAAAAAAAATATAATAACATGTGTATAAAAATACGCTAAAATAAGGACCCATAACAGTGATGGCAAACTATTTATCCAAACAAACTGGCATTTCATAAACATGAGTGTTACCTCCGTTTGAGCAACAGAAAGAAATGGAAATCGTCTGCTTTAAATAAATAAAATTTCATTGAAAAAGAAAGTAGACGATTGCACTTAAAAATTCTGCTGTTCAAAGGCTTAATGAAAGAAGACTGGATGAGTAGTGACATTTGTCATTTATTATTAACCCATTTACGACCAATGTTCCTATTTGGGAACATCTAATTTAATGTATCTAATTTGATACAATTCAAAGTTGGAAATTTTTAGGTCAGATATATATTTAAGCAATTTCAATTATTGTTAAGCATATTTCATCTGTCATTTAATTGGCCTGAAAATTAAGCTTTAATTTTATTATTTACAATTTTTAATAAATTCAATATCAATGCCAACACTCTACAATAACAAAATATGATGGCTCGCGTGCCAGAAATCATGAGATTGCGTGCCACCTTTGACATGCGTACAATATGTTCGCGATCACTGGCTAATATGGCCATGTTCATAATCTACTTATGAAAATTTCAAATCTACTTTCGCATACTTTGTGAATTCGTTTGATTGTAGTACTATTCAAAGTTGATTTCAAATTTCTAAAGATACACTTATCAAAAAAGGTAATGAAGAGTTGTTGTTATAAAAAATCAGAGATCTGAGCTTGCAAATGCATCACAAAGCATTAAATACTTTAGTATAATTTTGAAAATTGATGCCAGAATCAGAAAAATTTTCCTTTTAGGTACAGCCTATTGCTGTGAAACTTTGTATTACAAAATAAAATTTAACTTTTCTGTTATAAGCAAAAAATATAATGGAGAACTAACGCAAACTCTAGTTTTAGTTAGTTTATTAGTTTTAGTTTGGACTTTACACCCAATTTTAAAGGGATATCCAAAAATGTTTTAATGAATAAAATTCTTAAAGTAAATCTGTTTTTTCACAATAACTTAAAAATGAATAAAAAAAAAGATGTTTTGCCTTTATTAAATTCAACAAATTATCATTAAACTAAATAAACAAATAGTAGAAAATATTTGAAAATAACCCTTCAACGTAAACATCAAGTTTTGACAGACTTTCTGACAAGGCAACAAGCGTATCCAGTGTTCCGACCTAAAAACAAAAAAAATTAAAAAAACTTAAAATAAAAATATGAATATAAAACAAACCTTAAGATCAGGAATATTAAATTTGGAAAATTCGCAAAAATCTAAGTTCATTTTATTGCAGAGTTTTTCCCATGTTGCTTGCAAATCTGGCTCCCCAGGTACAGATATTAAGAAGTAGTCCTTTTGATTCACTGAAAAATTGTGCATATATTAATGAAATAGAAATTAGGTGAAGTTGGAAAGAAGACATTAAAATATTAATGATAACTTCTCCAATCTGCCACATGAATAAAATAATTTAGAAACATGATCCTCAATGAAAGATGTATTTGATTTATGTAGAAATATTGATTCTGAATATGATGCAAGTGAATCTAGAAAATGACTGGAAGAACAAAATAATATAAAGGAAACGATGAATGTGAAGGAATAAGTATATATATGCCCTTCTCTAACACAAACAACAGGCAGGGGAGCAGCGTAGCCAGAAAAAAGTTTTGAACTTTTCGTTGTCATGGCACCCATCCGTATATGTGAAGACGTCAAAGTGTGAAGAGTTCCCATACAACTAACAGAAAAAGCATGGCGATAGTTATTACTTTATTATTAAAGTCTTCTATGGATGTTGTGCGGCACATGATATATTGTGAGAAAATGAACTATATATAAATGTAATTATAATATTTATGTATGACATCATATAAGATACATGGGGGGGGGGGGCACTATAAGGAACATAGAGGGAGAGGGCACGGCCCCTCGTGCCCCATGTCTAGTTACGCCACTGAAGCAGGGAAAGATAAATTAGTGGAGTTAAAAAGGCGCCTTTTCAAAAAAGTATACTTAAAATATTACATCGTATCCTACAATACTAATGTTAATGATCATTGGAAAAAGCTGATATACAATAATATTTAGGTTAATTTTTTTAAAAAGCAACTTTTTGTAGCCGTTAAGTTAATTTTGGAATGATTTATAGGTCAACTTTTGTTGCCCGTACTTATAACTAACTATATGACTAGTTAACTAAGCAACTATTTGATTAACTAACTGACTAGCTAATTATAATATACTAACTTTTAATGTTAGAGCATTTTTATAAAATTGATAAAAGAATAAAATATCATTCAAATAAAAATATAGCCAAAGAAGGACAAATTTTCGACCACTATATGCTCATCAACATATCAATCACCTTCAAAAAAAATATGATAACAGGTGTAGCTCTGGAGATTCGTCATATCAATAATCGGATAGGGATTGGAAATCACTTACGAAAAATACCGAAGTATGTTGATTTTGATCTTTGGTACCGTTTTTTATCGAACATGTGATTATCAAGTTCAAACGAGTAAAGTTGAGTGATAAGTTATTCTAGCCAATAAGGTTTTGCGATTTATTAGTTCACCACAAACACATGTAATATATCCACATAAAAAATATAATATTGTATTAGTGATGGGACGATTAATCGGAATCGTATCGGAATAATCGGAATATCGGAAATTTTCTCTTGCATCGGAAATCGGAATCGGAGTGGAAATATTTCAACTCGCTCCGATACCAAAACGATTCCAATTTAATACGTTACATTGATTTTCTTTACTTAGGATTTTATTGTATAAATGATTTTACTACTTAGTGTGTAGAATCACTTGATTCGACAAAATTATTAATTATAAAAAAATTTAACATTTTTTTGTGTTAATTGTGCATTATTATGTTTAGGCTACTTTTTTTGTAAATTTTGTGTTATAATTTAATATAAAAAATTTTCATGTACATTTTAAATGTTAAAACCGCATGTATCGAACTATGAGTAATTGGTCTAGTGCGGGACACAAGCCCAACGCACAACCCACTCATTAAATACATTAGTTCAAATAAATTTTATTTAAATAATAAATTAAAACTAATTGTAAAAGCTCATTGTGTAAGTCAGATGTGTCGATCATTCGCTTAAATCGAAGATGATACTGGTCCCCATCGCATTTAAGAACTAATAACATTGTAGAAACTTTTCTTAACTCGAAGTGATAATGAGCGAAGCGTTGAATTCAATTTCAGTTTTGAAAAATGTTTTACTGAGATTAAAAAAAGAAAATTTCAAAATGAGAAAGAAACCAAGAAAAAGAAGTCATAAATTTTATATATAACAACAACTCGAAAACTAGAGACTGAAATAACGAAATATTTAAAATATAAATTAATAGAAAAAAACTCAAGTCCGTTTGAATGGTGGAAAGCTAACAAAGAAGACCTTCCAATATTGGCGTTTTTTTTTCAAAAAAGTATTTATGTGCTCCGCCTTCTTCAGTTGAAAGTGAAAGAGTTTTTAGTATTGGAGGAAATATTTATTCTCCTAAAAGAAATCGCTTAGAAACAAAAACAGGAGAAATGCTTGTTTTTGCACTATAATTTACGAAAGCTCCAATTTAATTACGATTGATTCAAAAGATCTCTATGTAATATTAATAAAATTTTATTCTATCATTATAAGCTGAATATGCTTCTCACTGCTCAAAATTATGACTATAGTTTTTTTAATTTTCAAAATTTATACTCAAAATTTTCAAAAGTGGATTATTTATATAATTTTGCCATATTGAGGATATTTATTCGCAAAAAGTGATAGAAATTAATTGAAGTTCAAAATAATATTAAAAAGTTATTTCAAGTTGTAATATTTTAGAATCGGAATTGTATCGGGAATCGTATCGGGAACAGGTATATTAAATAGAATCGGAATCGTTATTAATTTTGGTATCGTCCCATCACTATATTGTATATAATAATTGGAAAATGAAAAGTTTTAGAAGTTATATTTTAATTAACAAAATATTTAAATGATCTTTAATCACGTTGTTGAATATTTATAAATATCTAACTAGCAAATTCATTCTATATCTAACGTATACGCTTCCTATACACACTTTTTCACCACAACAACTATTTTGTTAATTTTTTAATTGATACTTGTAAATTAACATTTCTAAATAATGTTTTATTTAATACTTATAATCCTAATAAAAACAAGGTTATGTTTCAAAAAGACACGAGAAGAAATATTGTATTCAACCTGAGTAATTATGAACTTAAGATAGAAGAAACCATAGTTTTGAAAAAAGGGCTTAATTAACCCGTTAATGACCAGAATAACCAGACGATATCTAGTATATAGCAGAAGATTTGTATTAAAAAGGATTAATAAAGGCAGACGATTCACATTTTTGTAAAGTCGAGATATGTCGACTGTGGTCGATAACCGGTTAATGAAATTGATGTAATGTCTGAAGTTAAACTTTTTTATTGAGGTGTTTTTTTGTTTCTGGCAAAACTGTTAAATTTAGCAAATCAAAATCAAATAAAAGAAAGTTTTATTGGCAATATTCTTGTAAGAATTCTTTATTAAATGGTTGTTTTAAGAAGGTGTGGCTTTATGCGAATAATGGCCTTTTATAAGATGTTAAGTTTACTAATAGTGTATATAATTCTTACAAAAGAAAAAAAACTTTTAAATACTAGCAAAAAAAGATATATATATATATAATTGAGAAAATTGAAAATTAGTCAAAAATGTTTGGAATAAAATTTGTTAAAAAACCTTAAATTTATATGAATTAGTTATGCCATTCCCTATATGAAACTAAACATTACATCATAATGAATTTGTACAGAAAATAATACCATAAGTGCAAAATAAACTCTATACAAATTTTTTAAAAACACAACTTTTGTGAATAAAATTACAATCATTTACATGCTTATAGTAATATAGGGGCGTGAGTAAGGTTGGTTAGGTACTGGGTTTCGATAACTCAAGGTCTTGGGTTCGATCCTGCATCAAGCCTACTTTCCTCATAGATCGATATAAGAGGTGCAATTGTGCCTTCTCGATTAAAACACCCCACGGTACCTTTACATATATAAGTTTTATCAACAAAAAATTTGAAGGAAGTTGTAAAAACATTGCGAACTATATTATTCAGGGCAATCTTGATAATATAAAAAACGAAAACATTAAATAAAATGAATACCTAAGAATAAAGATGCTATAAACTTGAATTCTCGAATAAAAGACTTGAATCTTTAAAAACTATATTTAGCAAATATAATAATGGCGTTTATCCCAAAGTGTGTATTCGATTACGTTAACTCTTTCAGATACAGTAATCAATTGGAATCACCATTTAAAATGTTAAATTATAGAGAATCTTGAAAAATTTTCGGGTACCTTGTTCAAATTCCTATCTATGTTACTGCCTCTAATCAACTATGGCCCAAATTCAGATTAACTCTAAAATCTGAATTCATATATAATATAGTAAGAATTATATTTGATAATAATGAAATTCAGATTATTATTATATCGATTGAACCCGAATTTGATATAAAAAATTCAAATATCAAGATTTTACCTTGAAACAAAAAAGGTAATATCTAAAATCTGCTCACAAGGGAAAGATGTCTTTTAAGTAATTATAATAAAGATATCGGATATATTGCACAATTAACGGAAAAAAAAATTAGATTTATGCACAAAAATAAAGATACCAATGCTGAAATAAAAGCAATTAAGTTTTCGGCCCCAACCTCTTCTCCTCTTTGAATTAGTAGCATATTAGTGTATAATTCAATCAAATTTTATTTGATTTTGTATAAGAGAGTTTGGACTTTGCATAGTTCAGATACGTAAAATGATATGAATTTATATTCTTCGAGTAATAGAAACATTTCTATTTGCAATGTTTTAGTATTTTAAGTGAGTTGGTGATGTTGACAAGATACCGAAAAAGTGTCATGTTAGATCAAGCATCGAACCTTCATCACTTATAGTTTGATATACGGGGTGCAATTGGAGTTTCTCTATGAAAACAATCGAGGATACCCTTACCTTTAGAATTTAAAATGATAAAAAAATAATAATTTTCTTCTAGGTTCGCCACTGAGACACACACACACACTTGAAGTGTAAACGTAGGCGGAAGGGAAAATATTAATCACAAGATATTAGATCACATTGAAGAGCTCATAATGTTTTTCGAAAAAAATCAAAAGTCTACAGTAGCGTAGCATTGAACTTGAAGGAGAGGAGGAGAGGGATCGCTCAAAAATAATTTCCAGTAAGATGGCCCACTTGAAGTTATTGACAAAACTTTACTGTCTCACAAAAAATAAAAAGCTGTTTTAACACTTTGAGAACGTGTGTTACAGCAGTGTCGGAGGAAATAAAAATCATCTCAAAGAAAGCAGGCGATAAATCAAGAAAATTGAGATACTCAAGGGGCTAAGTTATATGAAAACTCATTGTTTATTTTGGAGAGCCTTGGGCATACACCTTTGAGAACCAATGTGACATCAGTATACAAAAAATGAAAATAATAATGCTTATACTTTGTAGCTGATACGTAAGATGATATGAATTAATATTTACGTAGAGGAAGCATTACACTAAAGATAGGTGTTCATTTTCAATGCGTTAGTATTCTATCTGAGGGAAAAGGTAAAAAAAAATTTTTAGAATTTAAAAAATTATAAAAATTCGATGCTTCATCACAACAAGGCCGATAGTAAAGCGTGTGTTATTAGTTTCCTATAATTTCTTTGTTTAGTGAACAGAGATATCTTGACAGAGTTAAAAGTTAAACGAAAGAAACTCAATTTGTAAAGTTTAAAACGTAAGAATAATGTTCGATAATTGGGTAATCGCTATATAAAAATTAAATAGATCATATATAAATGACTGCTTTTCAAAAAATAATTACTTTGTTAGTTGGATAATTTTAATAGAATCATTCATTTATCGACATCTTGTAAAAAATACACATTCGCTTTATCTGGCAGTTTGCATAGTTTTCTACTTTGTAAGGTTGCTTTTAATCACTCTTTATTACTCTGATGAATTTAATTATATTAATTATCTGGTTTGACAACCAGAAATATAAGATAATGAATAAATGGGTGAAAAGACTTTCGCGCGTCCCGTAAGAACTCTCCTCATTAAAATCCTAATTTTTATATATGCAATCCCACTCTTCAGATCACTTTTAAATTGTCGCAGATTTGGTTTAGTTGTAGAATCTTAAAAAAAATTAAAATTTTAGTTTACATTCACTAATTTTTTATGTCAAAAAAAAGTTTATAGAAATTTACATCGAAATATTCGATTTATCTCTTTTTTAGTAAAAAGGTTATCTTTTACTTACAAATAATTTTTCATATTTATTTACTTGAGTAAGAAATAAAAAATTTGGTTCTTGACTTTTTCTAATTCTATTTTTGTTCGGATTTGATCATCTAAAAAACTACTTTAAAAATAAGTTGCCCATCCCCTACCTATATTTAAATAATTACTTTTTTAACCATTTTAGAAAATGTAAAAAAAAAATTTTTAAGTAAAAATAATCAAAAATTAAAGATTGGTTTTAAGTCTTTTACTGTCTCTATTCTATGTTCTCTACTTTGGAATATTGAAATTTTAAAATATTTTTATAGGAGGATTGCTAACTTTAAAAACTCTTTAAAAATATAATTGGTAAAGGTATTGGGGTGTTCTCATCGAGAAGGCACAATTGCACCGCTTGTATCAAACTATGAGAAAATAGGCTTGATACGGAATCGAACCCACCACCATGAGTTGTCGAAATTCTTTATAGTTAATAGCTATAAAAATAATAAAAATAGCTTCGATAACAATTGCGCTGCTTGTGTGTAAATATCCAGTAAGAAAAAAGTTTTCAAATGTAACAAACGTATAAAGATTATAGTGACCTTTGATGAAAAAAAAATTTTTAACGCGAGTCTGACAATATTCATTCATATAAAATTGTAACGATTAAAAACAATTTTTCTCTCATTTAAAAACAAACAAATTTTCATTTTTGAAAAGTGTTTGGTGTTATGATAGAATTAAATTTTTACCAAAAATCTCTGTGATTAATTTGAATAGCTGAACTTTGGTATCATGAAAAAAGGTTCTAAAAATATTGAAATTATATTCCAATAAAAACTAATTTATAATGAGATAAAATAGAATTATTTTAATTTAACTCCAAATACAAATGAGAGAGAAACAGTGGCGTAGCCAGAAAAAAGAAAAAGAAAACCACTAAGTTTAATATGTCTACAAGATCCGTGGTTAAAAAATAATGATGCTTGCCTTCATTTACCTTATTATCATACTAGTAGTTTTCCAGGACGCTGTTCAAATCATGTTGGGCTTTTGTTTTATGTTAAGGAAAATATTAATTATCAAGTCAATGAGGGGCAATATGATATTGGTTCGTTTGAATATGAAAGCATTACTCTTCATTTTGCCAAAAAAAATAAGCTTACTGTCCATAATATTTATAGAGTGCCGACTACAAATAAAGATATTCTAAACAAGTTTTTTTCTTTCTTTGAAAACTTGATTTTTACTAAAGATAGGAAAAATTTTAATATCTTTTGTGGTGACTTCAATTTTGATTTGTTGAAGATAGAGAATTATCTAACTCAAAAGTTTTTGAATTTAACGATAGCTGGGTCACTTATTCCAACTATTACATTCCCCACGCGGTATGCAAGTAAAACCTTAATTGATCATTTTTTTATAAGTAGTAAACTTGCAGATTACAAAGCCTTTAATTGCATGTCTTTTTTTTCAGACCATGTTCCAATTCTTTTATCAACAAATCTTAAGGTTAATAGTATAAATAAAAAAAAGTTGTGTTAAGTATTTGATGAAGGGTTGTTCTATGAACTATCTACAAATGTTGAATGGCAAAAATTTCCTGAGTTATACGCTAATGATGCTTCTAAACTCTTAGAGCAGATAACTTTTACAATATCAGAAACAATTAAAAAGTGCACCTCATTAGCTGAATTTAAAAAAAAATAAATTTAAATTTAAAATCAACTCTTGGATAACTCTAGAAGTCATAAAAATGATATGAAAAAAAGCGTGATAAACTTTATCAAAAATATAAAAAAAAAGTGGAAATTTATTGATAAAAAATAAATATATCATCTTAAGAAATTTTATTAAACATAGAATGAGAGATTTGAAGCAAAAATATTTTTTTGATCACTTTTCAAACTGTAGTTCGACGCAAATTACTTGGAATAGCATCAATAAGATTCTAAAAGGAGAAAAGGATAAAAAATATTAATAAAATCAGAAATTGGATACTATGATTATTGTTCACTAGCCAGCAAATGAAATGAAAATTTTGCCTTTGTAACAAACGATTTCCCATCAGAAGAAGCTTGTCTACACCACTTTAGGAACGTTAAAGATTCATTTGAATTTCATTACTGTTCTACTGTGAAGTTGCTGTCTATCATTGATAAAATGAAAAGTAGTAAATCTAAGGATATTTATGGGATTTCAATATATAATGTAAAGTTGATAAGAGACATAATATCTACTGCTTTATGCCACGGTATAAATCTTTGTTTATATAATTCTACATTTCCTGATGTTTTGAAGCAGCATAAGGTAATATCTATTTACAAAAAAATGATAAAAATTGCCTTAAGAACTATAAACCTATATCGATAGTTCCTACACTTTCTAAAATTTTTGAGAAATACATAAATGATCAATTAAGGGATTATTTGAACTCGATAAATTATCTGAATGATTACCAGTTTGGGTTTCGTAAGTATTACTCCACGGAATATTTTCATACATGCTTGATTCAAAAAGTTGTTGAAATTTTAGAGAAAAAAGATGAAGCTATATTGTTTCTTTTTGATCTATCAAAGGCATTTGATAGGGTCAGACATTCGATTATCATGAATAACTTGAATGAATGCAATTTAAGTAGCAATTCTTTGTTTTTTTTACATTCTTACTTATCTGGTAGAAGTCAAATAGTAAAAGTAAATGATGCCGTTTCTGACAAGTTATAGTAAAACCTGTCTACAGCGACTTGACTTTTTGCTAAGTTGAAAAGAGTCTTGGACTTTATTTGTAGTGCAAACCTTTCTAAAGTTTTAACACTACAAATTACTTCTGATGTTTTAATTTTTATTTCAACATCTTCTGATTCATCTTCTTCTAAACATTTATCAGCTTCATTTTCGCTTGATGTATCTATATCCAAGATACATTCTTCTTTGTCAGCACATGTTTCCAACTTCTCATCAAAATTTTCATAGTCATCCCAACTTATTTTTTCAAGAAGAAGAAAGCAGTTTGATGGAAGGGCAAATGAGTTTTATGAAACGATTGTGCCTCCGTCTGTTTTATCAAAACCACACTTTTTAAAGCAGTTTATAATTGTAGAAGGCTCAACTAAACTCCAGGCTTTTTTAATCCAAATAAAAACATCTAGAAGATTTATTTTCTTAATAACTTCTTGAGGATTATGATCAATTTCAATTTTTGAAATAACTTCTTTCAAAAACTCTTTTCTATAGAAATGCTTGAAGTTTTTTTATAACACCCATGTCCAAAGGTTGGATGAACGATGTCGTGTTGGGAGGTATAAAAACAACTTTGATATTAGAAAGTGTGATGTTTGTATGTGAAGGTACATTATCAACCATCAGTAAAATAGATCTTTTTTGTTTGATCATTTTATTATTTAGTCTTTATATCCATGTAAAAAAAACTTGACCCATCATCCATGCCTTCTTATTAGCAAAATATTGCACTCCTAATGTGGTAAGACATGTATTTTTGAGGCAACGGGGGTTTGATTGAATCCAATTATTCGAGGCGACAGTTTTTCTCCCGAGGCACTACAACATAAAAGTATAGTTAGCCTTAGTTTGGATTTTTTCCCATTTTTACAAATATCGGTTTTCAAAACCATAGATTTTGATGGCAAAACTTTATAAAATAATCCAGTTTCGTCAGCGTTAAAAATATTTTCCATGGTGTATCCATCACAAATTAATTTTATCCTAGCAAACCACTCATTAACAACATCTTGATTCACGAAAAACGACTCTCCGTGTAGATTTGCTAGTCGTATAGAATTTCTTTTAAGAAAACACTCTAGCCAACCATTAGAAGCTTTAAATTGACATCACCAACTTCTCCTGCAATCAGTATAGCCTTCTCTCGAATCATCAGACCAGAAATAGGAATATTTTTGCTCTCATTACACAAAACCACTCGTAAATTGAAGTATTAACTTTTTCGTAAGATAATCTAACTGTTAATGTTTTACATTTTGAATTGATACCTGTATTCCACATTTTTTTAATTTTTTCTTTATTTTTGACAATATTTTGAATCTGTGTCCTTCCAACATGTTAATCTTCAGCTAGCTTATAACATGGAACACCACTTTCATTTTTATCGATAACTTTGATTTTTTGCTTGATGTTAAGGTAACAGCGTTTTACTTTTTTTGCCTCTAAAAAATAAACAAGATGTTTATTTTAATGTGAGATAAAAACCTAAGAGTAATTTTAAATAGAAGGTATTTATTAAAATAAAATTCCTCGTTTACTCATTACTTTTAATTTTAAATTATAGATGTGCATTTTCTCTATTCTCAAACTTTATAATCGCTTTTTAAATTTAAAAAATCTCTCAAATTTTTTACTAATAAAATTCTTAAAAAAATGATATTTATTTAATAAGGCTCAAATCTTTAAGAGATTTTACTTGATTAAAATTATAGAATAACTATTACACTGAATATTATACACTGAATTTATAGCCCTATAAATTTTGTAATAAAAAAAAGCTGTGACTAGTCAAATTAACACCCCACGGTACCTTTACGTTTACCTAGAATAACTTACATAAAAAAAAATTTTAAAACAAAATATAAAAAAATAATTATACAGTTGAAGTAATTTGAAAAATAAAGATAAAATAATTAATAAATATAAAAAAATTTGTTTTAAAATTTTTATTTAAAGTTAAAAATATTTTTAATAGATAAAATTTGAAAAACCACTTGTAGCCATTTTAGAACTTTGGTAAAATAAAATGGTTTTTTGAAAAAGTCGTAAATAAGAGGTAAATAATACCAAAAAAACGTTAAATAAGGTCGCATAACACAGGGTCGTATAATAAAGGTAAAAAATCTATTCATAGTCTAATAAACAAACTTTTGAAAAATTTTAGGCCTCTGTTAACAGAGAGTCGTATATTAATGGTGTCGCTGTAGACAGGTTTTACTATATGTGCAAAATGGAGTCCCGCAGGGTTCCATTTTGGGTCCCCTACTTTTCAGCATTGCAATAAACAAAATATTTTCCACCTCAAATTTCTTGAGTATCTTGTTTTTGGAGATGACATCTGTGCTTATCTTCCTTTGTCTAAAATAAAAAATGGTAATAATATCAATTCAGATTTATTGATCAGAGAGTTATTCATAATTTATGATTGGTGTTCTAGGAATAATTTGATATTAAACAAGGAAAAATCAAAATGTATGCTTATTTCATATAAAAACAGAAATTACAAATTTTTGAAATATACAGGTATCGAAGTAGTAAAAAGCCCCAAGATACATTGGTCTAGTGTTTGATAGTAAGCTTAAGTTTAAAGAGCATATTGATCAAATAGCTCTCAATCTTAATCGTACTATCGGTATCTTGTACCATACAAAAAATATTTTCCCTCTAAATATCAGACTTATGATATATAAACAGTTATTTCTCTCTTATGTAAACTACAGTATAATAAATTGGCATCCTTATTGAAAAAAGCGCCTTGAGATCTTACAAAAACGAGCAATAAGAGTAATTTATAGCATGAATAAGTTTGACCACACAACAGAAATTTTTAAGCAAAACGGATGGTTAAAATTAGATGAAATTTTCAAGCAGAGAGTAGGAGTTTTTCTTTATAAAAACTTCAATGGTCATTTACATAACGTGTTTGGCTCGTTGATAAAATATAATAAAAATCCCATATATTATACTAGGAGCTTAAGCAAACCTTTGAAAATTTATAATAGACTGAAAGGATCAAATATCTCTATTTTGAATAAATGTAATGATTTTTACCTCGATAACAAAATTCTATTTGATGACGTTTTTATGTCGTTTGTTTCTTTTAAAAAGAAAATAAAAAACTACTAATTAAGTACCTACTAAAATAGTTTTTTACTAAAAGATTCATAAAAGAACTTTTAAGTTGATAATATTTGTAACAATTTATGCGTTGATATACATATTTTATTTCACAATGGAGAAATCTATCTGACGGCCATTTTGGCTATTGCTTTTTCCAGGATTGTAAATTATGTGATTATGTTTTATATTTTGTGAATATATATCATTATAAATATATATATACATTATGTGCACTTCACACTTCAATAACCTTCCATAAAAAATTTTTTTGAATAAATTTTTCTCTCTCTCTCTGATAGCAGGTGAGGCACAATTTAAAAACTTTAAAAACTTGAGCAACATTATTTATGTTTTCTTGATCTTTTCATTGGAGAAATTTTCGAACACTATGAGGTAAATGGAGGGGGCACGGTCTCTGTTGCCCAGCCTATCTAAGCCAGTAGAGAGCTGAATGATATAAGAGAGCTTAAACAAGAGAAGATAGCTTGAGTGAAAGAAGAGAGCTTGAATGAAAGAAGAGAGCTTGCATGTGAGAAGAGAGCTTGATTAGGGGGGGGGGGCGGGAGGGGGGGGGGGGGTAAAGGTCATTTCCCTTACGTATGTTCCTTACGAGCATAGGATGATAACTGACCGAGTAACAAAATTTTAATACTGTCCACTGATTACCCTTCACGCTAGGAAAGTGTTTTTTGCAGCCTTGAAATCACATTTGAGTTTGCTGGGATGTCTTTTGCGCTATCTTAGATTCACTTTTGATGTCACACAGTATTGTGGAATCATTAACAGAGTGGATAATTTCTTAATTGGCCAATGAACTTGAAACTGAAATATCTTAATAAATATCCACTCACATTCTTGCGATATTATCCATGTCTTCACCATTAACTTCAACAATATGTCGAAGATCACTAGAAATTTATGATAAGAAGACATCATCATTATCATTAAACATGGCCTAGGATCTGTCTTCATTTTTTGAGTCATCAAAGCGATTTTTTTTAACATTTGTTGAATATTCGTTGCGTTATACATTCCAGGCTTCTTGTGCCACATAAATCATTTCTTTGATTTCGAGACTTTTTAAAAAGTCTTACAAGGCTGGGGCATCTTTGTTAAGGATTTCTCGCAGTAACTTCGCTCGATAGCGTTTCTTTAATACTGAAATAATTTCAGCGTTTATTCGCTTCATTTTACTGGTTTCTTGTGTAGAAAATATGGACAATTTTCTAGTGGGTGGGCCAGACAGTTGTCAATTAATAAGATGGCTTTCTTCTAGAAATCACTCTTGCGAAGAAATGATCGAACTGGAACAAATTTCCACGATGAAACGATCGATGATACGGAGATTGTCGTCAACTAATATAACCTTACGTTTGCGAGACAGTGTAGCCAGTGCCCGCGCTACCTATATAATTTTGGGGCACGTGCCCCCCCCCCCCCTGTATTAATCTTTGCCCCCCCCCCCCCCCCCTAAAATTTTTGGTTTTGCCCTATGCACTTTTTAAAGGAAAAATAAATAAGCAAAAATTGTACACTATAATCTTATATAAATGCTGGTGTATGTGTATGTATAATATGAGATTTCTATAGGTTTTTATACAGAAGTAATTCATGCTTTTCACAAAGTAATATAGGATATAAAGTAATATAGGAAATAATTTTTTTGCAAATGTGTTTCTTTGCCCCATTTTAGCCCCCCCCCCCCCCCCCTTGAAATTTAGCTTTAGCGCGGGCACTGGGTGTAGCCATATCCAACTCTTGAATTCGTGTATAAATTTATAGGAGCAATGTGTATTATTGAGTAGAAACTCAAGTAAGAATGATTTAAATTAATGATGCTAAAAGCATGACAATAATATTTATTTACCAAATTACAACGATCACACGCCATTACTCTTACACAATAAACGCCTTAAAATGAAAAACTAACGGGCAAGCGTGATATCATTTTGAATAATAGAAGCTCATTAAATATGCGGAGGACGCGAAGTTCGTTATTGCGAGCATTCAATGTATGGGATATTTCTTATACTTGCTACATATCAGTAATGACTTCTTAGATTTGTTGCACAACGAATCTATAAATTAGGAACTCATGGAAATAACGTATAAAGTGAAATTAAAAAATTGAAAATTTTATTTTCACAAAAGATAAATTTTTATTCCAAATCTGAATTCATCTAGTTGAGGCTTTTTTTATGAAAAGGAAACTCCCAGTAATTTCAATCGTTCAAAAAAGAGTAATTGTATGTTTCTAAAATAAAAATGAAATTAAAACACATAAAATATTCGGAAAGTAAATAAGATTAAATGATAAAAATTTTTAAAGGTTTTTAACTAAATTATATACTTATAAAGACAGGACTTTTTTTTGACCCAAAAAGCCAGTCTGTAGGAACTATACAGCTTTAGATCGAGCATTACCAGAATAATAGGCCAATTATTTTCTCTCTGAAACCTCCATCTCAAATAATACTTAATCCTCGCAGTACGGACCATGGTTTTTTATATATATTTTTACTTAATTTTACAGGAAGTAAAAAATATGTAACTTTGTGAACAATTACTACATTATTTTTGTTTAAACTATTGAGCATATAACAGTTTTTATTTTTTGTAATAAGGGGTTATTTTCTATCCCATAGTATTTGGGAATTTTATAAAATTATTCCTTCAAACAAATTTCATGATAGTTGATACAGAAAATTCCAAATCTTACGTCGATAATCGAGAATAAAAATTTCAAAAAATATTCAAAACATGTGTAAGAATATTGAAAAAAAAACTGTTAGCCAAAGTATATTGTGTTATTTGATACCAAAAAATAAAACTTTAGACTAATCAGTCAGAAGATATATTTACAATTTTAAAAACCTAATATAAAATCCAATTAAAAAAACAGGAATTAGAAAATTGATCTGTACATTTTACACTTTGGAACATGACTTTTTTCTTAAAAATGCGAATTGAGTTAAATACCATTGAACTATATTTGATGGATAATAATCAAAATATCTTACTATTCTCAAAAAAATCTAAAACAACTATTTGAAATCGAAATGTTTTTTAAAAAAATATAATTTTTTTTACCTCTCAGCTTAACAGTTGAAGGTCAGGGCTCCCAACTCTAAAAACAAATCCACAAAAACTGTGATTAACCATCTTAAGCATAATGCAAGCATATAGCCTTACGGCTGAAAGTGCTTTGATATCTCTAACCAACCAACAACCCATTTAAGACCAAGCAAAGCAGACGACTTTAGTAAATCCTATTAAATTCGATGTAAAGTAGGAATTAGTCTGCGTTCCCTTTGGGAACACTGGTCGTAAATGGGTTAAGTGAAGAGACATAGCGAAGGTGGATAGAAAGCTTAGAATAAAAAAATAGAAGAAAGTTGTCATAATATTAGAAAGCAAAAAGTAACAATAAAGGTTTTTATATTTGATCTGAGCTATGAAAATACCCAAAAATTATATATTTTCTTTAGTTCACATAAATTTCGGATTAAAAAGTTGGCGGAAGAATTGGGATTTGTACATAAATGGAATCAGGTATTTTTTAACCCTAGAAGGTAATCTTGAAAAAAATACAAGTCAGTCTTTCGGAAACTTTGAGGCATGATAATTGTTTATGCAAAACTAATGGAGTAAACCAAAATATTCAGTCAACTATATTTGGGTAAAAGGTTGTAAAATAGCAAAAATAAGAAATTAGAGGCGACACAAAATCATTTTTAAATATAGCTTATTGATATAAGTTATTATGTTTTTATTTGAATCAAACAGCTCACTGATATAAATTATTTGTTAAACCATATACATTTCACTAATTTTGTAACCTTTCTTGTTTATCACTTTCATCAACCAAGAAATGCATAAGCAAAAATATAAAATAATTTTTCACTCTATTTTCTTTTACTTCAGATGAAACGATGACATAGCGAAATTGGACAAAAAAAAGAATAAAAAAAATAAAAAGTGTAAACATTTTGGTGAGTCGATAAATTTTTTCTTTTTTAAAACTTAAATTTAGAGAAAAACTATGCTTCAAACAAAAAACTGTATCTCAGTGAGTCCCATGGCTATATTTGCTAAATAATAGGAATATTTGTTTTTAAAAACTATTAGTTTAAATATTCAGCTATTTTAACTTACTATAACTTTTTTTTATTAAATAGTTTTTTTTAATATTTTTTTTTATTAATTTAGCTTTGTTATAGCTTCGTATCTAAAATGGTGAAAAATCTTCAGATTTTAGTCTTCCAGACATAAAAATGTTCTCCCTATGGTAAATTTGCTTACATTACATTATCCTTTTATTTTCTTTTTAACTATTAATAACTTGTATTTTTAATTCAATAATATTTAATTAGTTTTATTTAAAATTTTTGCATGCATAATATGTTTTAAATTATATCAGGTATAAAAATATGATTATTTTATTAATTGTAAAATGGTGTCTAAATAACTGTTTTATAATTACTTCACTACATTAAAAATATGCTATTATAGTCAATTTCATCTTAAAAACCAGAAAACTGCCTTTTTTTTATACCGAAGAATAAAAAGTAAAGCAGCAGAAGCTTTTTTATTTTCCTTAAATTACCTTTGCTTTAGTGCTTATAAATAAATGTTCTTTCATCTTTTGTTTATATAGATTTCTCTGATATTTTAGTCTTGCGTATATATTTAGAATCTTAGGTATAAAAAAAAATATATTAAACGCTTGAATTTATTTTAGAATCTGATGAATATTGAAAATTTTAATTAATTAATATACAATTTGAATTGATTAAGGTTTCTAATGTAATGTAAATGATCAATGTTCATTTAAAAAATAAAATAGATATTTAGTATAGGGAGTTTCTATTTTACGTTGACTTTTTCCTAAGCGCTTATTTTTTTCAGTCTTGTATATGACAAGATGCCTTTTTTTTCTACATTTTTTGCATCTAAATTTCTCCTTTTACCTCTGTTTTATCGCTTTTCAAAAATCTTGTAGTCATGTTATTAACATAATTAATTTAGGCTTTAAAAATCTGGAGAATTTAGATCGATGTTTTATCAGAATTTACTCTTTAGTAGCAAATTAAAAATAAAATTAAAATCAATTCAATATTAATTCTAATTCTTTATACCATGACTCAACAACTTTTTTACAATTGAGACAAAAATTGTTATTAAAATTAACTCTTGGATTTAAAAATTTTTAAGGGTAAAACCATACAACATATAAAAATAGAACAACCGCAATAGTTTATTTTTTTGTAATCGATGTCAAAGTATATTAGTGAGATAGTTGTTATTTTCGATCAAAGTCTGATGAAAATTAATATGCCCATATCATTTTTCCTTGTGCCCAAAATGAGCTTTGGGTTGAAGAAGCCTGCTCTATAATATAGTATTAAAATGCTTCTCTAATATATTTAAGTAACAAAACCAGTCTGACACGTATTAAAATAAAAAATAATTAAATTGCACGTTTTTATCCTCACAAAGTCACCATAAAATATTTTAATATTTTTCGAAGGTCTTATCATTTCTAAAAAATAGGAATATTCATTTGTGTTATGAGCTGTATTAAAAAGAGTATTTTCTGGTAACTTGTTGATATTTTACAGAATACTTATTATAATAAAACTTAACGAGATGCACAAAACTTAAAAGAAAGCAACTACTAGGAATTATATGATGGATTATTATTTATTTCTTATCGGAAATATATTTTTCAAAATTTAAAGTTCTTGAGAACAAATGAAATTTAAATGAATTTTTAAAAAATGTGATGAAATTAATTTTATTTAACTAATTTCATAACGTTTTTTATTTAGAATATTTTTTGGTCATAACTAAAGTCAAAATTTCTTTGAATGCATTGTATTTTGGTTGTAGTAAAAATAAAAAATAACTTTAAAAACCTACCCTCGTATCCTTATGAAAATGGTATTTATTGTTAAAAAATTTTCAATGGTTATTATGCATATATCTTGTAAATACTTTGTGTATTTTATTTGTAAGAACACGAATATAGAGAGAAAAGGGCAATACTGATAAAAGTTTACGTCGTATCATCTGTATATGTATATGATCACTGCAGTCAGCCGGTAAAACACACGATACGTTAGGAGCTTTCTTGGTTTTTCTCTATCTCTCTCTCTCTCTGTGTGAGTCTGCTTGAGCTCGGTTCTGCGAGAAAAGTAATTGAATATCTTTCTTAATTCCATGCTTCCTAAGAATGCTATTTTTACCTTTTGTTCTTCATTTGTACATAATGAAGGGATTGTGTGTCTAGAAATGCATTCTCTCCTGCACAAATGTATATACGATACATGCATTGCTGTATGCATTGTAGGCTTTTGCTCTTCATTTTGTACACATGTTTGGAATATGCTTTGTGAAAAGATAAGCGTTTTCTCCTTTATATATACACACACACACTCATTTACATACAATATAATATACCTTCTTGCCTTTACAAAAGGTAATTAAGTACTTAATATGGAATATATATTATTCGCATCCTAGCTTTCTATCAAAGTTACTCGTCTCTGTTTTACTTATTCAACCCTTTAGTATAGCGTTAATACAAAATTTATTTTCATAGAATTCTTTTGTCATATCTCTTAAAAGTTCTAAGCTTTGTGTGATTGACAATTTTTCTTTGATTGTTCAAAACTTCTATTCTTAATTTATATAAAAAGAACGAGTCACAGTTTCTATGCTTTTCCTAATCTAAGCAAATATGATTTGAGGATTCGAACCCAAGACCTCGTTAAATAGTTCTACATCTACAGTCTAGTCTAGACTCTAGACAACTTTGTCTATAGCTAAAAAAATCGCTCCCCTTATTAATTATTTTTCCTTTTGAAGAAGACAATTTAAGTTTTTTTTAAAATATAATTTCAGAAAACTAAAAAATAAGTTTTTATGAGTTCTGATACGTTCATAAAAAATACATCAACCCTTTTTGGATATATTAGTAATTTATCTGTCAATTTTTTTTGATAAATCTTATATTTTTGCCAGAATATAAAATTTATCTTACTATGATCCATATATAAATAAAAGCCATAACCCCTTGAAGAACAGAATTTTGGAAAAAAAATTTTTCAATGCGGTTTTATATATTTAAATCAGATGATCTTCATTATTTGGAACACTACTGACACACTCACTATTTTTCAAAGGTTTAATAAAAGTTTGCTTCCACAGCTTTCATGATTTACTTTCTCATTCTCAAAAAACACTTCTCCCTCACTATCAAGTCTATTCAACTTTTACAAACTTCTTTTCTCATATCCTACGAATGACTATTTAATAATTTGGTAACTACGTCCATTCAAGCATCAATTTTTATAAAAAGTTTTTCCTAAATACATTTCTGAAACAGATCTGGAAACCAACGCTTCATTTTCAGAAAGTGCAACTTTTGGTGAAAATTTTAGCAGTTTTTTGCAATAATATAAATTTGAAGCCATTTTTTGAATAAATACAAAGTTTTTTTTTCATTTGATTTTCGTCACATTCCAAAATGTATTTTTTATAATAAGTATTGGGATTATTTTCAGAAAAGTCGAGTTTGATTTATTCTCGGGTATTATACTCTCTCGTGTATTATGCAACCAAAATATTTTTATTCCCAACTCTGAGACAAAACCCAAATATACAGAATTTTTTAATAAATTTTTCTATTCACTTTTTAAAAAGTATTGTAACAGTGCAAATTTTTTTGAAAATTGTTTTACTTTGGGTACGATAGTTTTTTTGCGATTGATTTTGCACAATTCAAATGATTTGAAACTAAAAATAATTTTTGTAATTAGTTTCCTACATAAAATAACATTTTTTTTTATGAATCTCAAAAATTTAGATTATAAGTATTTTGTATATTCGAAAAGGCTACACATTCTTAGCTGCTCATATGGGGGGGGGGGCATGGTCATCTCTGATGAATTCACCTATGGCGATATTCGCCATGAGATAACAAGTGTTTGAAGCAGCGGTTTTGAACCCTTTAAATATATCAAATCCGTCCAGGAGATCCGTAAATGAAAAATATATTATATTTGAATATTTTTTTTATTCAACACTACCTCAACTTTGATCTAAAAAATCAATAGGAAAGCTTCTCTGATTTGAATTAGGCAATAATCTTCGGATATATTTACTTCATCTTTTCAAGTTTGACATTTTTCGTGTTTCTTAGTGTATACATGAACATTCAAAATTGTGTTTTCTACATATGTAGTTTAGTAGGCTGATAAGGGTTAAAGCGCTTCTTACATTGATCGTATATTGAAGAAAAATTAAAAGCACCACTTTCTGCTCATTCGTTTACAGTCCAGGGTTTCTCAACCGGGGTCCATATAATAATTCAGGCGGTCCACCCACAATGATATTTTGTTGGTCCATGAAGAAAACCAGCTCTTAACGGTTTTTATTATAAAAAGTTAAATTTTCGCTTTAATTTTCACTTATTAATAATAGTATAGTTGATTGATTTGCATTAGATTTGCTTTCATTTCAATTTGAATTCTAATTATATACTATTTTCTTTATCATAACCACAAAAATTTTTTTAGTCAGAAATCAGAATATTAAAATAAAATTGTTTTTATGAAAAAAAGGGGTTCAGGCGTAAAAAAGGTTGTGAAAGAAGGTTGGAATTTTATCCATTGTATCGAAGTTCCCTTAGATAAATAGAATTTCCTTTGTTATTAAACCGAATACTGTTATTTTTTGATTTCTTTCATTGTGTGTCAAAGTGATATGATAATGGTTATAAGTAATAAATTACAATTGACATGTTTTCGTAATTCATCTCCTGTGAATATATGTAACGTATATTAGAGTGTTCTAAAAATGAAAGAAAATTTTTTTGACATTCATTTTTTCTTAGCTGCAAATATTATATTTAAACATTTGAAACAAATTAAACATTTTAAAGATTTTTCCATTAGATGTAGAGCTTATGGATCTTTTTTTCCACGTAATTTGTATTAAATTCCACACTTTTTTTACATCTTCAAATTTACTTATATGGAAAAAATGGATTAGTTTTCTCTAAAAATTGATCAAAAAATTCTTGAACATATAAATTCATAAAATTTCCATTTTATTATCTAATGCAAAAATGTTTATGCTCTTTCATTTTGTTTCAAATGCTTATTATATACAACAAAAAAACCGTGATCTCGGAAATTTTTTCAACCCACATTTTATACTTGGAAAAAATTTAGAATAAACTTACATATCGTAAGTTGGCAAATTAATTTTTTGTAGATTTGGTGTTCACCTAATGCTCAAGTATGAAGTCCTCTTCCTAATGATGTTAAGTAAAATAACAGGCGTTATCTACTTACTTTATCGTGCTTCTCTTATAAATAGTCTGATCCGAAGCACTCTTCTGAACGCTGTACGGTAACGTTTTTTTAACTGGTGATGCTCCGGATAGCGTTATCAAATAAATATGATTAAACGTATATTTAGCATATTTTTTATTCGTATATTGAAAATAAATTTTGGTATAACGCTATATATACTATATAAAAGTGTTTGAATTCACCTTTAACTAAACTTGGCTTTGAAAATTGTCGTTTTTTTGCTCACAATTGTTATAAAATTTTTCGTTTTTGTTACAGTAAAATATGGTCAACCTGTTTTTAACCCTTTGCCGAATAATGTCACAAAGTGTACTAAGAAATGAAGATTGCCTGTTCTAAATATAAAAAATAACATTAAAAAAAAGAAAGTAAACAATGTCTTCCAAAGTTTGTTCCAAAGAGTTCATACACGCATTTTTTTGTTTTATCATCTTTTGGAAAACGCGTCCTACTTTCTTTGTTCAGCCGAAATTTGGCTCGTAGTTCAACGAATTTTTATTTTGATTTTATCTTTTTGAAATAAAGCTATTTTAAATTTGTAATTATAGCAATCAATTATATTTAATTTAGCTTAACGAATTTTTGTTCTGATTTTATCATTTTTATTGATCTTAATGGTCAACTAGTGTGATCTGGTCAACTCGCCCCAATTTTTTTAAAATTGATTTATTAGTTAGTTGGAAAGCTTTCAATATCTATTTTCACAGACAGTTTACTTCATAGGACTAATGAACTAACAACGGACTAAATGAATAGTGAGGATACGGGTTGGTGTTGTGGAGCGAATACTCTCGTTTAATAGAGAGTGTATACGGGTTAGTGTTGTTGGCGCGAATACTTTCTCGTTTGCGCGCGCTTTCCTTGCTATACACGAATATTTATTTAGATTGTGTGGTGCATACAACCCTCCTGCATAGTATAGTTGTGCAATGAGTCTTGTTGTAATCTCTATCATTGTGTTGTGCTGCACGAAAACTCTTCATCATCGCGAAGTTTTATTTCTCTCTCTATATATACAAAATTTTTTCATTCCTCTATCTATCTCGTCCATAAGACCGTGTAAGGAAAGGATGCTAACGATTTTAATGATTATTACACAAAGATGATGAAGAGAATAACATTTAATAATAGTGATTAGCAGTGTCATCTATATGAAGTGTATGATGCAATGGTGCAATGAAATAAATGCAGTGCGATTTTTATCCATATTTTCCATGGATATAGAGGAAGGAGAGAAAATGAGTGAATTTAAGATGTTGTTATTATAGCATCTCTCTAATAATACGAATGTAAAGTTGTATAGCATATACATATAAAAATACTATAATGTGTATGTGTGTGTTGTGTTTAAATAAAAATTTTTTGATATCAGCATTTGTGCCAATTTTTTCCTATTTTTCTTTACTATCTTATCTCGTATATGCAAAATTTGTTTGTTTATGTTGTATAATTTTGTTATGATACCTTTTTCTAGTTTGAACCAGCAACAACCCCTTTCCCTTCTTCAAGCTCGCTTATTTATTATTTATCCTTGTTATCTTTAGCGTCAAGCCATATGATAATCTTGCAATTTTCTTTCTGTGAGGAGTGCGTCAAACATGCATTTCATGATGAGTGACTGACATTAGATGATGATGATGATAATGATGATGATGATGATTGCATTCGTTCAGTCTCAAGACAACTTGTCTTCAGGAGAGTTCTTCGGCCTTCAGATAACTTGTCTTCAAGAGATTTCTTCGGCCTTCAGATAACTTGTCTTGAAGAGAGTTCTTCGGCCTTAACAACTTGTCTTCAAGAGAGTTCTTCGGCCTTAACAACTTGTCTTCAAGAGAGTTCTTCGGCCTTAACAACTTGTCTTCAAGAGAGTTTTTCGGCCTCAAGACAATTCGGTCTCCAGACAACTTGGCTTCGAGACAGTTCAGCCTCTTGTCAATTTGTTATCTGGACAATTTGGTCTCTTAATAATTTGGTTAACGATTTGGCCTCTTGATGATTCGCTCCTTAGACAATTTGGTCTCTGGATAATTGGGTTTTTTAGACAATTTTGCCTTTTGAAAAATTCACATCTTTTTAGGATTAGCCTAGAAATGCACCCCAAGAATTGTCACCCTTGAATTAACGAGTCTGTGGGAATATTTTAATTTAAAGCCCAATCTATCAATGGAAGTCACAATGCTTTTTTTATCATCATTTTATTGGTTGGGGTCTACCTACGTCTTTCTGCTTCGGTATCTGCCCTTCCTACTTAATTCTACATTGTTTGGAGGCCGACTGTAATATTCTATTTTAATAGGCGGTCTACAAGATCACGTTTTTTCTTACAGATGTAAAGGGAAGGACCGTTTTAAAGTCTGGTCTGAGTCAGTCCAGTTCTCATAATATCCTGGCCAGTACTGGATTATACCGTTTATAGTTATATATATGGACCGAACTACTGAAATTAAAGACTGGAACGAATTGAATTACTAGGACCTCTTTTAACCACACTGTGAACAGCTCTACATGTTTTGTATCTTGTAAAAATGGTAGGACTAAAGGATGAGAGTCATTTCACTGTGGTAGAGAGAGGAGACATTTAATAGCAAAATTAATAGGGTTGTTGAATACTGCGCAAACAATATGACATCTAGACCGCCTATCAAAGTAGAATCACATTTTTTTCATAATTTCCATTTTTAAATACATAGATGTGCTTGATAAAGAAACATATGAAGCGCTATTTTATATACAGTGGACTCTAAACTTGATATTTAAATTGGGGTTGACAGATTTTTAAATTCGCAAATAGGGACAAATGTTGCCTTGGAAAAGTCAAGAACAAAATTTTTAATCCTTTCAAAATCGATCAATATGAAAAACATATGGGAGTAAATTCTTATACTAGAAAAGGGATAACCGATCATATTTGGAATTAAATATTTCAAATCTCTTTTTTTTAGGATTGTAAACCTATGAATGAAAAAGATGGATTCTTCTACATTCGTTTGTGAATTACTTGTAAAACCGGGGGACATCTAGCAATCCATAAACCTTTTTTACAGTGTTCTAAGTAGTTAGAGTCAGCGGAGTCCATTTTTTTCAATTAACTATTTTGAGATTGTTTGACGAATAAAAAAGCTCATTGGCAGAAGCTTCATTTTCAAAACCTAAGTCCTCTCCAAAACCTTAGACTTCTCCCGTTTGTCGATTTGCTTCCGCTAAGGCTTTTTATACCCATATGTGAAAAATCAAGTAAATTTTCATTTTTTAAATTGTATTATCGCATACAAAAAGTCATTCATTCATTCATTCATTTATAAAAGTAAAGGGTGGTGTATTTTCATCGAGAAGACACAATTGTACCTCTTGTATCGATCTATGAGGAAAGTAGGCTTGATGCGGGATCGAACCCAAGATCTTGAGGTATTTTCAAGACAAATTGTCTAATTAATCCTTCACTCACACAAAATCAAACTAGAAAAAGTATACTTCGTTAAGCAGCACAAGAATAAAATTATACAAGTTCTTCCATAAGAAAATGTTTCTAATTTTTGTAACGGGAATGAACCTTCTTGATTGTTTTACTTTGGATGTTAAATACGAGATTTGCACAGGTTCAAGGGTTGATATTTGTGATCCGCCCGTAGACCTTGATTATTGAAATTTTTCGGCCAATAAACTAAAGTAGTGTTTTCCAACCAGGGGTCCATGGACCCCTAAGGGTCCATAGAAGAATTTCAAGAGGTCCATGGAAATTCTACTTCAAACTACTTATGCTGAATCTCCTTTAATATACTTCTATTTTCCAAATCAATATAAATATATATATTTAGAGCTTTTTTAAATAAATATTTTCTTCCCTTTTTTAAAGTTTCATATTTTGAATTTTTATATATCCTTTTTATTAGTTACAATATTTTTGAAAAATTTATATTTTAATTGAAAAAAAATTTTATTCACATTTTATGTCAGGCTTTACGCTTTCTCTGATTTCATATGAATAACCATACGATTTAATCAGATGACTAGAATCATCTTTGCATAAAAATCTTTGATTAATTTTGTTGGCTCAATCTATTCTGTTGTAGTGGTCCACAGGTAAAAAAGTGACTGGAAAAGGGGGAACGGGATAAAAAAGGTTGGGAACCACTGAACTAAAGAGTTTGCTCTAAGCCTCAATCCGTGTTTTCTATGATAAAATATTTTTGCGCTTTACATTATAAATTGAATAAGTTTTTTATCGATGCATTTTTCAATAAAAAGAAACGTATTTTACTAGTCTCTCTATCCCATAAAAATTATTGACTACTTCTTTGTAAAATTCTAATTTTAAAGGGTTTCTTCATTTAGGGCAATTTTTCTTTTATTTGAATTTTTGCTTTAAAATATCAATAATCTCACAATTCTTGCGCTAATTTTTAACTGCTCTTGATAACTATTTTGAAAAATATAAATTAACGCCGATGTAAATCAATGTAGCAGCTGGCATATATAATTATCTTTTTTTTGGAAAAAATATTATAAAAGTTGGTTGGAAGGAAAAAGCAAGATTCTCCAAAACTTAAATAGAAATTAAAATAAATGTTTCGAACGATTTTTTATAAAAAAATCTTTAATTAATGATAAAACCCTTTTGCAAATGCTATAAACTAATTAGCGCCTGTGGCTTTGATAGTCGCATGTTTTCGGTTCGAATCGAGCAGCGAATCTTTTTTGTTTATACTTCGGTACATGCAGCGCCATGGTTGTGTCTCCTTACAGGGGTGGGGAGTTAGAGTTTGTGTAGCTGGAGATTTTGAAGGAATGGGATCCGTGTTGGTTTTTTAAGTATAAAAAATAATTTTTTTGAGTAATCACTGTTTCTCAAAATTTTCTATTTCGTGGCACACTTAATGTCGTACAATGTGTAAAATGGCGTCTTATCATGATACAATTTATGATACTTTCAATATTCATTTGTTTATTAACAAAAATCTTGATTCTTTCATGAAAAAATTAAACAACAAGACACTTATATTTAGAATATAAAATTTTTAAAAAATTTCGCATATAAATCCGAAAGCTTCTTCATAATACAAAATGATATTACAGTATACTCTCTACTTGCCAATAGCAACAACTTTCTTGTAATCTTGTTTTTGCATTATTGTGTTATCATGAAGATTGCAAGTATAAATCCCAATTCCTCGATTCGACACGTTAGCTCCAACAATTTTTGATTCAATAGTTTTAAGTTGTTTTTAAGCGACTCAGCAGTCCTGTTTTTAAAAGAAAAAAGCAATTTGGTGACCCGCGTTGCGATGTCCATCGCAATATATTCAACCCCTACTCCAAATACTATCAAAATTTAAATATGTACCCTTACTTCCCGCTTCGGACAAAGAAGGCTCAGTGCTCGTTCCTACAAAAATTAAATCTATTTTATTTTCATTATTTCTATCTAGGTTATAATTTTATTTATACTATATCTTCAACTCTGACTCATAAATTTCATTTAACACTAACTTCAACACCGTAACCCTTGTATTTTAAATCCCTACCAGTTGTGACTCTACCTAACTAACTAAGTTGTTTACGAAATCTCTCATAGCCCTCGAGAAATCATGCTTTCCTTATCGACGAAGTCTCATTTTTCTTAACGTATCCTTGATTATTAAAGAAAAAATTGGTTCTCTTCTCAAACATTTATATCATTTGTTCATTACATAAAAATAATAGCTTTGCTTTTATGACATTTACTTCAAAGCCTTTTATAGCTTCCCTGACATTTACTTCAAAGCTTTTTATAGCTTTCCTGACATTAAATTTGCTTAGTATTCACAAGATGATAATGAAATGATAAAATAAAAATTTTGTGCTTCTTCATTTTTATTAGATATAAGAGTATCCAAAAATGTGAGTTAGAAGGTGGGGAGAAGTTTTTTTTTATAGCAAAACGACTATGGAAATGTAGCACAATATTAGAAATGCATGTTTTGAAAACAATGCCAATTTGTCTTTGTCTTATGTGTCAATCAAAACTCAGACAATATAAAGCATTAATCTTATACGCGATTATGTAACTTGCACAGAAAAGATCTCATCAATATCCATTTAATCCTGCTTCAAGAAAAGCAAAGCTGTAAAAGAGTGTCGATAGAAACCAGAAAGCTGAGACATTGTCTGAAGCTGGTTTTAAACTATTTCATCGAATAAAGAATCAAATCCAAAAAAATTTGAACATTTTCAATTTTGCTTCTGGAACATGGCCAATTTGAACTTTTGCTTTTTTTACTTCTTATTTCTTTCTTACCTTGGACAAATGGCAGTGCTTTTTTTTTCTTTTTGTTTTTTAAAAAAAAATCACCTTAAGAAATTGGGTTCTTTTACGAAAGTGAAGAAATTTCAGATGAAAGAAAAGAGATGAATTGAAAACAGATATGGAAGAATTTAAAATGAAAACTTGAATTGCTTTAATTAAAAAAAATGAATTAATATTTGTCTTTGGAGTGCATAAAGGTAGTAGGATGATGATGCATAACATTTTTAAAAACTTAATAAATTGAACACCAAATCTCCACTTCTGATCTCGACCAAAGAAGAAGAGTCACTTCATATAATTTTTTTTTAAAAAAGATCCCTACTTCGACTCCCATCTCTTTTGATTCTTCGACTTCACTAGACTCCAGCTTATGATACCTCGGAATTCATTCACCTGCATATGTATGCGTATATTTTGTAACATCATTTCTAACAAAAAATATATATAATTCCTCATTTTCCAATTAAATTTTACGATATTTGTATTTCTTTGCATTAATTTGTCAATATTAAAAAATCTATATTATTGATATTTTAAAGCAACAACCACCTAAAATATTTAAATCAATTTTAATGTCGCAAAAATACGTCCCGACTGTTCAAAAATCCAAGGGAACATTGACCACAATAAATAATTCATTTTTGTGTATCTTATTTTGGAATGCCTTTCTTTTTAGTACAAGCAAGGATAAAGTAAAGCCAAGTGAAAAGCAAAACCTTTTTGCATCTCCCTACGATTTCAAGGATGATGAAGTTGATGACGATGACTACGATGAACAAGGAGAAAAAGCTGGCTCTCGCATCAGAAAGATGGATCCTCACAGTTATTCTATAAATCTGTCAATCAAAAACAGCAATAACAACAGAACTAAGTCTTATGCCGCGTCTAAAGATAAACATGCTAATGACGGCGACGACGATGATGATGTTCATGAAGGTGAAGCAAAGGCAGAACACCTATCAAATCCAAACATCTTTTCTCCAACTTCATCACCAACATCTTTTAATCGCTTCAACTTTCTTCACGTAAGAAACTTAGATTTTACTCATAACCGCAGCAAGTCGGAACCCGGAAACCCAGAATTTGAAAACGTGACGTGTCTATGGGAACGATAACTAAGAACTAGGATAAACACACGGAAACAAATTCCTGAATATTGTGACACTGGTATCGAAAAAATAAGTCTGGGAACAAAAAAAACACGGTTAGAAAACTTTTTTAATATTTCGAACACAATGGTGTTCGTATTCATAAAAATGACATTTTAAAGAAAGAAATAACAGAATGACTTATATTTTTAAGACCGACTCCTGCCAAAAATCAGGCGAATAAAACAGTTTGACTTGAAAATAATTGAGTTTCATTTTTTTGAAGTCTGACTTGTGGGATAGATAAAATAAACTTTGATGAATACAAATAACTTTTTTTTATCTCGTTTCATTCAAAAGTTATGTTAGAATATATATATATATTTTATGCAATTTATATTAATTTCCATTGAAATTAGATTTCTTCTTAATTTTCAATATCATTTAAGTAAGAAACAGGCAAAAATGGGATAAAACTGGATTTAAAAAACATATTACAATATATCATAGATTAAATGCCTTCTAACTCGTAATAAATAAGAAACACGTCCTACCTTTTGATGTTCGAATGGGGTTGTGTTGAATTTTGGAAAACAGTAAAAAAAACCCAAAAGTGTTTAGCATGATAATTAACCTGGGAGTGCTTTAGCAAAATAACAAAAGGATTTCATGCGGTTGCCGACATTGCGTGAAGAGACCACTCAAAAAACATCTGAAAAGCATGTTCATGAAATGAAATGATGAATTTTCTTGAAGATAAGGGCGATTAAAGGAAGAAATAAAGGGGTATTGTGGAGGATTGCGTGAAAAAGCCCATTAGCATAATTATAAAATTAATGTACCCACAGATGTAACTAGGGTGTTAGTAACAACATTATCTAGATACATGATATGGGGCGATTGGAGGCGGACACGAGCATCAAAAATTAAAATGTAGAAATTAAAGGATGAAATAATGATTTTATCTCTTGACAACACCCTTTTATAGCAAAACAAAGGTTATATAATGAAAACAACAATTATTATTGGTCTCTTTGGAGAAAGCGATCCCATCGTTTAATTTTGTTAACCCATTTACGACCAATGTTCCTATTTTGGAACAAGTAATTTCATCTTCGTCTGCTTTTTTCAATGACTTTGAATATAAATCGTCTGCGTTTTTTTAAGATATCGCCTGCTTTGCTTGGTCTTAAATGGGATTAAAAATGTTTCTATCTTTAATAAGAAAGCAACTATAAAAAATTACTCATTGCTAAGAGAAACTAAAATAAAAAATATATACCCTGGTAAAATCGGGAGTGTTAGCACAGAAATTGAAAGAATCAAACAGATAAATGAGCTTATAAGCACAAAAAGTATAGTTGTTACAAGCTACGTTTGTTACCTGAATTTTAGCACAAGCATACACGTAAACATACGGGTAGTGCCCAATTTGGCCAAATCAAGTAAAAATGCCTGGCTACGTTACTGCATGCGAGGCTTCGATTACACAAGGCCTTTGGTTCGAATCCAGTATTAGGCCTTTTTTGCTCATTCTTCTAGAAAAATGGTGCAAGAGTAGTAGTGCCTTCTCGACGTCTTCTTGTTGAAAAGTGTCTTCAGATATTGAGATTCCATCTTTATTTTGCATAATATTTATCATTGAAATTTTGAAAAGTTTTTTTCAAATTACACACTTTTTATTTATTAAAAGTTGAAGAAGTAACCAGGCTGAAATAGTAACGTTTGCGCGAGTAAACACTCTTTCCCGCAATGAGAAGTAAAGAAAAGTTGTGTGAGAAGAGTAGTACAAGTGTGTTTTATCTGTCGAGTAGGTGCTAAAAGGTTCTTTAGTGAGATATGCTTTGTGTAATGTGTGTGATATTGTGCATGTGTATACAATGGATGTCTGTTATTGGTAGGGATTATGTTTGTTTGTAAATTTATTCAAAATTTAGATATATATGGGTTAATTCTATGCGTCGTTTGATGGAACTTTTTTGGAAAATCTAAGAACCAAACTTGTAATTTTCAAAGTTTTTTATTCAATTCGGATGTTATTTTTGTTTTTAGTTTTTCAATGATCGTATTATTTTCACTTTTGGCATTTCTTTGCTTGAATTTTGAGATGAGATTTTGATGCTGACGTAGTTGGAGGTATAGTAGGTTTTATAGTTTCGTCTATGTATGTAGCAGAGCAGTTTTGACAAGACATTTTCTATACACGCGTTTTGTTATAAACTTTTCAGGATTTCTTGTAGGGTGGGGAGTTAAGTGTAATTTTAAGAAATAATTAACTCTTTGTATGCCATATGGGGATGGGATTTTTTTATTTATTGAAAAAATGTTTATCAAAATGATTGCTATGCAATATTTTTTTGGGCTTGTTAACAAAATTTTTAAAGTTATTAAAACTAAGCTCTTTAAATTTTTCATATTTGTTACTTTTCTTCATATTTTTTATGCTCTCTTCAAAATTGTTTACGAACCTTTTTCTGTAGATCAATTACTTCATTTTCAGAATTTTGAGCGAATATGGCCAAAGTTTAAAGCTATTGGTTCTTCATCTCCACTATCTTCGTCAGTCACCAGGGGTTTCATTCAGGGGAGTACCACAAATTGTAAGAAGACAATTTCTCTTTCGTTATCTTCACATTCGAGTTTTTCAATAACACTGAAAAAAGTCCCTTTACTAGGAGCCATTTTTTAAGTTGAGAAAAACAAACAATTAATTTTTAATTTTAATAATAATTAAAATATTGAGAAAAAAAATGAAATTGATTTACAAAGTTTTTCGTTAAAAGCTAGTCTTTTTTATAAAAGGTTTTTTTTTCTGCTTAACTTAGTGGATTCAAACCCTTCAAATAAAAATATGATTTAAGAAACAAGGATAAATTTTTTTTCAAACAAATGTGACCTATGCTGTGAATTGCTTTGATTTGGGTGCTAATATATCTTTAATAAGAAAGCAACTATAAAAAATTACTCATTGCTAAGAGAAACTAAAATAAAAAATATATACCCTGGTAAAATCAGGAATGTTAGCACAGAAATTGAAAGAATCAAACAGATAAAGGAGCGTATAAACACAAAAAGTAGAGTTGTTACAAGCTACGTTTGTTACCTGAATTTTAGCACAAGCATACACGTAAACATACGGGGTAGTGCCCAATTTGGCCAAATCAAGTAAAAATGCCTGGCTACGTTACTGCATGCGAGGCTTCGATTACACAAGGGCTTTGGTTCGAATCCAGTATTAGGCCTTTTTTGCTCATTCTTCTAGATCATTCATTCTTGATGCATCTACATCAAAATTTGATCTATTTACCGTACTATATGATCTACAATTTAAAAATTTGAACTACAATAATTGCTTCAGAAAGATGGATCCTCACAGTTATTCTATAAATCTATCAATTAAAAACTAATAAGACTAAGTCCTATCCCGCGTCTAAAGACAAGCATTCAAATTACGACAAAAAGATATTTACTTTTTATAATTAAGAGAATTAAGTTACCTGTTCCTGTTTTAGATCATGCAACGTGTAATATCGAACCAAATAGCAAACCTGCGGGATTTCTCCGTAAACAAGATATCATAATTTTTAACGAAGCTAGCATGATTCCTAAATACGCCCTTGTAGCCATTGATAAAATACTTAGAGATATCTGTAAGTAACACTTATTCATGTTGCTTCAATGAAAAGACAAAGAAATAAAATATGTTTAGGGTTTAATTGGTAATTGGGTTCACAAACGATATCACACACAACTAAGGGGTCAAGGGGATGCAAAAAATGGACACTTATCAATATTTAATAAGAGAGGAGATTGTAAGCAGTTGACAAGAAGGAAAAAGGTGTCAAATAAACCCCATAAATTGGTTGACATCATTTGTGAACGCCCTCTCGTTTTATGTTTAATTCTGGCGAAAAAAAGTTGTAGAAATTTATTTATTTTATCAAAGCGAAAACAAATAATTTAAGGTGTAATATTTAAGATCCCAAAATTCTAATTAAATGAAAGGACTCGAGCATACCTTTCACCAAGAAAAAAAATCTAAAATATACGCTTATAAAATACAATAAAAGAAAGAAATTGGTGCAGTGGCGAATCCAGAAATTGACCATATGGGGGGGGGGGGGGGGGGGAGGGAGGGGGGTGCAACTTTAAAAAATACTACCATACAAGTCTTGATGCTCTCGGAAAGAGCAAAATCAGTAAGGGGAATTTCTAAAGCCATGCTTCATGGGGGGGGGGGGGGGGGGGGGCTAGGCCTAGGTGGCCCCTCTGGATTCGCCAGTGAATTGATGATCAAATTATAGTAATACGTATTTAATATATAAGCACCCATAAATAGACACTGAAAAACATCCTGTATTTATTACTGAAAAACAAATTCAATTTGTTTGTTGGTTTTTTAATCAGATTCACAAGAGAGAGATATGGCCTAGTGGTAAGAGCGTGGGGTCTCGATCTAGATGGTCTGTGTTCGATTCTCGATGGTGACTATCCCTACCATCTGTCCAACTGTGGAAGTTTATTTTTCCCTTGGATGGGATACCAACAACTAAAAAATAAAAATTCAAAGCATGTGTTTTGATGGATATCCGCATCCCCATAAATTTTTACATCCTCTAATTTCTTCATCCGCGGATCATTTAAGTTTCAGCATTTGCATCATCCGTAATTTTCAAACATTTTTCTTTTTTTCTATATACCTCAAAGTTTTTTTTCTGAATTTTACACTTTTTACTCAAAATTTTTATGATAGGTATTTCATCCGCTAAAAAAATGAATTCTCACATCTGCATCATCTAGGATGTCCCATTTGATTTCCGCTTTCGCTGATACAAAAAATTCCACATATGATACATACATCTCAAGTTTTGATAAATCAAACCATTTGTTCATACGAGTCAAACTTATTGTTGAGCTTCTTGTTCGTATTTGTAGTATTTACCACCAAAAATATTTTATCTGCAAAGGAAAAAGTAGAGTTGAAAATAAGTTTTTGTTTTCACAAGGTACTATAATGTTATTGTAACTATAAGTATATACCAGCTGATATATATGAGTAAAGTGTGTACCAAAAGAAGTGTGAGAACTGCCATTGCAAAAAGTTTATAATTATCTTGCTGTATTTTTCTTTTATTTTCCATAAAATATGTTACAATTACTATTACTGAAAAAAGTTTCAAAGTCAGAATACATATTATATATTATTTGTTAAAAGTAGTTTTGGCGAAGAGATCGTTTTATCACAAAGAAAATCAGGAGGTTAAACACGATTTTTATTAACCTCCTGCTTCACATCAAATAGATTTGCTAGGTGTGCTGTTTACTCTCTGTACTGAGAAACTTTGCATCCTAAAATTAAATTTAAAAAATTGTTTGCAAAGAAATGTTACCAAGCCAGCCGCCATATCACCAAGATAGAAAATGAATAATCTTATATAATTTTCATAGTATGCTAACTATATACAGACCCTTCGCCATACTCCAAGTATAGGGGGTAGGAGGGCAAAACTGATTTTAATATGCCGGGATTATAAGAAAGTGTACCTATACATTTATATATTTCAAGGGAGTTTCCAGGGGTGCAAAATAAATCCCAGCACACACCCTCCTATTGACGGGCCTGACTATACAATATACATACGTTCAGTTGGCTAAGTAAATTGTTTGAAAATACGTTTAAGACTTTGGTCTAGGATTTGACAGGATAAAGTTATGAATTCAAATTTAGCCCCTTTGTATAAATTGGAATTATAAAAAAATCTAATTTTCTTACAAACCTTATTTTGATTTTCCAAAAAAAGAGAAAGGCTTTCTTCAGAATCAGAGGTGTAGTTAGTAGCTTCTATTGTCAAGGGGGAAATATATTATTTATAAGGGGCCAAAGATGAAAAATTACATAGGTTTAAAATAATAGTTAGTTTGGTCTCTAGGCCCTCTCTGCCCGCCCCTATTTGTGATTTTGCATTAGATATAACATAAAACACACAGTAACGAAGATTTTGCATATTAAAAAAATGTTACTACAGGAATTGAGCTTACACATATTGCTCTATTTTAATTCTTATTGATAAATGGCACAAATTCAATCAATTGATATGAATGATGTTAGTTAGGCGCATATGAGGAAGGAGAAAAGAGTAATTTGTTTTTGCAACAGCACAGAAAAATTGATATTTGGATCAATTATATCATCATATAATATGATGAATATTGCTTTATTTCTGTTGCGTGATGATGATGATGATGATGAATCAATTAGCATAACGTCTTTTTCACTACAATCTGCAAGATTATGCGCTTTTTGTGTATTTATTGATTTCCTTGCTGATTTTACTAATAGCATTCTCCTTTCTGGAAGTGTTATTACTGTTGAAGTGACTCAAATTCTATAACTCTGTCCTGCAGTCAACTTTTTGTCCAACGAATGCTCCACACTTAAAAACCAGAAACGCACGTCGTCAAAATTTTTTAACCCTTATCCTAGTGTTTGTTACATTTTGTAACATTTTAATTTTAAATAAAGAAAATCATGACTTAGATTTTTTTTTATTAGATAAAACTTTATGAGCATCTATAATTAAAATATCTTTTTGTTATAAATAAAAAAAATCAATAAATTATTGCCTCATTTTTTCTATTTTAAAGATTTTTGCAGCACTTCTTTTTTATATTATTTTTGTTTTTTAAAGATTTTCTTTTTTTTTATTTATTTTTGCTCCTCCTTATTGTTTTTATAATAAAATGGAGTCTAGAAGGCTTTTGCACAAAACAGGATTAAAATTCTTACTTCTTTCTAATAAAAAAGAAGAAAGTGAAGAATCTAACACAATACAAAATGTAGAAAATCGAGATAGTGAAGAATTTTTTTATGACAAAAATATTTATTCAGAAGAAACATCTGATCATTATCTTGATGAAAATTATTGTGGGGATAAAAGTGTCGAGGAAAACTCATATTCTGATTTGGAAGAATTGTATGAAGAGAATGAATGTTCTTCTAACACTGACAATGACACCGAAGCTAGTGATTCTTCTAATGCTGAAATTGAACCCGAAAAGTTTAATGCTAATGGAATAAATTTTTCTATGCAATCGTTTGATGGTAGAAGAAGAGCTAGAAATATTGTTGTAAAACAAAAAAAAAGCATCAATGACTTCAATTCTGATTCCTTGTTTGAACTTTTTTTTGATCAATCAATTTTTTATATAATTCAGATGTATACCAACCGTAAGGTATCTGATATATAGAGATTTGCTAAAAATCAATATTTTTACATGAAATTTTTTTCACTCGATGAAATAAAAGCTGGCTTAGCCTTGATAATCAGAGCTGGTTTGGACAGAGACAACTTCACTTCTCTCAAGGAATTATGGAAACCGTTTGAAGGTAGACCTTTTTATAGAGTAGTCATGGGGTTGCAAAGATTTCAATTTTTTTTACGAACTGTTAGATTTGATAATTTCAGAAGTCGAAAGGAAAGAGTGAAAAATGATAGAATCACGGCGGTAAGAGAGATATGGGATATCTTCAATAATAACCTGGCAAAGTATTTTGAACCTTCCGAGACACTTACTGTTGATGAACAGTTGTTGGGTTATAGAGGTAAAGTTCCTGGACGCACGTATATTCCTTCTAAGCCAAGAAAGTATGGATTAAAAATATTTTGGATCTGTGATGCAGAAAATGGTTATGCATTGAAAGGAAAAGTGTATCAAGGCAAAGAAAATGGTGTAGTACATAGGGGTCTGGGTAAAGACGTTGTTCTAGAATTGTCAGAACCGTTTTATGATACTGGTCGCGATGTTGTCACCGATAACTTTTTTACCTCTCACGAACTTGCAAAGTGTCTTTTAGAACATAATCAAACTTTACTTGGCACAATTAGAAGTCATCGACGAGAAGTACCTAAAATTATGAAAAATAAAAAAAGACTGCTTTATTCGTCTATTTTTTGCATGATCACGAGAACAAAATAATTTTGGTGTCATATATCGCTAAGAAAAATAAAAATGTTATCTTGCTCAGTTCATCACACAATGGAGAAGAAGTAGTAAACGAAAAAGAGATGCGCCCTACATTGATTCTTGATTATAATTATGGTAAAAAAGGAGTAGACCAACTTGACCAAAATCTTGAAGAATTTACATGTCGAAGAAAAACAAACAGATGGCCTCTTTTATTTTTATTTAATATGATTGACGTAGCAGTAAACAACTCATTTATATTATCAAAAAATGAGGGCTGTTTTCAAACCAGAAGAGATTTCATGAAAAACTTGACCATAAATCTATCTAAAGCTTCTGTTGATTACAGGTATAAAAATAACAAAAAGCTTTCCTCGAAAAATTTAGAGGCTGCGAAACTTTTTGGTATAATTGAAAAAAATATAAAAATGTGCAGAGAAAATAAAAAAGTAGGAAGATGCTTCTTATGCCGAAAATGTGCTCGTTCAAAATGTGACAACTGTTCTCAGTTTGTTTGTACGCTACATAAAAGATGCGCTAAAAAAATAATTTGTGATTCATGCTCATAATTTTTATTTAAATAAAGCTTTTAAAATTGATCTATTTTGACGTTTTTTAGTTTTTATAGAAATAAGTAGGAATAAATTTTGATATAAAAAACATTTTATAGATTAAAAGTATATGTTACAAAATGTAACAAACACTAGCTTTAGGACGTTTTTTTCACCACATTTATAAGGGTTAGGGGAGAGACTTCTTTTTATATTCTCTTATAAAAAATATTTGTCTAATGAACAACAACACACTACCATTATTTTACTACCCGAAATTAGAAGTGCACTCTAAAAAGAAATTATTTTTATTATTATATAGAAATTATTTTTTATTTATATTATTATTTTTTTTGGAAACATCCCAAAGCACGGCAAATAATTTTAAAGCATTTTAAAAAAAGATGGTTAAACTAAAAACCCCAAAAAATTCGAAAGTTTTGAAGAGTTTTTAGGACCTTTTTTGTAGTGCTTGAGAAATATTTGCAGTTTTTTACAATTTTTTTCAGGTGATTTGGGATTTTTGCGGTGTTTTGTAATGTTTTGAGGAAGATTTTTTCTGTAGGGCCTTAGAATTATTTGCCGTGTTTGGGGATGTTAACACTTCAGGGATTTTAACAAATCGAATTACCTTGTTTCAAATGGCAATTGCATGACTCTTATTGCCTCCTTGCTTAAAAAGATAACAAAATCTTTCATATATGGATGATAGAGTGAATGCAAAAACAAACCGATGAATCTTCATATGTTGTTTTTAACTTTACACTCAGCTGTTAGGATCGAGTACATTCTCAATTCTTCTATTTTGCCTCTAATCACTTAAATAACGCTTTGAACAAATTCTTCGCGTAATCATGAAGAGAAATAGTTTGGAGATTTTTTTTAGCTTTTCTTAACCCGTTAACGCCCAATGCCGACTATAGTCGACTTTACAAAAATAAAATCGCCTGTGTTTATCAAAGCTCTTTAATACAAATCTTCTGCTTTACATTAGATATCGTCTGATTATTCTGGTCGTTAATGGGAAACTCATTTTTCTCTGAAAGTAAAATTTATGGCTGTTGTGAGCTTAATGCTTTCACAAATTTACCTCAGTTCAATGAATGAGCAGTTTCATTATGCCAGTGATTTCACAAAATTTTCAAATAGTTAGACTGTCAAACACGATCTGAAATTTAGACTTTCCCATCAGGATATGGCCTTTTTAGATTTGGATCTATTACTAAAACCACTGTATGCGAACTAAAAGCATTATCGAGAGATATGCTATGCTTATGTTACGGTTTGAAAAAAAATGTGTACTTTCAAAAGTTACTTTTTTCGTAACGCAAAATCCTATGGGAATAAAAAATCGAAACATAATAACGTAATCAAAAAGATTTGTTTGATGTTTTTTACCTTGCGTATAAATCTATACCTCTAAGATGCTTTAATACAATCACTACCTATTAACCCTTGGATGTATTGAATGGATCCTGGAAGACCCATGGATCATGTTTTATCACATTTTGATGGCTATAGCGGCGTAATTGAATTTCCCCCGAATAATCTAAATGTGTATTATGTACATAGGAAAACTTTCATTGTAAGGTATAGAAGTTTAGTTAACATGGATGTACAATACATTGTACATAGCAAGTATAGAGAAAAATCTATTTAAATGTATAGAAATTTTCTTTACATGGATGTACAATGTGCATAGCAAGTATAGGAAAAGGTGTGTAAGTTAGCAGCGTTTTTCAAACTCTGGGCCCCGACTAGTGTGTCCACTTTAAGGTCTTTTTTTCATACCCCGGGGAACGAGGACCTCGTAATTTTTGAAAATTTCCCCGGGGAAGAAAAAGCAATTTTTTTACAGTAAAAACTGTTCAGAAAAGAAAATTTAAAAGTCTCATATAAGATTTTTATTGAAAAAAATTTAAATGCATAAAAGATTTATGTTTTAAAAAAATATCTAAGAAAAATTAGAGCGTTCAAAGATTCATCATTCAACTGGTTTCTTATTTTTGTAGAAAAATAACCCATTGAAGAAAACACTCTTTCGGCATCTACAGAAGTTGGTTTTATGCTCTTTAATTTTTTGAATAAAGTTTCTAAAACTTCGGGCCTCCTATTTGTTTCTAAATAAAGGTCACATGTTTTTTTCATTATTTCCTCTATGCTTGAAATCTTGCTTTTAGTTTCACGTTCTTCATTTTCATTAATCTTCAGAAATTCGCCCAATTCCTCCTTCACGCTTTTATTCTCTGTTTTTTGGTTGCTAACGATTAATGTTTCATCTTTCTTCTCCGCTACTTCGATATTTTTGTCGTCGGATTCGACATAATTTTTTTTTCAAAAATTCCCCGAGGAAATTTAAAAATTTTTTTCGAGGACGAGGATTTTGAAATTTCACGATTCCCCGGGGACTCGAGGACGAGGAATCCCGGAGTGGACACCCTAGTCCCGACCCTTCACTGCGTCGTGTCAAAAATAAAATGGGTCGTGACAAAAAGAAAGGAAATCAAGGTAGGGCAAAGTGAAGAAAATGTAAAAGTATTAATATTTTATTCAGACAAAAAAATAAAACAATGTGCAGATCATAAAAAAAATACATATAAATTGTCGATGCTGAATAAATGAACCTAGTGATCAGAATTTGTCTTATTACACCTGAGTATTGTGGGTCGCGATGCAAACTGTGGTTCTTTTACATTTATAATGTTTCATTAAAAAATAAGTCAAAAATAGTATTGCAGTCGGGAGGGTCTTTTTAAACCGCTCTCATGCAAGTGTGTATTTTTATTATATGAAAAGAAAAAATCCACGATAAAACATGCTATTTGCAATGCCTCAAATAACTCATAACATTTGTTCATACATTGAGAAAAATCAATAATAATCAATAAATCATTTTTCTAATTTTTTCACTTAAGTTGTATTTAGATTTGCAATATTTTTTTTCAATTCGAAAGCGTGACTCTCTGAACATATCGATAGATGGATGCTAATGCTAGTGGAAGATAATTGAAGTACAGATTGTTCATCAAAATCCCCTGACACAGACACCGAAATGCAATGTTTAGAAGGTAGTATGGAAAATGAGGTGCACAACGATTTATTGTTATCCTTTGAAGACCCAAGCAGAAGTTTTGCATCAAAATCTGGAAGAAAATGGGTTTCGAAAGCACCTTCAAGAAAGAAAACGCGATCGTCAAATATCCTTTCTTTGAAATATCATAATAAATGTAGAAAAGTGTCCGCAATCTTTCAAATTGTTTCTTACAGAAAATACAATTTTGGAAATTTTGACTTCAGCTAACAAGTATGCTGAAATGAAAAATAAGGAATGGAATAAAATAGGCGAAACTGAAATACTTGCATTTTTAGGATTACTCTTCCTTCTTGGTGTATGTAAAGGTAACTACGAGAGTATTCGAAATGTATGGGGTGAGAACGTCCTTTTGATAGACCAATTTTCAAGGCAACAATGTTGATAAATAAATTTGAAGCTATTCTTGCAAACTTGAGATTTGATGATAAAATTTTCACGAAAGAAAAAACCAAAATTGACAAATTTGCTGCTTTTAGAAATGTTTGGGATTTTTTATTTTAAATTTTAAACGAGTATAAACCCCATCTCATGAGATCCGTATCGACATCTAAACCTGACAAATATGGAATGAAATTGTTTCTTTTCGTTGATTGACTGGTTATATATTCAATGGGTTGCCTTATGTGGGTAAGGAAGATGAGAGCTTGGGAAAAGAAAAGAAGTGTTATAATTTTGAAAAATGATTAATAAAGTACTCAAAAATCATTCTTTCATCTTGGCCTTCGGCTATTGATTCACATCTCTGCAACCAAAAATTGTTTTCCAATTTAACAGGTGAATTTTATTCTTTATCACACGCCCCATATCAAATCTATCACTAAAATTGTTGCATCATATCACGTTTTTACACAATATTAAATTACGTATTCGTTATAATCGTTTATAACTATTTAGAATAAATACATTATTTAAAATATATTATTTTGAAAGATTTATTTTTGCTAAATTAATATATTTTTTAGAACAAAATGGCTTCTAGATCTTGTTTAACATGTCTAAATAGCTATTGTATTGCAACGTCTGTGCAGAATTTGTTGTGACGAAACAACGGGGAAATATTTCGGATTTTGTTAACAAAGCATACTATGCATACTTTGGAGTGAAGCTGCGCGACCCAGATAAGAACTATCTTGTTCAACATGTGTGGAAGAATTGATGCAGTGGACAAAAGGTGAAAAGAAGGCCATGCTCTTCGCTGTTCCAATGATATGCCTGGAGCAGACAAACCACAATGCTGATGGCTATTTCTGCACATGCAATGTCCAAGGGCATACCTTGAAGACAAGTAAATATTGCCTTTCGGAATCTTCCATCGACGTTGCGATCCATTTCGCATGGTCCAGATGTGGCAGTTTCATTACTTCCAAATAGTCTGGACGCTGTACAACTAAGTTCAGACACCGAAATTCACAGCAATGATGAATCAGATTTCTGTACTGTTTGGTCAAAGTGAACTAAATGATCTTGGGGCGAGATCTATGTCTGGCAAGGGAATCAGAAGAGCTTTTAGGTTCAAGAATTAAATCTAACAATCTATTAACTCAAGGTACATCATTCTCCTGATATTCTCATCATGAGAAGGCGTTTGTCCACTATTTTGTCCAGGAAAATGACTTAGTGTATTGCACTGACCCGAAATAATTATAACAAATTTTGGTATATGTTATAACAATGAAGGCGTCTTATCTTAACACCGTTCTTTTGCATAATACCAATAAGTATGCTTCAATTGCTGTGAGACACTCGGGAATTATGGAAGAGATGAAAATTTGGTCGTTCTTTTAGACAGGATCCATTACAAGGATCACAACTATATGATTTGAGGTGATTTGAAGAAGGTTGTATATATGGTGATGGGGGGGGGGAAGCACGGTACACGAAATTTCCATGCTTTTTGTGTGAGTGGGAGAGTAGAACTAGAATCTGCATTGGGCTCAAAAACGTTGGCCTAGTAGAAATTCCTTCCAGAGAGACTGCTGATTCTAAAAAGATTCCACTGCCATCGCTCCTCATCAAATTTGGCTGATGAAACAGACAGTTTGTAAAGGCTTTGTCAGTAGAAGGAATTTGTGCAAAAAGTTTTCTGGTCATCGCGCGCCAAGATTAAAAAGGGAGTATTTGTTTTTTTGGACATAAGAAATCTCATGAAGGATGAAAACGAGAACTGTCTTGGTGAGGATGAAAAGAATACTTGGATCAACTACAAGAATGTGATAAAAACTTTCTTGGGCAATCATAAGAGTCCAGACTACAAAGAATTCGTAGGAAGAATGCTCGAAAATTCAAGGCTTTGGGGTGCCAGATGAGTCTCAAAGTTCATTTCCTACATGCGCATCTTGACCATTTCTCAGAAAATTTGGGAGATGTGGGCGAAGAACAAGGAAAAAAGTTCCGCCTTGATATAAAGGAGATGGAAAGAAGGTACCGAGGAAGGTTGAACCTTAGTATGTTAGCAAACTATCGCTGGCTGTTGCACCGAGAGACTTCACAAAATGTCTACAAAGGTTTCAGACGTAGTAGATTTTGTTTTATTTTATACCTTTTATAAATATAATAAATATTTTATAACAATTTGATTTATATACCTCTTTCATTCATTTTTCTCTAAATAAAAGTTCACACAAACTCTCTGTTATTTTATTTAGTCTCTTTTTGTTTATTTTAATATACCATTTTTACTTCTGAACTTAAAAAAGAAAATTTAGAATTTAAAAATGGTATATATAGTAAGCTCTTCAAATTTATGCTTACCTATTTAAAACAATTCTTGGAGGCCTGTGTTATGCTCTATTTTTTTGGAAGCAAGTCTATTCGGGCTCTAAATATATTGATATTAATTTTGGCGGGTGGGGCAAACTGATTCGAGAGGGGATGAAACCTGTGTTCAACATTAATGTCTTAAAGCTGTTTTATTAATATAAGTACTAAGTAGTAGATGTTTTCAAAAGGCAGTTTTTGAAAGCTTATAAAGAATCAATATTTCCACAATTCCAGAATGATATTCGGTCCTGTGAAGTAGAGAGATGTGCTGATGGTTCTTTTCTGAAAATAAAGACACCCCCTTATCCTTAATAGTTTTCTCGAAAGAAAACACATGTCAACTTTTACACTGGAGACGAAAGGTTTTTCAAAAATCATGTCAAAGTTGTGACACCTCAAAAAGTGAATATGGGCTTTTAATCTGATAATCACCTTCTTTTTATGCCGTTAAGAGCAGCTTTACATGATATATAAATACCGCATGATTCACAAATTTTTCTGAAAACCCTTAAATTAAGCTTGGTCATTAATAATAATAATAATCGATTGGCCTTAATTGAAATATTGGACGTCATATTCCAATTTTAATGGTATTTTCCTGGTGCCGAAAACCTTTCCAAAATTATTTTACAAGAGCTTTTCCTTTTTGAACCCCTCTCTCAAATGTAACAGTTCGTGACGCATTTGAACAACCCCTTTCCCCATCCCGTTACGAAATATATGTGTCTTGCGTATTTAGAGGGGGGGGGGGGGTTGGATTGGAATTGCATTACTTGTTATAGACATGGACTGTACCCCTAAAATAATTATACGCGACTGTGTGTGCATATGTTCTCGTATATGTTTTGGCATTAATGTTTTTTGAAGGCGTTTGGATACTTTATATAAAATATTTTTTGTCTTTCTTCGTTATGGTGTTTTATATGCTCGACATATGCGAAATTTTTTACGTGACCTTTTAATTTTTATACTAAGTGAAAAAATGCAAAAAGGATTTACTTCTTGCTATCACTTTCCAATCTAAGCGTTCTCACAATACCCACACCTCACTTCATAAACGCCAATTACGAATTAACACATATTCTGCGTTTTTGATAATTTTCAAAACATTCTGAAATTTTTATCAGGAGTGAATCTTTACTTAGATTGATTTTTACCTTTTTTTTATAGATGTTTGGGCCATCTATCCCTAAGGGTGCCATCTCAGTTGGACGAATTCTGGATGGACGAATAGACGAAAACCCATTCCGTTTAGACCAGTGGTTCTGAACCGCGAATCTTTTGTTTTTCGGTTCGCATAGCAAAGTTGCAGAAAAAATTAGCCTAACAATATCCTGTTGCAACGGTCATAATTTCGCAAAGTTCTGTCCTTAAAATTCAACTACACGTCATGGCAGTTACAGAGATTTAGAGGAGAAATCTCCCATTACCAAACCAAGAATCTAAATAAAAGTAGTCCAACCGAAATTCTGTTTTCAAAAATCTTATTTCAATATCAAATAGTTTAAAAATCGATCAAATATAAAATTATTATTTTATATGAATCTTTTAAAGGAAAGCCGTAGTAACTATTATTCAATTTTACTGTTAAATAAAAATAAAAAGCCTCCTTTTAGAACTTTTTCTTGATAAATTTATAACAAATTTATTTTCAAGTTTTCTAACAGGAAAGGTATCATGGGGTGTTTTTAACTGGCTTACCCAAACTGGCTTGAAATTTTGAAAAGGGCGGGGCAAATTTTTTTATGATTTCAAATGTCAAAATTTTTCGAACAATGCATTCATTTTTCGTGGAATGAGGTGGGGCTAGGCATTCCGCCCTTTATCCTCGGTCCCGTGGATACCACCGCTCAATTCCTTTCTGTTATGATGATCCCAGACCCTCCAGCAGCGAATATTAAAAAAGTTGGAAAAAACTAGGATTTGTAACAATAAAAAAGTAGGATATTCATATAAAAGAATAAGTAAAAACTAGGAACTAATAAAGTTCAATGTATAGATAAAATTTCAAAGAAAAAAAACTTTTATTGCTTTATGTAAGAATTAATCATTCGAATTCTCTTTTTACCAATATCATTTCTTTCATCAATACATCTTTTAAATGATTCTGTTATTTTTTCAAGATTTGTCTTTGCCACATTCAATAATCCTTGACTTATATTCATTTCAGTAAAATTTTTTGATTTTATAGCTTTAACTAATCTAGAATTTGCTTCGTTAAAAACTTGATTTGCCTTCTCCATTTCTGTTTTCAATTCCACTTCGTTCTTTCTTACTTGCTTTTCTTTTTCATCGATGTTACGTTTAGACTCCCGTTCTTTTTCTTTTTTTTCTTTATCTTCTTGTTCTTATTGTTCTTCCAATTTCTTTTTATTCTCTAAAAGAAGCTTCTCTTTTTGTTCTGCCTGTATTCTTGCTTCGTATTTTAAATGAGCTTTTCTGATTGCAGAAATAAAGTTCTTTGTAATAGGAATGTCTATTATATTTTTGTACATACGAATAGCATCTTTCCCAAGTCTTAGCCCATTAACCGATGAAATTGACAACGAAGATCTCTCTGAAGTTAACATCTTTTTATTAACAGAAAAACCCCTTTCTACGTCGGCGTTACCATGCGAAATGCAAAGACATGCCATAACTAATTTCTTCAAGTTGGGATATTTAATATCCCCGGAAAGATTGGTACGAAGAAACACTTTATTCCAAAAATGATCAATTCTTAAGAATTCTTTATTTGAGTTGTATATCTCATTGTCATTGGTTCAGCCCTGTATAACTTCCATTCATCTGTAATTTTTGCAATAGAACAGTCTTCAATGTGAGGTAAAGCTGAACATTAAGAACTAGAGACTTGTCTGAATTTCTTACTTTAGGATGTAGACATCTACACCCAGATCAAAATCTTCTAAAGTAAATGTGTAGTCTTCTCGTTGACAAATATGAGTTTTAAACCATTGATAAATATCAATTGATAATTGTTCTGCGTTTTGTCCATAGAGACGAAGCCCTTTTTTAAAAGAATTATGAACAGTATGCAAGATGCAAGGAACAAAAGGAACCAACCCTGGAAAATCAGCTTCTTTGAGATATGTTTGTATATTTTTCCATATTGCCTTATTAATGTTTGGACCATCTCCACTCAAAGAAACCAGTTGACAAAGGTAATTTATATTCATCTTCTGTTAAAGCTTCAATAATTGCACCACTAACATTTTTTGCTTTAGCATGACCAAACATTATGCTTTTCAAAAACATACTACTTCGCCTTTTTTCTCATTCCAAAATATAATTACAATATCACACTGTTTTTTCTGCTGAGCATTACTCGACTCGTCAAATTCAATTGTGAAAGGACTTTTAGTTTGCCTATCTTTATACCTAAATAAAATTATATAATATTTTATATTTTAGTGTATTGAATTTTTTTTAGAAAATTTAACAAATAATGAAAAAAGAAAATAATAAAAAATATATAACAAAAAACTAGGAAACTTTTGAAAAAACTAGGGAAAACTAGGAAGGTCGGAAAAAAACTAGGAATCGCTGGAAGGCCTGTGATCCTTTTAGAAGGGTATCCAAGACTCGAGGAGATGAGCATTAAATGGGTGTTTTGTTTTTTAGGTTATAAACAATATATAAATATATATGGTGAAGCTAAGTTATGGAAAAAAGTATACCGATAAAATTTTCGTCTTTATACGCAAGTATCGAATATTTTTATAATTGATTTCACAAATATGTATAATTTTTGTCTATATTGTGCTACCAAGACAAATTGAAAAAAATACAACAATAAAACATACCATTACTATAACTTTTTTTAGTTCATTAGTTAATAAGTTAAATATATAGTGAATAAGCTGATTTACCAATACTATAAATCTAAAAAGAAAAAGTTATCCTATACAAGGAAGAAGGCTGTACTTTTATACATGATATCAATCATCACATTAAAGATTCTTGAGCTTAGTATATATAGTGTTATTATCTTCTATTACGTCATCAGTATAATCTTTTGTGTATTATCAATACACTCTCTGTGACCTGTATGCATGCTAGTGTTGTTCTTGACCTTGAATATAATTTTGGATCAAATCCAATTTTTAATGCAATTTATGTTTGAATTTGCGCGTATGTTTGTGATTAGCTTTCGTAAACTTATTTTCAAAATTTGGATTCTTTTGGTATTGATTCAGATTTGGTTGATCCAATCTCTTATCGATCACTTCAAAATCTTTAGTGATGATGAAAATGTAAACGACATATACACTAAAACGTTAATTATTTACGAATTAGAAACGGGAGTCAGAATTTACAAAATAATTATATCCTTCGTTCAAATCGATATTTCTTTCTTCAACTTTTTATTGCTTCAGATAATTTTTTGAAATACGCGCTTTTTTCTCATGTCCTTAAGGTTTCCACCTTTTTTGCTCGAGGAAAGACAAATTTCTACTTCTGTAAAACTTCATTTATCTTTGCTCATGATTTTAATATTTATGTCATTCATTCTTTTCTTCCTTCACTAAAACATTTGTGTTGTTTTGGTCAACACTTTTATCAGTTCTCAGTACTCATTCATAATTCTATATTTCATGATATTCGTAGCTAGGAAATTCCACTAAGGGATATTACTTTTTTAAATTTGGATTCAGCCATTTCTTTCGCAAATAAATAATTTTGATTTATAGAAAGTTACTTTATTCCTCTTTTTTGGTTGTTCTTCAAATCAAAAACATTTATTAAAATGTGAATTTCAATTATTATTACTCTTTCTAACTTTATTTATTTTATGGTAGATTTTGATGTAATTTTATATAAGTTATTTGTTCAATGTGGTACTGGCTGTATTGGCGTGCGTCTTTGATTATGCTGGCATGCTGTTTCATTTCCAATGCTATCATAGTGTTTTGCAGACAAACCACTATAGAATATCTGAAATGTATCGGATATCGACTCGCCACATTATTTTTAGATCAGTATATGCAACCTTTGATTTTTTTTAAATCGTATATACAATTTATTGTTGTGTACATAGAATGAATATCAGGGTTGCGAAATCAGAAAGAAAATAACCGATTTAATTTAATTTAACGCCATCTCTTCACTTCCGCCTTGCAATAAAGAAGCGCCACGCTACATGCCTACTAAAAATATATGATACTTAAAAAATGCGCAAAATCTCCGATTTTGCAACCATGCATAATGATTTCGAGACGTTTTGTATCCAAAAGTTTCAAAACTAACTTCAATAAAAATATCTTTTAAGTTTCCTACCACATTTCACTGTAAACCTATTTTAAATGCATTTGAAGTATGTTTTCTTTTGTTTTTTTTTCAATTTTTTGGTCAATAAAATATTTATAAAAAGGCAAAATTTTATTTTGTCGAAAACTGTTTTTAGAAAACTTTTATTCACGGATGTTTGGTGCCTATTAATGATCTAATTTTCATCATGAGTTTCTTTTTAATTTTGTTGTTCAATAAAAAGCTGAATTAAAGTAAGGAAAATATAAAAATAAAAATTTCGAAGAAAAAATTTCAAAGATAGACGACTCCTTCCAAGACCACAAAAAATCATTGTAAACTAATTTTAAACTAGTTTGAATTATTTTTCTTCTGTTTTTTTACTATTCGTTAGGTCATAAAATTCAAAAATAGTGATTTAGCTCAATAAAAAATTTAAACACTATTTTTATAAAAACGAAAAATATTAAATATTATTTATAACTATAAGTTTTTTTATTACTCTATAAAGTAATCTATGGAACATATGCCAAAAATTTCCGTTTTACACGCGCAGGTACTCTTTATAAACAACCTGCTAAATACATAAGTTTTAAAAATTTGAATCTATCCGTCCCACAGTAAGTTTTTTTTTTAATTAATACACACCCTCAAGTATAAACCTTTTTCAAAGGATTGTAAAATTCGGTCAATGAAAACTGGGTCTCGATTAAATGCTGAGGTTTCCGCGAGCTATATTTTTTAGGGATAAAATCACTTTTAATAACGAGATATCCTTTAAACCATATTTTCTATCTAGTTGAAATATTGGTTGGTTGATTTGGCCCTTTGGTTGAAAAAATGTTCTTGTTTCAAACGTCGTAGAACCATTTGATGTCTGTTGCATCATTTAAAATATGGTCATGAATAGCGAGAAATCTATTAGCATTTTCCTGGTTTCTCATCTCTCCACACAAAATAAGCATGGATGAATATCACTTCTTAAGAAAGATGTACAACAGTCTTGACTTTGATTAATTTGGACTTGATAATGATGAAAAAACGTATGTAAAAACGTCAAAATGATGTATTTATGTTTGAAGTAATAGGAAAGAGAAGGGGGCGATTACTTATTTTTTTGGGTGGTTGAGGGAGGACATTTTTTTAGATGGAATGTTCTTCTTCTTTTGCATGATTGCCAAATTTTTTCAGATATATCATATCTGCTAACTTTCTTTTATTATCAGCAAATACTTGATCATATTATATATCGGATTTTCAAATTGCTTTCTAAGCTTGTAGACCCAAAAAAGGATAAACGTTTAATAGCATATGATCGAGCAGTCTACATTCTTTGACAACTCTTTTTTAGAAGTTATTTAACGACTTTGAAAATGTGTTTATTGGAAATTTTATACTCTGAACTTTTTGCGGATCTCCCATCACTCTTTGCTGAATCCCTTCTGTGCTCTGTGGAAAACCGACTTTGCGCGTCTCTGCTCTATTCTGATTTATGTTTGCTGTCGAAGTTTGCCTTTTCCTTTGGATGTTTTGTGCGTTCGTGTACGTAAGATGATGGAATGTGCTGGAAGAAGAATGCATGAAGTGAAATTCATGATATCATCCAATATATCCTCTCCCATATTCTCCAAATTATATCACGAGGTTTATCTTTGGATGCCTGCACCAAAGAGAGTTTCTAAAAGAGAAAAGGGATGGAGATTTTGGTGCTGAGTTTCTTCTCTTTGCATAATTTTATTATTCAAATCTTAAAACTGATAATAAAAAATATATCTTTTCGTAATAAGCAGCGTGTACACACACACACACCACCAGCCAACACAAAGAAGACGTTTTCGAACAGATAATGAATGATATTTGTGCAATTTTTCCTCTTTAACCTAAATAAATATGTATGGCATGTTAAAAAATAGTGATACTCTCTTTCTCTCTCTCTAACAGTGTCAATGCATTTGTTTTCACGAATCTAAAAGCATATTGCATATAAGTGTAGTGTTTTGTGGAGCTTTGTGTGAGTTTTTGAATCCAAGCGCTAGCAAGCATTGTTGTAGAATGACGACGTTTATTTTAAAATTGTATGCGCATTCCCTTTGAAGCTTCTTTCTTTCCCTTGAAATCGTCATCACCATCATCAAATCCCTCAATCAAGGCTATCATTATTATCATCCTTACTACTTCTCACAATCATCCACAACATGCTTTTATCACTTTTTTGAATTTGAAAAGATTTGTTTTATTGATTGTAGTAATTGTCACTCACTCACATGGAAATACAAAGTTGTATATACATAACAAATAGATATTTATTTATTTGCAAGAAATGGGTGTCTGATGATGCTAATATTGTATCTACTACACGTGATTTCTGATCAATAAATTACCAATACTTATAGCTACGAAAGCTAAAAAAAAGTTTCCCAACACACTATATTAAAATGCGAATTTTCAACTGCAAAATTAATTAATTTCACGATATTAAAAATAGATAAAAATAGTGAATATGTGTTCAATAAAATTTTGTTACAGTTTCAAGTTATTCGAAGCGAAAGCCAAAAAGTTATCGACATGCTAAAATGTGGGATATATGTGTTCGTATAGGCATGGGAGCTGGACATTTGCACAGTGGACGATTGATTAGCCGCTTAATAATTGAAAAGGGATCTTTGAACAGTCATAATTTCTTTTTAAATTAATAGTTAGATCTTAAATAGCTATTTAGATGATAGAAAGTGTCCTAAGATACCTCGCTGATTGACACTTTACTGCTTAAAGTCAACGTTTGTATTATTTGGATATATATATATATATATAAGAATTAGTGATGTATCCACTTCAAATTTTTGAGCAAATACTACTAAATCGCCCAATTCTTTTCAATAATGAAATGATGTACTTACTTTTGAAGTTTGTTTATTTTAGAAGCTTTTGAAAGCATTCTTTATTATGAAAAATGTTTATGACATCATAAAACACATTGAAACAACACTTAATGAAAAATAAAATGAACGTCGTCTGACATTACAATTATAATGTAACATGTCTTTCTCTTGGGAGAATGTTAAAATAAAAAGTTTCATATGACAAGCTTAGTGTATTAATATAATGAATGCAGTGATGCTTGTGAAACGTATCTTCAAGGCATACTTTTTTTCAAACGAATGGCGAGTCAAAAGAAAGATTTTAGATATCATATCTAGAAAAGGCTATGCTCTAATCTAAGATGTATCGCATATCCGCAAAATTTTTTCCATCCCCTTAACATCCTTATTCGCGAATCATTTAAGTTTCTTCATTCGCTCCATATACCGCAAAGTTTTTTTCAATTTTTACTTTAGCCAAAAAAAATTTTATGATAATATTATGCATAAGCAATTGTATCTACATATCGCTTTACATTCTTAAGAAGTATGGAACTTGTGTTTGCTTAGAATAGCAAGTATGATGTCCACATCTGTCAAAAAAATAATTCTGACATCTGCATCCACTTGGATGGATCTAAAATTTGATATCCTGCTGATTCAAAAAATTCCAAATTTATTTCTCGGCTCAAAAGATCGGTAATCATCGGAAAATTTAGCGTTTTCGATGCCGATTATATCGTAAGAACACTAGAGATACTGTCACGAAACCAGGTAGGGGACGGCTGAAATTTCCTGAAAAATCGTCAGCAAAAAATATGCATATTCCTGCTGTACCTAAAATGAAACTATAGAAAAATAAGGTTTAGCTATCAAATCGTTTAATTTTACTAAGATGGGCCTTCTACCCAGTGGCGGTTTTAAGGGGGCATGCCCCCCCCCTCGCGCAGTTTTTTGCCTAGACCCCATGTTGGCCCCTCCACATCAAATACCTATTTTACTGGTTTTATAATTTAATTTTTTTGAGTGGGTTTTGCATCCAGGGAAGAAATATCTTTCTTATCTGGACGGGTGAATCTTAGACCAAGAGCACTCTTAATTTGATTTTTATTCATTGGGATAATTCAAAGAAAAAAAGTAAAATATATGTATTTGGTAAATTGCAAAATTTATAAAAATTATCGATTTAAAAACTTGGCCCCTCACTTTTGAAAATCTAGAACCGCCACTGCTTCTACCTGCAATAAGAAAGCTAATTTTAATAAGAAATATGAAGATAAAAGTTGGTAAAGAATCTCATAAGCACAAAGAGTATAGTTGTTACAAGCAGCATTTGTTACATGAACTTTAAACAAAGGCTGTAGGTTAAACTTATTAGTTATTACAGTAATGCCCCACTTTGGCTTATCCAAATAAATTTATGTCTAAATTACTCTATTCTAAAACTCTACGAGCTGCGATTTTCTAATGAAATTCAAAATTTCAGGTATAAATACCGTTTTTATCCTGTTTTTTTAATAAAATTAGAATTTTTTCTCCAAAAGGCCTAGATGTTTTTTTTCCAAAAAATATACATTCCATCGATATTAATCCTATATATTTTACTCAGATATTTTGAAACTTCATGTTTTTTTTTATAATTTTTTTATTCAACCAAAAAAATAAATAAAAAAATTTAATTAAAATTAACCCTAATAATATCATTTTCAATGGTGGTAGTTTGTTTGACGCATTATTCTTATATATACATTTGAGTTATGTATAAGTCCAGAAGCGCATAAGTGAACAAACCTGCATATTATGTATAGGGAGTGAGTAAGGTTGGTTAGATACTGCGTTTTGATTACTCAAGGTTTTTGGTTCGATCCCGCATCAAGCCTACTTTTCTCATAGTTCGATATAAGCGCCGCAATTGTGCCTTCTCGATGAAATATGTTGTTTTATATTAATTCATTTGGCCTCACCGCTATCTTAAGTCTCAGGCGATTTCTTGATTTCAAGCTTGTTTTATATCCTATTTCATGTCATCTACTTTTTTGATCTACCTCTTTCTTGTAGTTATATTGAATTCTTGTTATATTATTTTTAGGATCATAACTATTTTGCATTTTTTCCGCCTTCTCCTAATGCGTCTTTTACGGACGAATCAACTCCAATCAAAATTTTTACTTCCAGTAACAACAACAACAATAATAATCATCAAAACAGTATCAACAATCACCCGAGTAACATTGAGGATGGAGGCAATTATCACTCCTCACAATTCGAAAATAACTCCTTCAAATCTTTCCTTAGTATTTTCACTATTTTTTTAATATTTTTATTTTCATGCTTGCTCTAATATCTAACTTTTCTAAATTCTCTTCCCAGATAAGGAATTCCTTGATGCAGATTTTAGATGCAATGAAATCAAAAAAGACAACTTTACCTACTCATCACCCCCCAAAAACAACTACGACGGCATTACTCGTTGCATTTGGTAATGAATCCTAGACATTTTGTATATGAATTTACATAAACTACCTGAAAAAAGAAATGCTCTATATTAGACTTGTATACCTGTGATATTTACAGAAAGTCCTTGCATAGCGCGGTTTTGATCAGTGCAGGTTTTGCTATAACGCGGTTATGTATAAAGAAATTTTTTACATCTAATTTATAGTTTTTTTGGTCTAACCAGTCTCCTCATTGAAACACATTATAAATAGGCCTTGAACAACGAGGTTTTGCATAGTGATAGGAATCAATTAAGTTGTTCTATGCACAATCCATAGAATGCGAATGATCGTTGTGCTCCTTGATTACACTATCTCATTATTATCAGTGTAGTTCATTACAGAGAAGAAGAAAAATTAAATTTCCTATAATGAGCTGAGCTATGTACTCTCAGGAAAAAGTAACGAATGTCTAGTTTTAAAATGGGTAGTTTTTGTTCTGTTGGATCAATTTTTGGAGGACAAATATTTATTCTTTTATTTGGTTTAAGTGTAGAGAGATGGTTCGTTACTGCTTGTGTGTGAATTAATTTATTAATGTTTGTTTGTCTTTGGCTATCTTCTCTGTTTTGACATGTGTTGTGGAGAATAAGATCATTGTTTTCAAATATTGCCTTTTTTATGTGTCTTTGTGGTTTTTTGGCGTGGTAAAAGTCGTTGAGTGGGTGTAGTTTATTCGCGACTTTTACTCTTAAGTTTGATGCGTGTATCTTACCTATAACTTTCATTTGTACACTCTATTCCAGACGCCAGCGGCGCATTGTATGATCCGAATTGGCGCATTGATGACTTTCTATGTTAAAATTTTGTCCATTTTTTGAGGTCTTTGATACCAAGGAAAATTAATGCTAATAAATGCAGTTTCTACATATAAAATTGATTTTTTGAAATATTAAAATTAAATTTTTTTGATTTATCTATAATAATATAGAATCTGAAATTAAGTAAACAGATTAGCGTCCTTTTTTTAAAACCTTTTAATACAAATTGTCAGATTATTCTGGTTGATAAAGAATAAAAAAAATAGCTCATCAACCTCATCCTCAGAAAATACTTTATTTGGCGCATACCCTATAAAATGTTAAAACTCTGTCCTATAATATCGCTTGTAGGCCTTTAATCATTCTACTTTTTTTTTATGATACAATGTTTGCTAACTAAAAATGCCTTTTCGCATTCTACTATTCTTTGTATTAACGCTAAAAATTCATTCATTTTTAGCGCGTACACTCATAACGACGAATACATGATATGCTGTGACAAGTGTGGGTAAGATTTTTATTTCTCGTTTTCTTTGTTCCTACCTTCCTTGATTAAGAATTTATCAGAGTATTAGTTCATCCTTTAATTCCCACTAGGAGCACAGTATTAAATGAAATATTAATCCTCTTCTAATTATATAAAAACTCATTGAAAATGATAAATAAGCAATTAGTTTTAAAAATATGGGACGCAAAAGGCTAAACCGGTTATTCTATTTCCTCAGAATGTTTCTTCCCTATATGTTTAATTTTAGTGTAAGAAGTCCAAAACCAATTTGGAATCAGACAAAATAATCTCCACTCGTGGTGTTAAAGTAGATGTTTAAAGATATAGCTTTTGTTGATATCTGAATTTTTTGTACCGCCTTCAAGCTTTATAACTCGTTAGTTAATTTTAACTAGGTGCTTACATACAACTTTTTTATTCGAGTGGTTATATCTTTAATAACTATTGCGTTTGTTTTCCAAAAGTCTAAAATAGTTCTGGAGGAAGCATGTTCGAAAAGGATGGATTGAGATGACTGGGTTGCCACTCAGACAATGTGATGGATAACGTTGAGTAATTAAGGAACTCTATCCAGAATAGCAAAAATTCAATAGATTTGGCAGGCAATTCTGGGGTTTATCTTTTTTTGATAAGAAATATTTATCACAAAGTTCGAAAAAATCTTGTAAAATATTTCATTTAAAGAGACATCATAACAAGTTTATTAGACTTAGCAGAAATATTTTTTATTTTTGTTCAAAATCTTGTCAACCTTCACAATTTTTTTTAGCTTTTTCAGCAAAAATTCTATTCCTTGAGTTCATTGTATGTGAGAGCTTTTAAAATCTATCTCAAATGTCTGATAGAATAAGCATCCAACTCTATGCAACTTGTAAATCTTTTAGCCATCAAAAAGAGGATCTTTTTGGAGAATCGGTTAAACTTTGCCACCTATTATTATTGTTTAAAAAGTCAATTTCTAACTCTATAAACCTTTTCTTAAATTTTATTACGGTTTATCTCAAATGAAAGTGAACTTGTAATCAGGGAAAATTATGAAGGTCATTTTTTGGTAACAAATTTACCAAAAAATGTTTTTAAATTGTTTATCTTTTTTTCTTGGTTGGGTAAAATTTCGCCCCGTGTATTCACCATATATGGCATATTTGAATTTATTTCAGCACGCCTACTGTTTTTGTATATAATTATTGTTTCTATATTTGAATTAGTTCTATAATCATATGTTACATTATAATACTACGCTTATACTATGCTGTTCTACACCAATATTAAGACTAATTCCTTTGTAATTAAACTATTATTCCCAAGACCTTCCGTCTATTAAGTTGTCTCTTATTTCGTTTTATTCTACCATTCAATAGTTTAGTGCTTGCTATTAATTTTAATAGTGTGATGATGGTTCCTTATGCCTAATTTTTTTTAATTAAACCCCTTCTCAAAAGCTTTTTAGGAGATGAGCACATATAAGTTCGTGGCTACTATTTAATAAGCCCTGGCCGTAGAGATTTAACACTTAAATTTTAGGAAGAAAAAATATATAATTTATAGTCTCTTCCAGTTAGCCATATTTCTTCTGTATTTTAATGCAAGTTTATAATTTTTTATTCAAGAGATTGGCAGCACATCGAATGCATGGGAATTAATAAGAAACGCATTCCAGACGTTTACTTTTGTGTTTCCTGTGCTCCACGATGGGTGGATGTTGTTGCTGCTCAAAACATTCAGAAATTGAAAGCAAATGGCTGCAATCATGAAACTAATCGAAGTTCTAAAAATCATCACAACCCTTCAAAACAGCAACAGCAGCAACAACATTACCCTTCTAGAAAATCAAATTGGAAGTTTCATCACCAAAACTTTTGTAATAATGATTTTCATGATGCTCGCGTTGAGAGCTATAATGGAGGACAGCAGCAGAGTTGCGATCTTGTGCGCAAGAGAAAAAAGAGGTTGCTATCATCCTCAAAGAATTCAGCTTTTTTGAATAAGTCTCATTTTCCTCATTCTCCCAGTGATATCGCTGAATATGGAAGTGGTAAAGGTGGCTCCTTCGACACCCAAAAGGACTCTCTTCTTTGCAATAACAACAGCAGAACGCTTAAGAAGCGAAAAATCAAGAACAACAACAACAACAAGACAAACACGACGAGGCAAGAGATCGCTTTCCAAGAATTAAAGAGCATATATCAGATGCCATATGAATCCATCAGCCAAAATCAGTATAGCGGAGAACTTTTACAAATTTTAAATAGTTATCAAAAGTACTGCAATACTTTTAATTCACCCTCTCCTCCAATTCCTCAAGTATGTCTCTATTCTATTTCTTTTTTCAAACATATATGTGCTTGATTTGGAGTTAACATTCTTTAGGCTTGCTTATGTAGGGGGAGGGGCGGAAATTTGTGAGTTATAAATAAATTTGATATAAAAATAACCAATTGAAATCTGGAATTTGATATTATGAATGAAATGAATTTTGCTTTTCTCTATTTTATATCATTAAGACCTATTATTATAATCAGTTGATGCCTCCTTCTATTTTATATCATTTACTCTTTATAGTTAAAAGTATTTGATAAACAGAAATAAAACAGTAACACATATTAAACATCTACTTCGATGTAAATGCCTCCTCAATTATTCTATATCATTTCTTTCATATACACATTAGAAAATGAGAATTTGAAAAATCAAAATACAAATGCCTCCTTAAATTTTATTATTAATTGTATCGATTGCATTTTCAAACTTTCAGCATTTCTTTCTTATACACAACTGAGAAGTTTACACTATCTTTGAATCCTGAGTTCAGACCAAATACTCGTAAAAACAATCTAAAAAGTAATACACACTTTTCAAATGCCTTCTAACATGCAAACTTTTCTAGGTTATGCATATAATATATCATTCCCTTGAAAGATTCTCATATTAGATTCATTATAAAAAATTCAAATTTTATTATCTTTTCCGTATTTATGTTTCTAAAACTATAAACATTTAGTTATTGGTTTGTGATTTTTTGATCGCACATTGTCGGTGTAAATATTACGAATGCTCTTCGTTAAAAACAGCGAAGTTTTTAAATACTTTTAATATAAGCAATGTTTTTTGAAAGCCCATAAAAATGCTTTAATTTGGTATATCACATGATATATTTGATTGCGAAATACGGAAGTTTTACGCGTTTTTATATTTGACTACAATTTAAACTTAGCTGCTACTAATAAAGTAAGCGTACTAACCCGTAATTCAACATATGTTAATCTTCATCTTGTTATGCTTTACCAATAACAAGCGTGATGGCAGTGGAATATAATTTCTTCGCATACTGTCGGTATAAATATAACGAATGCGCTTCGTTAGAAATCCTAAAAGTGCTATTTCTAAACTGAACAAAATATAAAGAATGAGTGTGGTCGGCTATAAATTTTCTATCATAGAAGATAAGTAGAGATAGGTACGCATGGTCAGCGCCCTTTGTGAGAGAGTCCATGTCACATTGCACACATAAATATTTCACATGTTAATAATATACTATTATTCTACTGTTCATTTTTTCGCATTTTCTTTATTTAACGTTATGTGTTGTTTATATGGTGATGAATCTCTTTCTCCATATAAAATCCACCTTTTATCATTTTTAAAGTATAAGTAGTATATGTGATTTAATACATAAAGTTGGTCCAATGGGAGGGGGATACTATTCCTTGGTTTATTGATAAAAAGCTGTTTCTTGGGTTTAAACGATTTCTATAAAAAAAAATTTTACTTCCACCGTGTGTGTAATACCATATGGTGCATAGATTCCGTATTTCCATAAGTCTAAATCAATGTGTTCGAAACTTTAAAGTTTAAACAATAATGGATTCAAGAGACTTGAATCGGAAAAATTATAGAAAGAAGAAAGAAGAAATTTTATTGATAATATAAAATTGGAATATAGGCATAAAACTATAATATCAATGAATGAATATAATAAATTTATATAAAAAAATGAATCTTTCATTTGAATCGGAAAGATTCTAGTCTACAATCTAAGAACTCCTTTGTTAATATTAAAATTTTCTCTTACAAATTTAAGTAAGAATACTAAAAAGAAAGAATACTACCTAACTAGAATATTGTTAGGTTTAGGTTAAATTTTACAGATGCTTTATTAAATTGTTCCAAGTATTTTAATTGATCTAAATTCATGAAAGAACTAACTTATTCTGTTTAACGATATTTTTGTCAAATCAACATTACATGTTCTGGCATAACGAAAAATAATACTCGATGTGTTACCTGGAAACTAAAAAAAGGAATACTGTCATATTTACGAGATTAAACAAAGCATAAATAGATGAAAAGATAATAATAATTAATCTTGATATTTTTAGTAAATGAAATGCTCTCATTACCTGATTTTTCAATATATTTCATTAATCTTGGGTCTTCTTTACCAAGTGTAGGTTTATTTTTCATCTAATATTGAGTTTTTCTAAAATTCATATATTCAAGTTGTAGGGCTAATGATGAAATAAAACCTGTCTTATGGATCGTTTGGGAACCATTTTATCAGTTGAATGTTGAGTACACATTTTCCTTGCAGTGTAGAGAAAAGAGACAGGATTGAAGTAGTCCGATTTTTTTATATGCGAAAACTTACAAATCCAGCCAGATGTACCATAAGTTGGCATGCTAAATTTCGGCGCTGCAAAAGTGTAATGAAACTGTAACTAAACTTTCACACATTAACCTTGTGAGAATTTTTGTAGGGGGAAGTGTTCATTAAGTTTTAGAAAAGTATTTTTTGGATTGGGAGACAATAAGTGGTCATTGTTGAAAGCAGTTGGAGGTCGATTCGTCTCTGTAACACTCATGGCGGGCATCCACGTATACCCAAGTTTCTATCCTTTTATCTTTACTTTGTATAGAGTTCTTCAAGCACTTGTACTTGTAAAAGTTGTCCTCTCACCGGTACCAACTCCTTGATTGCGACTCGTGATATCAACTCACTTGATACGCCGATTTTACCGTATTGTGGTGTGATGCACTTAGCAAAATCTTTCGTGCCAAAATCTTCCCTCACAAACACCAACTTCTCCTTAGTCACAAACAAAAATGCCTTTCATAGTATTGCGAAGAAAGAGCAACTTTTATCCAGCAGTGCGTACAACAATCCCTTTCTACTCGTGTACCGTTTGTCACATGGAGATCTGGAAATTTGTATCAATGCCCGAGATAAAGGAAACATGGGGAGGTGGGTTCGAAGAAGTTGCACTCCAAACGCCACTTTAAAGCACTTTTTTATTGATGACCGCCTCGAAATTTTTATAGTGAGCGCTTCTTCAAATTCCAGATCCAATTCTTCACATACTCTCATTCACAGAGATGAAGAGATCACGATTCCCTTCATCTCCACGGATACTTCTTTTACTCAATCTAACTTGTAATTTCCTTCTTTATTTTTTCGATATACACGTATTCTTCAAATGTGACCTGCATTTAGATACTCTATTCTTGATACTTTTCACACATGTGCCAATACCATTGGTCATCATACTCCACAATGCCCATTTTATCGATCTCAAAAGATAAAAGGAGTTTCAATTTCTTCGAATAATGGAAAACTTTTGACTAAAAAGTATCGAAGACAAAGAGGACACCGAGAAAATGTTCTTTCCAAAGGATTCAATGACGTTTCTTCCATCTCTTCCGAAAGGTTTCTACTATTTCTCTCTTTATGTTCACTTTTCCTAATTTAACTCATTTTAGTTGACGCAAAGCAGGCTATTTTAACTAATCGCTATTTAATTCCATAGGAAATTCAGGTTGCCCTGTGTTCCTCTACAGCAGTGTTTCCCAAACTTTTCTGATCGTTACCTTTCTTTTCATACATGATCCTTGTCTATGGCCCCACAATAATCATAGCCGGTGAATACCGTGACTGTCTACTAGTATCTATAACAATTATAATCATAAGATTAATTAAAAAAGGCATTCTGCTAAAAGGTGTTTCAAGAATAAGCAAAAAAGAAGGAAACGTAGAAAATCCACTGGATGGAAAAAGTTTATTAATCCTACGCTATGTGATTTAATCCAACCTGATAAGTAATAAAAGATTGGTTGGTTGGTTTTGGCATTGTTTGTACGTTTGCGTATCCACAGTTTTCACAGGTGGGATAAGTTCTCTCCACCGGCTATCTACCCGCCAAACTCCTATGGTTTTATTTATGCATAGCCTCAGATTATGGCCCCTTAAATTTTGCTTTATGGCCCACAGTTTGGGAACCAATGCTCTACAGCATGCTTTCCCAATGTGGTCCATATGGATCCCTATCGGTCCACAAAAAATTCCAGGAGGTCCATGGAGTGTTTAAAACAAGTCTTTTTTGAAGACAGACTCATATGTTGATGCATTATAATTTGGGGGCAGGTGTGTCAGTAACTTCACAACGTATTAGTATTATTCCTAAATATGCAATGCCTTTGTTTTAGAGGTAAATTTAACACTTAAACACCTTACAATTATCTTACGCCTACGTCATCTTGAACAACCAATATAAATTTTTGTTTATAAAAAACAAGATCAGGGTTTCCTTTCCTACTCGCCAATGTTTCAATTTTAGTAAAATTAAATAAAAACGAGGAATTTTTTTAAATCTTTCTTTGAAAAATTATAAGGCTAAAATTTATTTTGCCGGGTCCACAACAAAAATGTTTGAGAAACCCTGCTCTACAGAATAACAACGCAAAGAAAGAATAAATATTGTATATTAACTCTTCAAATTGGAATTGAGGATATAGAAGTGCATTTAGAAGAGAATAGATTACGTTGGTTTGGTCATGTCGAAAGGATGTCCGAAGGGAACGTTGTAAAGAAGATAAAAGATGAATTGATTGATGGAAAGATGAAGAGAGGAAGACCAAAGAAAGCATGGAATGAAGTGATTCACCACGATATAGATAAAAGAAAGCTTTTCGAAGTGATGCTAAATAAAGAATGAAATGGCGTAGTTGTTACAGGAAACTGGTTGACCCCGACTCTTTGGGAACAATAACCAGGCCTAGAAGGCAAAATGGATGATGATGGTGATGATGATGATGATATTAACTCTTCAATGTCACCTTTAAAAAAGCGCTAAGGAAAATATAATTAAAAAAAATTGTAAAAATTGTTCTGTTTTTTTAATTTTATTTTCTGTGATGCTTAGTGATGACTTTGAGAGAATTTTGTATAACATCTAACGATATACGGCGAAATTAAATTTTTGAAAATTAATTAGGATAAATGCTATGAAAGTTTTTTTTATACTGATTTCGATGTAAGTATAGAGAAAGAAAGTTCCAAAAATGCAGAAAACCATGCCTAGATTAGTGTTTTAACCTTAAAAACAAATATATCAAATAAAAATAGTTTTTACTTTTTGATCAGTTAAATGAAAAATTGATAAATCCCGGTAAGCAAATATATCGATTTCAACACTAGAAAAAAGGTCCATGAAATCAATATTGACATGAGGCCACCATGTGTGTGAGATTCTATTTCAATATAGCATGTAATCTTATGTCGTTCTTTTATCAAAAATTTTCACTGAACTTATTTTATGTACTAAAACATAATTTATATATAATTTTTTTTTCTCTAGGTTTTTAAATATTTATAAAAGTGATACAAATCAATTCTCAAAGAGGAAGGAATGGAATAAAGATCATGACTTGGAAGCCAAGAAGTGCTTCAGGCCGCATGATGATGTCATAAATCCATCTATCACTTCTTCAACATTTTTTTTACTCCATGAAAATAAAAATGACAACAACTACGATCCTAATAATAAAGCCCCAATGCATAATAATAATAATAGTAATAATAATAACAATCTTGCTTTCAAGAAAGAAGACTTTAAAGACAATATTAAAGAAAATGGCGCCTCATTTAAAATCGTAAGTACTTGAAAATAATAGAAACTTTTGAGGTGTTTGTGGACAACTTTTTTAAACACGTTATCCAATTATAGTTTTCCGTTGAATCAATTCGGTCTGCACTGTATTTTATACCAAACCTAGGATGTACATTTTTTCACTGGTTGGGGGAAAAAATTTCACTGGTTGCTAATAAATTTTATTTTATCTAAATATTTTTCATTGTTTTTTTATATAAATTTGCTATACATATGCACTTTTTGAAGATTTTTTATATTTTTTTTATATTTTTTTTATAAAAAAAGAAATGAATGTATAATAACTGCATCGAACGAATTTATTAGGAGAGCGACGCCTTTTTTTGTGGTTCCCTGAGTAAACCCTCTCCATATTTTAAACACCAACCTTAGAACTTAATGTTCGACTTTTTTAAATGTAGTCATATGGCAATCGATTTTTAACACTATTTTAGGAAAAAATATCCTTAGCTTATACATTACTAAAATTGACTTGTGTTGCGATAGACTGTTTGTGCATCTTTGCCCAATATTTTATCGATAAATAATGAATTTATAGCTATTTTATTACAAAAAAAATATTTCATGCTAGTCTTTTGTTTCTAGCTAGACATGTTTAGTCTATTTTATTGGTTTAAAAGCGTGCACCTGCGTAAATTTTTTTGGCGCGTTAACGTAGTTAGTTTTTTTTCTTTGGTGATTCAAACCTATACTTTCTTAATAAAAAGAACTTGATTAAATTTCTGCAATCTTATATTACATATTTAAAGAGGTATTCTTCTTTTTATCACGGGCGCGTTGAGTAAGCAAACCCTGTGATCTGATTAGTTAAAAATTTTGAATAGTTTTTAATTTTCAACCAATCAAATTGACATTTATTGTTTAATATATACGGTAAAACATCTTGGTTTATCAATTTGATTCGTTTCGTTTTTCAAGTAGTTGCTGATCTATAGCAGAATTTTTTCGTAAATCGAGATATATGAGTTCCTGCGTATGATATTCTATTTAAATGTAATTGTATTTACTGGCAGAATTCCTCTCTTCTGACTGCGAAAAAGTGTAAAGTAGATTTCAAAGAGGATGACTACAAAACGGGTGAAGAAAAATCGATGCAATTAAGTTCTAATCAAGTATTCCTTAATGTGAAGGATGAGTGTGAGTTATTTTTTGAAAAAGTCAGCACTCCTACAAAATCCAAAAGTACTTGTGATACTTCCTGCTCAACTTCTACCAATAATGATAACAACGAAATTGCCAGTTTTGGCAACTGTCGTAAAAAACGAAACAAGTCTTTTGATAACCCTGAATCCCTCATATCCCTTGAAAGAAGTATTAAATGGCCTCAATTAAAGTCTGGACAAAAGGTTAATATTTAATCATCATTTAATATTTTTATTTCATTGTATTTTTCACCATCAGAACGCTACAAACTTTAAAAAATTCATTACTAGGATCCTCAGAAAATCCTTGTATGTCATTGTAAAAAAGTAGCAAACAATTATATTATGACATATACAGAAATAGTGTGCTTCATTTGCATAGCTTGTAGTCATTTTAATTAAATTGAATTGGCACGACCTCATTCCTTCTATGTTTAATTGCCCGTAGAAATATTGTATATTTTATATATTTATAACGTCAATTGACACGGTCAAATAAACTATCTAATATTTCTGAAAGAAAAATGATGTTTTCTGAAGAAGTAAAATAAAACTAATTAGATCCATGAATCTAACTAAATATAAAAGATGATTTTACATTTGCCATAAAACAAAAGATGTTAAGTGTTATAATTATTATTGAACTAATACGTGTGCCTCTTGTTAAAAAATTTCATTTGTCAATGCAATACATATAACGATCCTATACTTGATAAAAAAAATTATTGAACAATTCAACGAAAAAAGAATATTTTCTCTCATACTGAAAATTTTTGGCTTCGAAGCCAGCATTCAACTATTTTTGGCATAATTCGAGACAAAAGCTGCAAATTACGTTTTCTTTATCAAAACTTCTCAATAATACCTACACTTTTCTTCTTGGGGTTTAGCTAGATGTATATCAAGAGAACACGCAGAGATACGTGAAAAGCTAAGAACTGACCTCAGCAGTACTTTTCCTATTAGAGCAACACAATTAGATGAGATTCCGCCTACAGAGAAGAAACCACGGGTAGAAGAGGAATACAAACTAGAAGGTAGAAGTCATGTGTGATCTGCCCTGTAATGTTTGACAGCTATGAAAAACAAGTCTATCCATATTTCAGCTGTATTTTTGCTGCCGCAATAAACTACTCGAAACTAAAGCAATCCATCTTTCCATCGATAACTGAATTCGCTTGTAAACACCTGCACATGTAAAATAAAGAAAAAAAAAGAACAAAGAGAGGGTTTATGGAAATTGTTTTTTACCATTTAGTATTGTATTTTGAGAATTCCTATCAGTAATTTAGAAATTTAAATCAAAATTCTAATTAAAAAATTAAGAAAATTAGAATCATTATCTGGAATTGGGGCAATCGTTGTACAGGTACACTACAAATTGACTCCAATGGTTTGCACAAGGGAAATCATCGTTGTGACTTCCAAAGCGCGATTTCATGTGTCGCAAAATTAGAAATTGTTCTAATCGAAGTTGGTCGAGGATTACTGATTTTACCGGACTAGTGATGGTCAATTGTAACTGGTTTCATTGCCAATCATGGTATTGATTTAGATAAATATTAGTTACAGTTAAAGTTTTAATGTTGCTAATATTGAATTTTTCTCAGTATAAGTACGAAGCATTCAAAATGGTTCTCTTTCTAGACTATTACTCTTATTACATAATGAGTATTCACCATTTGCATTTTTAATTGTATTGTGTAAAATGCAATGATAATTATAAGACTATTATTGACAGGATATCAATAAAATCAGCTCAAAACTCGCTCAGGAGAATTTCCGTTTCTCAGTGAAGCTGAGCTATAACTTGTGTATATTGAATTGACTGAAATGATGAATATATTCATATGTCAATTTGATACGCTCAACTATCACATGTGTATAAGCATCTTTAAATTTATGGAAAAAGTATTTGTAATTTTGCTTTGGCGATAGAAGTTTAAAATTTGGTAGCGATGCTTGTATTTGAGACTCGAAAATGAGTATTTGAACTTACCCTTGTATTAACTCATATGACAGTTATTTCCAAATATCAAACCAAACTTTGATTGAATTATACACCGATAAACTCAATAATAGGGAAGTCTCTCTAAATTCTCTGTTATACTCACAAACTTTTTTGAGAACATAATCTCAATTCGCCATAACTGTAAATATTCTTAATTTTTTCAAAATCACGTGTCTATTTCTTTTATTCCTTATTTAGTCAAGAGAAGAACGTAAATTAGATGCAGTATTAGCTCAAATACAAAAGATGGAGGAAGAGGTTCATCAGCATACGGGCGCAATCAAGCACACTCACACCCTTCCCTCAGCAACAGCATCAACCCCAACGTGCCAACATCAATGTTCCACGCCAGAGTGCAATGCAAACAAAAATTTGGAAAGGAGACGAGCATCGGCTTCCTCCAACAAACCTTCCATATTTCATAGAAAGCATAAAAGAACAAAGTCAGAACAATCTTTTGATGCAGATGTTATTCCTCATGCTAATCATGATCATGATGATGATGCTGTCGATATCAATAACGCCCACAATTCTTTTCCTCACAATCCCAATGTTTCCATGGTATATGCTTAGCTTAGATTTACTTAGATAGGAGACATTTAATTATGTACACTAGATATCTATACTTGACTTCACTGTTCCCTATTAAATATCGCAAACTCTAATAAAGTTTGTGTCAATGTCAAAAATGGACTAATATTAAATCTGGAGACTAACTCTAATACTAAAATTAATGCTGATTCTATATTAATCTTAAGCGCGACAATGGGTTCCCAAAAGTTTACAGATTAAACCATGTCGTACCCCAGAACGAAGACGTGAGGAAGTTTCATCTCGCGGCAGAATTAATTCCAATAATTTCCAATCAATAAACATTTAATCGAGATATTTTCGGCACAAATAGTAATGTAATAATAATAATGGTTTGATATACTTTCCATACCTGATTATTAGTAATTAGTTAGATTAGTTTTAAGCGTTTTAACCCAAATAAAAGGTGACACCTTTTAAATAAAATCGTCTGCGTTTATCAATGCCTTTTAGTACAAATCTTCTGCTTTACATTAGATATCGTCTGATTATACTGAACGTAAACGGGTTAAAGTGTTTTTTTTTAATTTTAGCGTTGGCCAAAGTTTTGTACGATTCTTAATTGTCTTATGCGTAAAGTTGGTAATTTATTTTACATATTAACGTGTTTGGATTTGGAACTATTCAAAGGTTTAATATGTAACTTTTTTATATATACTCTTAAAAATGAAATCAATCTCGACTGAGGTATTAGAATGTACGAATGAAATGAACGATTCCGATTAATCATCCAATCCCATCATTAATTTGAATAGAAAATTCCTAATTATAGAGAAAAAAATTTGACTACTTCATTATTTTTTTGCTCCTAAACACAAACTATTTTTTTAATTCCAATTTTTTACACTTGTTACGGAACAGGCTAATAACATCCCACTTAATTGAGGTACATAAATGTATACTTGATCAGTTTATATTACCTTTCCCAATATTAATTTATTGTTTTATCTTATATTTGTTCTGGCTTGGAAAAAAAATGTTAGAACACTTTTCAATAATTTAATACAAAAACTTGCGTTAACAACTGTCCAACGTCGTTCATAAGATTTTATTCGTTTAGAACAACGTTTCGAGCCCTGAAACAAAGAACGAAAGCATATTATTTCCTACCCTAACAACTACGCTTCACATGTTGGCTAGCGTGATCAACACCTTCACTTTCACCAACTCTCCAATCGATCTTTCACCAATGAAGAATAGTCAGTCAACGCCGACAAAAACAGATTCCTTTTTTGTTTCCTCTCTTTCCTGTGCAAAAAAGGTAAAATATTTTGTTAGAGATTTTATCACCTACCTCTACACTTGTGCATAGTCCGAACACGAAGCAGCATATATTTCCAATCCCCATATGACGCAAAATATATTTGATGATGTAATAGAATCGCTGTTCGAAATCAATCGGTAGTCTAAACATAAATTTTATAGTTATATAATGCTTCAAATATATCTTTATTATGCACTTTTTCAGATATCATTTGATATTCACACACATATATATTTTTACTTTCCTCTTTTTTTGGAAAAAAAGTATTTAAAAAAAACTTCCTCATTTTCTCTCTCTGACTTAACAAAGGAAACGATTTTTATTATATACTAATAAGAGTAGTAAGTTATAAAACAAACAAATAGAATGGTGTTTGGTGTTTAAAAAATCGTGAAATTTAGCGTCAAAGTTTGATATCAATAATATGACATAATATTATGACAAAGATACTGTTAACAGATGTTGGGTAGTGGGTTAAAGGCGTCTTATAACCTTTTAAAATAAGCCTTAGACGAGGAAACAATATACTATATCAATTCTATTTCATCCTTACGTCGAGAAGTCTTTTCAATGAAGGTTTTATATGCGTAGAGAACAGCGAGAATGAAAGGCTTTTTTTAATGGTATAATCAACAAATTTTTTCACTTCTTAATAGCGACGCATTTATTTCATTCCCAGTTGTGATAATATTTCGTTTGCTTTGAAGGTCAGTGAGAATCAGTAGGTCGCTTAAACTTGCAGGATGTCGAGATACGTGCTTCTGTTTTCGTAGAGCGTCGTGAATAGGCTTCTTAGACACGCTGCAACTACATTTTCTAAACACTCACTTATAAATATTGCTATTTTTTCTCTATCCTTTGTTCGCTTTAACGTAATTTTTAAAATTATTTTTCTTTCTGCTTGGGCGACTTAATCTCCGTTTTAACCGTTTAAAGAACAAAGTCCGCTTCTGCGGACTAAACAAAAATTAAAAGCACGTGTGTTTATAAAGACTTTTTAATACAAGTATTCTGCTTTACAGTAGATATCGTCTGATTAAGTAATTTGATATAAAATTTTACCACTTTTAGGCATTCTTCATTTTCAAAAATTAATCACCACTGAGTCTTTATATGCATACCTTAAAGCAGACAATTTATATTTTATCCGCTACTCTTGTGTCTTACTATGCATGAATACGTTAAAACTAGAATCCTTTGCGTACTCTAAAGATGACGCTGTGATCAAATTGGGTAAAACTAGAAATATTTTTTCCCAGGAATTTGGAAAAACAGAAGCATAATTTTGAGAAATATGGGGAAAAATGAAATATATATTTATCAGTAAACGCGACACCATTCTACCAAACATTACTCACTTTAAGCACCCATACATTTAGCATTTCTTGCCTAAAGGCACAATATCTTGCACTACACTTAATTGCGTTAATTTTTATTTGCTCAGAAGAACTCACAGAGATTTCGATATATTCGCTTTGATCAACTTTTTCAAATCATTTTCTTTTGTCAAATATCAACTTTAATAGTTTGCACACTTTCATTTCAAATATTTAATGTTAAAAAGCATTTTTTCATAATATTATAATGTCTATGAAATTGGAATACACAATCCACAAAAAGAACAAAATATAACGTTGTTTTACCTAAACGATGCCCCATCTTGAATTTTCGTGGAAAATAAAAAAATATCAACAAGTTCTTATCTGATTGAACAAAACTCTTTTCGTAAGCGAAGCAAATAATGAATACGAAGGTTTTGGAAGTATTCCGGGTGAACGTTCTTTAACACATTTTGAAGTTTCAAAGTATTTGAGAATAAATTAATTTTGGTGTTGCCTTGGTAATGAATTAGATACGTATTTTAGAGATGGCTAAAATTAGCTGAAACAGAAAAGTGTTCAAAAAATAACAAAGATTCTGCAGAAGCCATCACTTCAAGTTGTAATATGAAAAATTCAATATGTTCCGATAACAACAACAACATTATCACTATCAACTATCCTTCAAAGTTTAACTTTGATTCCACCACAAATAACGACGAAAATGAAAACGAAGACACAAATGGTAAGTAAATTTAATTAAAATGTACAGATTTATGAATAAAAAGAGCGGGAATTACTTTTAACGTCAATTTTTTGTTTTCCATAGATACTTCCTGGCAAAAGGAGCGTCTGTCTATAGGAGAACTCTATAAGATTTGTTATATTTTTCAAGTCATTAATTTTTTTCTTATTTCATCATTGCATATTTTGTGATATAAATGAAATATCTTTACGCGTGTATGTTAATTTTTCGATCACGCTAAACCCCCAAAATATCATAACATCTATCAAATTACTTTTGGAATATTGACAATTTTTTTCCTTATATTAATACGTATCTTATAAAAGGAATTTGTGTTCTTAACTAAAAAAAGAATTAATGATAATTTGTTGTTGTTCTACTTTCCTTAAATATTTAATTAGTTATCAGATAAATAACGTAGTCAAAAAAAAATTTTTTATAAAAAAAAGGTTCAAAAATTTGTAAAAATGTTTAAAGTTAAACTTATCTTTCAATTTTTTTGTCAAAAGTCATGATAATAAGCATCGATTATAAATGGAAACCATTTTTTAATTAGAATACTTTTTAATATATGAAATTTTTTTTAAATTTATTAATTAGTTCAAAAAATGGTTTTCTTTTTTTTTTGTTGATATTTTTAAAACATATGGGTAAGCGAATGATCTATATATTTACGATAAAAATTCGTTTTTTGTTGCACTGAGCATATCTCTATCGAAAAAAGAGGAGGCATGACTGTATATACACCTTTTTTTATATTAAGCGAAATTATGTCATATGTGTCAGGGCTTGTGCGAAACAGAATGTTTGATTATATATATATATATATGTGAAGTAGCTAAAGCTCGACTCTATAATATCTATTTTAATAATATGATTGATAAAAAGTTTATCAAAATTTAAACTCCGTAATGGTTTTAATGGATTAGAAAATGCATAAAAATTTTCTGTTAATTTTTTAAAAACTATTTATATTGTTTAAAAATGAAAAATAATATAAAATCTTATATTATAAAGACTCAAGTTTTTTTGTTTGAGTTTCAAAAAAATATGACTTAATTTTTTCAACTTGAATAAAAACTATAATACAAAGGTGATAATTTCGAGTCATATGTTTCAATACACAGCCAGAGGGATATTTAAGGGAGGGAGGCATTTAAGTTATAAATTCTCCCCCCTCCTCCTGAAAATAAAGTATGAGGTTCCTATATTACTTAGTTTAAATAGTTAATTTTGTAAAAAATATATATATATAATAGATTGGGTTTGATAGAGATTACTTACTAGAATAATTATCACTTCGATTTAATGATTATACCTTCTCAGCAGTTCCACTCTTGTCACACTTTGATAAGCTAATATGTAATGATTTTAGAATCGTTTCCAAACTCATGTCATAGTGAAGAGAAAAAAATGGCTGCCGATTTGTTGATGCGTTTAAAAAATGCTTCCTCATTACCAAGCTCACAAAATTCCCTTTCTCAAAATGGCTTGTTTTGTTGTGAAGACAATCAACAAAATCCTTTGAAGAAAAATAACGTCTTGCAAAATGATTTTAAAGATCTCATTATAACTCCTATTAAAAAAAGAAAAATTTTTAAAGGTTTTTTTTATAAAAAAATTTTTTTAATTATTATACTTTTAATCTATGTGTATTTTAAAATATAAATTGGTGCGGTCTTTTAAAAATTTTATTAAAAATGTGTTAAACTATTTCAGGATTTTTTTCGACTATTAGACCTACTTTGTTCTCTGAACTGTTTTATGTATTTTATTATGTTTTATTATTTATCGCATATTTTAGGATATACAATATTACATTTTTGGCAGAGTATTTATTGCCCAGGCTTAAGACAAAAAATTCCATTATCAAGGCAATTTATGATTGCCGATATTTTTCGAAGTGCAAGCTTCAATGCAAGCTTCATTCGCACAACGTGAAAAGACGCTTCGATAAATATCCCCGCACAAATGATTTTGATTTGGTTAATTCTGTGAATGTATCTCTTTGCAAAATCGGAATCTTTGATGATTTCTAAAAAAACAAATCGATAGGGAATCTACTGAACTACAATTTATGATAAGACTTGTTTGTCTGTAAATAAAGTTTTCAAATATATTTTTGAGCGTTTTGGCATTTTATAGAAACAGGTCCGTGATTAATATCAATCAAATTTTTGCCATATTTCTTTTACTCTAAAGCAGTGCTTCTAAAACTTTTTTACCCTCGGGCGCACCGATGAAATAACTAAAAATTTGAGGCCCACCATTGAGATTGATATGGAAAAATCGGTCATAAAATTTTAAAATAAAAAACATAAAGAAGTATCATGAAAGAGACTACATTGTGTACTGTACATCTTAATTTGAAAATGTGCGACTACTGAGATCTTGCGATTTTGTGGATGTTTGGTCTTATTTGGGATAAACAAACTCTATATACATATATAACGTATAAGTAAGTTTGTCTACTACTACTACTACATATGTTGTCCATTATTTGGTCGTTTTCGCACCCCTTGTTAAGAATCACTTAGCTTTATGGAATCTTAGGGTTCATATGACTGCCTTTCATGGCGCACCTGGCTTCTCCAAGAGCGCACCAATGCGCCTCGATGAACCGTTTGAGAAGCACTGCTCTAAAGTGAGAAATTTTTTTGCCAAATTCACGAACACAAAAATTTCTTGAAATTAATTTCCTCTAACTTAATTTCCAGTGTTTTAAGTTTTTTTACATGAAATTTTTACAAGAACTTAAAATCTTTGATACATAAAATTAAAAATCACTGTATTTTCGATGTTAAGTGCGTAAGAAGTAAAAATATGAATATTTTAGGCTAAGCATCTAAAAAATGTTTATTCGCGAAATTTATTTTACAGTATATTGGAATGCCTTTGTCTAACTTGAGAACATCTCGGAAAGTACACCTCACCAATGAGAGATTGATAGCAAATTCAAAATTTGAAGCTTTTACTTAAATTTTTTTTGAGAGTTTTACGGCATAGATCCGTCTTCCGAGGTAGTTTAAAATGGTCCGTCTTGCGAGGATTAAATGCATCCTTATCATTACTTTATTCTTAATGTATTTATCCTTAGCTTAGTCTACAGGATATATATCCGTGTGCGCAGTTTAGATTCTAAGCATTCAGGGGAATCTTTTGGATTAGGAATATTGTTCAAGAATTGAATTTTTATTATGTTTTGAGTTCATTGAATACTTTTTTTAAACCTGTGTAATTTTTCATTTTTTTAACTACAGTAATCTTCCTTTACATGTTTTTTCTCTTTTCCGTTTTATTGATTTTCCATATAACCTCTCCAAAACTGTTTAGCATAAAAAAATTATGCTTACTTTCAATTTTAACCTTATTTTCTCTTGAACTTTGAAGGCAATACTAAAGTTGGTGAAAATCCAGAGATCGTCAATGGCGATGAAGCAGATGCTTCTTCTCCCTCTTCTTCTTTAGGAGTACAAATTTCTGAAGAAAAAGTTTCCTTGAATCTCCACACCCTCAAACCAGCTCCTTTTCCCTACTCTCCTACCACCGTTTCTATTTCAACGTAAGGATAGCGTTATCTTGGGCAACTATTTACGCTACACTCTACAGCAGTGATTCCCGACCCTTTTTACACTTTGAACTTTGGAAACCTTGCCACACCCATACGAAAAATCCAATGTTTCGGCTATTTTTTAGTTTAAATGCAAAATTTCAATATATTAAAATATTTACATAAATATGACCTAACAAAATAACTATAAAAAGCATTAGTAAAAATATTAGAGATATGAAAATAAAACAGAAAGAATTTAACTGTCTTGATAGGCATAGTTAGTTAACTCTAATTTCTTACATTTTTATTTTATTGCCTAAATTTTGAGAAAATTAATAAAAATATTTTTACTTATTTTTAGTTGAATCACAATTCATAAATCAAACAACGGTGAGAAATTTTTCTAATTTTATTTAATAATATAAGAGTTCTTAGTTTAAAAGCTAAACTATTTAAACGAATAACCGAGTAATACATGCAATATTGCACTAATAAATGTATTTTAGGTATACCCTTCAACGATTCTTTCATCACCCATATGTGCCCAGTCACACCGGTTGGGAAGCACTTCTTCACAGTAGCCTACCTAACTTCGTCGTAGTCAACACTTTAAAAGAGTCCCAACTATTGCCTATCTCTTATCAGTGAAATTTTCTGAAGACAAACTTAATAATTTAAAGCTTCGCGTCCTATTGAAAGTATGCTAAAGGAAACCACTTTCTATTGAATTAAAAGTAGTTTTCATTCCCAATATCATGTTTGGATCTTATTTTTCTTTCCTCCCTCAAAACAGAAATTCGCGATATGTATGGTAAAATCGTGTTTTGGACTGAAAAATTTAAGGCTCGCGCGATGCTCGAATTTATAAGACCAAAATTCCTTAGGTGTCCTGTCTTAACCGCTTTTGTTCAAACTTTTTTATGCGTTTATCGGGTTCAAATGAGCATTCTTGAATCTGGTAGTCTTTTAGTTGACTGTACCTTCTTTCTTTTTATCTTCAGCGCCTTTGGCAAAATACAACAACTAAAGCAACTGGAAAGCAGAAGAGAAACATTGCTTACTGATCGGCCAACTGACTCAAATGTTTGTGTTAATACCTCAACTGACAGTATTTCTCCACTCAGCAGTAACGAAAAGAGAAAAAGAAAGGTATTTTTTATTTGTCGCTTTATTTTACCCTCTATGTCGACGTTATCGTCACCCCATAATATATATATATTTACTCTCTGGGATTTGAACGAAATCATTTGATTTTATGTTTCAGAGAACACAAAACTAATATTGGGATAAAACAAAGCTAATTTGGTTATGAAACAGCTATTTTTTTTTAGAACTTTCCCATTTGACTATCAGTATAACTGGCATATTTATGCATTATCATCACTCGAAATACAACTTATATTTTTGATTGTCAACTTTTTATCTACAAATTTACTTTTGAAAAATAAAATTTTAATAAAAATGTGCCATTTATTCAAATAAATTTATGAACTTGAAAGAGATAATAAAAAAATGGAAAATTTAAAATATTGTGCTGAATCAATGATCCGTTTATGTTCATTTAGGTTTCATTGAATGAGTATCGTGCTCGTCGCAAGCTTTCTTCATCAACAATTTCCTCTTCAGAATCGCCGCCCACCAGCTCACCCAACTTTTGCAAGAAAGATTGCACCCCTTTTATCATCTCTTCAACCACAGCACAATCATCATCACCACATTCCTATTCTTTTGATCATATTGATTCTTGTCATTCGCCCAAACTCTTCTCTCTCCCCTCCCTCTCACCCGAAACAACGTACCCGTCAACGACAAATTCCTCTTTGACTTTGTGCAAATCTTCTCTTTCCGACTTTTCTGAAACGCTCTCTTCATCGGCCGCCTCACAAAATTTAGCTTCTTGATTGAATTGTCCTTGTTGTGATCTCAAGACTCGCGTAATAATACGAAAGAAATATTTCTTCGTTAAAACTTTGAAAGTTGTGTTAATGTCCCCCCCAGATATACCAAAAGAAAAAGGACAGCGTTTATTTAATGTTTTATTTATTTTATAAATGTTTTCTAGATATGTTTTTCCTTATTTATCACACACATATATATATATATCTGTTTTCTCCTTTGTTAGAATGTAAGGACACTCCTATCCTTCCATTATGATAAAACTACCCTTTCTTAGCAAAAGGATTCATTGTAATATCTTCAAAGTTTTACGTATTTTTGGCCTTCTCAAATTTCTTATCATGTAATGTTGTTGTTGTTGTACTTTTTAATCAAATTTGTAAATGTGTTGTCATCATAATATTTTTCCATCTCTCTCAATAATTCTATCACATACACATAGGATGAGAATATCTTCACAGACTTCAATAAATATGTGACATTAAAATGCTTTTATTTTTTCATTTTTGTTATGATAACATTTATTTTTGTGTCTCACTCACACTATGTACTGTACATATTCTTTGTTTAAACGTTACTGTGTGTGTGTGTCTTCATAAAATGGTTTTGTAAAGTTTCACTATTCAATCTCTTTCTATTTTATCATCAATAATATGTAAGATTAAAGATATGTCCATTCATATATATATATATGTGTGTGTAAAATTGAAACTTTATATAGATTATTTTCATATCTTAATTTGCTACAAAAATATTCTGAATATTGAAATTGACAATAATATTTATTTTCTATCTGTCTGCATGTGTGTCCACTATATATTTGAGAAAACTTCTTTGTTAAGAGAGATTTTTTTTTATCACAAATACTGATGGTTTAATTCACAGCGAAAACACTATACTGCTATAATTAAAAGCGGTTTAAAAACATTTTAATACTTAAGTCTATTGTAATTTATTTCAATAAATTAAAATATCTTGCATTTCTCTTTCCCCCTATAACCCTGGAGCATAAAAGGCCAACCTCCTCAACTAAAACTTCTATTTTGTAGAATTAGATTAATTATATCCTTAAAATTTTGCGACTTCCTAAAATCGCTAGCTTCATCTTTTAGAAGTATTTTCATGGTAGTTTATATCATGTCAAAAACTGCCAATCAAAATCAAAAGTCAATATTTTTCAATAAAATTCTTATATTATTTGTGAATAATACTTTTGAAAAGTTACACTGGTGTATAATTTTGGATGAAAAAACTTATATACCGTATAGGAGGGCAAAACTGATACTATTTAGGGCTGAACTATGAGATAGTGTATACTGTATACATTATTTAAAGAGAGTTTCAAAGCGCAAAATAAATGTCTCTTCTCTACCGCCTTATCGACGGTCCTGCTTATATTTATAATTTGTAAAAAAACATATCTATTTTTAGCAGATGTCAATCAAAATTTTTATTGATGATGAAATTGTATGCATTAATACCTAATCGATAATACTGGTTTCATATCTGGATTTACTTTTCGCAATTATTAGCCTGATCTAAAAGTGTCATCAAATTTGTATTATATACGCCTGAAAAATGTCTCACAAAATAAAATTACATTTTTTTATAGTAAATTAATCATTTCGATTTCATTTGTGGTGTCAGTTTTCCCAATTAGGGCGTTAAATATCTGAAAGTGAAAATCAAATTTCCGTTTGCTGCTTGAAAATTATCTAAAATATTTCATTTAGATTTTAAATAAAATAACATTTTTTATACTAAATCAAACATGCTAATTTCATTTTTGGCTATTACTGTGAAAAAATGTGTGATTGATAATTGAATTAGTGATCTCTGCTTGAATATTATCTCAAAAATATCTTATACTAAATCGACAGTGCTAAATTCGTTTCTGTACTCAAATTGATTAACTTTTAATACAAAGGACAACTATTTATAAAAATTATGCCCCCTAGGAAATCATTGAGATAATAGGGTAAACAAAATATTGAGAAAGCTGGATACTTTTTATTTATAAACAAAAATATTTAAATTTAATGAAATGTTTGCCAATCGTTTTTAGATGCAAAAAAACATTCCACATGGTGGGCTTAATTTTTGTATTTTTTTGCTTAAAAAACTTAAAGTTTTCAAAGATTTGGGTCGATGGAATGTGTTATCATCTCTTATTTCATTGTTTAGCGCGTTTCTTCTCTTATTGGATCTAAACTCAAATTTTAAAAAGGTTTGGATATTTTAAGTAGAATTTGCACACCTTCTCATCTAAAATCTTTATTACATATTTTAGAGTTTATTGTTTTCTTAAAAAATCACCAAGAATAAACATAAGCCATATTATTTACTTTTATTACCATAAGCTCATGCCATATCTTGATGCTAATTTGTGACCTGTAAGCTGAAAAAAATTGAACAAAAAGGTCTCCCCCTTTCGTTTATTATATGGTTCGCTGATTTTAATTTCCACAACTCCTTTTTTCAATCCTTCCAATTTTATCTAAGGGAAAAGTGCTTTCGGAATTACTACAGATAGTAAGTGAAGTTCCATCACACTTTCACTAGCAAAATGTTAAAAAAACTTCATTTTTGTCTAGAAAAACCACATCTCACGTCGTGTTTTCTCTTATAGTCTGCCGTTGCTCTAACATTTTTTGACAATTCATTTATCAAAATAAAAGAATTAAAAAGTTTAGTTGGATCAGGGCAACTAAAAATCTTTTTTAACGAAAAAAGTACCGAGTTTTTCTTTTAGAGTTAGGGCATTCATTTTTTCTTCATATATTCCCACTTTGTATGGACAGCAGGTGAGCTTGCCAAAACCCATGATTTGTAGCCAAGATGGATTGATTATTTTATTCTTCAAGAATTTCTTGCAAATATGGCGCCATAGGCTCTTCAATACTCAAATTTTCCTTAAAAACATTTCTTTTAAGTTTATCATTGTTATCCAATGAGTCCCAAATAAGTCATTCAATCAAAAAGCAATATCCTAAATGGCAAAATTCCTATATAAAATAACGATTGGATCCTAGAGCCATTACGGCAAGGTGGGAAGTGATCCAAGCTAAAACAAAGAAGATCATTTCAAAATTTTTATTATAAAAATAGTGAGTGAGGCAATCTCTAAGCACTTTCCAGCTTTGGCTGATAATCTTGCAGGTTGCTAGAGCTTGGGATTTAATGATTGCGTGGAGTTTAGTTGAAGAAAATGTCGGAATTCTAGGAGAAAAAATTGTATGTAGTATTTGTGTTCGGTATATAAAGTAAAGGATGATAAGGGTATAATTAATTAAGAGGTGTGGGTGGAATAAGATTTTGATGTGAGATAAGGGTTGGTTCAATTTTGTTAATTAAAATAGAGATTTTTTGAACTATGATTGGATGTTGTAAAAAATCATATAGAGAAGTAGGAGGTTCGTTAAAGTGTAGGTTACAGAAGTTAAGTAGTTTGAAAAATTGGGCAGTAGAGAATTAGGTGTAGGGGTGTGTCGATGTAGGGGCAACCAAATCTACATAATTGATTGTTGTGAAATTTGAATCTATAGAAGTAGGAATATGTTGGGCAGTGTGAGGAGAACCACTTGATGGAGTTGCGGGAGAGAGTGATATTTTTGTTGTGAATGGCAAAGTTGATCAAGGGTGGTGCAATATTGAGAGATGACCATGTGCGGCTTTAATGATAGTGGATAGAGGGAGAGAAGGTAAGATAAAAGAATGCGTGTTTGAAGGTAATGTTTTAGATAGTCTGTCAACACTATTGTTTTCAGTGCAAGTGGAATGTGCGGGAGAACAATAGATTATTATGTTGAAATAATTGGAAAGTTGGATAAGTTTTGTGGGTAAGCTGTAAGAAGATTGAGTGATTTTGTGATTAAGAATTTGGTCGTTGATGATGTTTTGGGCATCGGTGTAAAAGTGTATTTGATTAAAGTTGAGGCAGTAGATGTGAAGATTGTCTATGAGGTGATTACAGGAAGCTAAAATAGCAAGAGTTTCTGTTTCGTATGATGAGGTGTTGGAGACAGTATGCAAGACCAGAGATGTAAAAGGAGTTTGAGAATTGGTGATGTATAAGGCGTAGGCAGCTGAAGCATGGAATGCAGTTTTGGAACCGTCGGTAAACATAAATAAGTGTTTTGTAAGAGTGGGATCGTAGCGTTGCTTTTTGATTAGGTTGATAGCGATGTTTTTGTGTTTGCGTAGGACCAGATTGTAGGGCGTAATTTTAGGAGGATGAATAAGAGAGATAGGATGGATTTAAGGTGATATAGAGTAGTGGGTAAAATGTGGAATGTATTTGTTGCAGATGGTGGCAAAATATGAAAGCATTTTGGATGAGAAGGGTGTGTATAACGTGGTGAAGTGATGGATAGAGGGTAATGCTTTCAAAGTTTTGGAGTAATGATTTAACATTGTTAATGTAGTTTATATAGAATAGGGAGAGTGTGCGTGAGAAGTTCGAGCTTAGAAGTTGAGGTAGTGTGATCAGCGTTTGTAATCGTGAGGAGGCAGGTGCGGTGAATTTTGTTTATGAGGGTTCTGGTATTTTGTAGTTTTAGAGTGTGACCCCATGACAGAATGCCGTATTGGATAAGAGAGAAGGCAATAGAAGAGTATATATATTTGGAAATTTTTGGGTGGAGACCCTATTTGTATGATATGGCTTTTTTGAATAAGAAGATTGTAGATTTGACATTCTTTAGATGCAGAGAGAATTTTAGGTTGGATTGAAAAGTAATGCCAAGATATTTTAGGTGAGTGATAGGTGTGATGAGATTAGATGAATTTGTGTAAAGAAATTGTGGTGAGATTCTTTTGCGTGTGAAGTGAATTATATTGAGCTTGGATGTGTTAAAATGGATTTTGTATTTTGGTGCAAGTGTATCGATTTGGTTTATAAGGTTAGTAGCATTGGTGATTTTTGTGATTTGCTTTGGGTTGGAAAATGTAAAGAGAATATCATCAGAATAACATTGCGCAAAGTGTGAGTTAGAATTTATGTATGATAGAAGTCGATTGATGAGTATGAGCCATAAGATGTCAGAAAGACAACCCCCTTGTGGAGTATAAAGAGGGAGTTGTTTAATGTGGATGTTGTTGTTATGGAAGAAAATTAAAATGCGGTTGTTTAGGTAGTTTTGTATGAATTTGATTATATAAAGTGGATATTTATTTTCAATAAGATTGTGGAGTATCGCAGGGTGCATTGTCGATGTCTAGAAATGTCGTTGTCGCAATGGTGTTGTGACTGAGGGTGTGTTCTAGAAAGAGTGAGAGGCGAGTCAATGCGCGTTCAGTGTTTCTGTTTGGGAGGTATGCAAATTGATTTGGATGAATCAAGTTGTTTTTGGATATATAGTGTAATAGGCGTTTTCTTAGTAATTTTTCTAAAATTTTGCCAAGAGTTGGAAGGATGGAAATAGGTCGTCAGTTTTTAATTTGGTCATGGTTACGGTTTGGTTTTGGAATGAGAATTAAATTGCAAATCTTCCAAATGTTAGGGAAAAAGCTATGTTTGAGGCAAGCGTTGTATATGTTGAGGAGGTGAGGTTTTAAAATGTGATAAGCTTTTTTTTTTATGTGTTTTGATGATATGTAATCAAAGCTAGAGGATGATTTAGATGTGAGGTTATTAATAGTATGATTTAACTCTTTGTCTGTGATGGGTGGGAAGAAGGTTACTGTGTTATGTGTAAGATGATGATGAACTGTTTTTCTAATTATTGTGTTGAAGTAATTATCTGAATCTTGTGTATCAGAAGGGAAAAGTAAGTTTAAGAAAGGGTGGTTGATGTGCGTAGTGGTGTTAGAGTTTGGAAGAAGGTGCTGTTGTACTAGTAGAGGGGTTCGAGATTTATTGTTTTTGAGTGATCCCATCGATTTGAAAAGGTTTGTTTGCAGAACTTGATCCAGGATTGTTTTTTAGCTTCTGTGATAGCACTTTTGTATTTATGTTTGAGAGTGAAGTAAGATTAGATAGAGGAAGGGGTATATAATTTTCAAAGCTCAAAGTTCTTTTTTGAGGAAAGTAAGTTGAGAATTCCAAAATTAGGCGTTTTGCCTTTTGAATTGTTGATTGTTTGGGGTAGATGGTTGGATGCAAGATGTAATAGTTTTATTGAGATTTGTTGCAGATGATTCGATGTTTTTGGTTGATTGAGTATTGAGAGGGGTATGACTTAGATTAAGTTGAAGTTTTTGAAAGTATGAGGTCCAAAAGACCAAAAAGTTTGGTAGGGATAAGGTTAAAAACGTGTTTTGAGTCGGAATAGAGGAGTAAATGGACTATGCTTATTTCATTCATGTAGTAAGTTTTGGCCAATAGAATGAAAAATGTGTGCAGGTGTCAATCTATTTGGTAATGTAAATATATTTATTGTAATTAATTTTTTTCACGAAATCGTTTCTTCTTAATTTTTTTGGACAATCGTTTTATATTGTTATATGGTACAAATATAATTTTTTTAATATGTTTTCACTTATTTACAAAAAAAGAAAACAAAATGCTTCAACAGTTTTGAATATGCGTAGTATGAAAGAAGAAAGAGAACTAAAAGCACGAAAAGAAAATCTTAATAGTAACTCTTGTGGTTTCTCTTTTATATGTTCAGCGTAGTAGTCCTTACACGAAAGATTTGCCTTATTTCAATGAACTAGGAAGTCGTGTAATGATCTTAATATTGAGTGTTTCAAAAAAGATGTCTACTTTTGCCAATGAAAAAACTTTAAACTAAGATTACAATTATTATTGCACTAAGATGGATTGGATAAATTATCTTAAAATTTTTGATCAGTCAGAGTTATCAAAACTGTCACAGATCTCAATATATAAAGACTTAGTCGATATCAAGATAATTTTATAATTAATTAAATTTGATCATCCTTTTTTTGGTGTGAAAGAGAGAGTCTTTTATATAATGAAGGTGAAAATTTTTTGTAATTGAACAAAGAGCATCATGCATGATTTCATGCTAGTAGAATTTACACTAATAAAGAGTTTATTTGAGTGACTCCTTACGTAAAACAAAAATTAATCTCCTATGCAACTTCTATTGTATTGTTTTTGATTTTCATAAATGACATTTTTTCTTGCATTAACAATTCTGCGCCACTTACATTATATGCTGATGATATAGCTCTTTCTCTCAACTTTAGCGATCTTTCAGACGTTGTATCAACGACAAATACTTGTTTGCAAAATATCTCTAATTGGTGCGAGAAGAATTTACTTTCTTTGAATACCAGTAAATTTTCTTACATGATTTTTTCTAAGCAAAAAACTAAATTTGAATTAAACATAATGCTGAATGTATATAGTTTACGCAGAATGGATCAGTTTAATTATCTTGGTTTAATCCTTGTAGAAAACCTATCCTGGTCTTCACATATAGCTACTGTCCATACAAAGGTTGCTAGGCTTTTCGGAATTTTTAGGAAAATGAAAAAATTTCTTGACTTCAATTGTAAAAAACTGTTGTATAATGCTTTTATTCTTCCTCATTTTTTATATTGTAACATTATATGGGGCTCTTCGAATTACACATTTTTAAATAAATTGAGATCTCTTCAGAATAAAATGTTTTCTTTCATAAATAACTCACTATATTTAGATCAGTTGTTTGTTAGGGATAATATATATGATATTAATATACTAGCGCACCTAAATTTTTACTTTAAATCTTTCTTCAAAAATGGGCCGTTTAATTCTTTTTTTTTTCTCAATTCCTCAATTCATGAGCATTTCACTCGCTCCACTTGTTTTCTACATATATCTCGAATAAAAAATAAATCATTATTTCGCTCTATCATATTAAGAACATTATTCATTTCAAACTCATATCATTACAAATTAAACATATACAGTTTTCATTAATTCAAAGAGTCGTTAAAATGTATTATGCACAATTCAACTTTTCTGTTTTTACTTCAACCTTTATATTCGTCATATTTTTTTTTCTTTTAATGTTGTCTTGAATATATTTATATGCATATAATATATAATATGATATATATATATATTTTTCATATTTATAACTAACTTGTTTTACCTCTTTTTTTTTGTTATCTCTTCGATTTACTTGTCTCCAGCTTTAGTGATGGATGAGTCGAATTTTCGATGAAGTCTAAAGACCTCCTTTTTCGCCTCTATTGTAAAGCCTGCAAATTTATTATATTCATTCATTGATATTATAGTTTTATGCTTATATTCCAATTTTATATTATCAATAAAATTTCTTCTTCTTCTTCTTGTTCTATTCTAAGGCCATGATGGCTATTGATTTTCATATCTCTATATAATGCTATTTACTTTACAATAGTTTTAATGTTTTTTCATGTATTCATTTTGATTCAAGAATAAATTTCTCTCTATTAATTAATATTACTCTTATTTAAAATGTTATTTTACAAAAATTATTCTAGATTTACAAAAATATAAGTAATTTCCAACTCGGTTTGTGTGAGTTTGTGAGATTTTCGATAAGTTTATGTAAAAAGACGCGCTGAATACAGCTGATGAATAATGTAAAAATAATATTTCATAAGTTCTTTCTTCAAAGCAGTAACGGCGTTTTTTGACTTGTATTTTATGATTATTTGCCTTAAATAATGTGAAGCCAGAAGCATAAAAGTGAAACTCAAGTTCATATCAATTTTTAGGTGAATAAAAAACTGCTTCAAATATAGAGATTGAAAACTTATAGATGTGGCGCTATTGTAGATTAGATGTATTTAAAATTTGAAGATATTAAAAATATTCTAGAGTATTTACTTTTCATCATGTATTTATTTTATTTTAGATATAATCTTTGCGGGAATTTGATCTTTTGATTATCCTCCTAAATACATCTTTGTATCTTTTTTTTATAATATTTTTATGATCACCCATATTATCCCATCGTTAGTTAAAACTAAAACAGACGATATCTATAATTAATATATTGTGAATTGAATTATATTGAGAAGATTAAATAACAATGAATGCTGCGGGATCAGAGTCGGGAGTCTGGGATTTTAAAGAGATGGCTGTATCTTGTCTGGTTTCTCTGGGATGATATGTGTTTATTTCACTTCTTGTATTTTATATTTTGTGTAAACAACATCTTTTACTTCTTAAATTATAGAGATCAAAGTTAAGTGTATAAAAATAATGAGCTAGATAGAAAAATTTTATAGCTGCATTACAAGGCATTTGTAATTTGTATATTTCAATAAATAAAGAACCCAAAAAACGTAAATTTTAATAATAATAGAAAATAGAAGAAATGAGAAAAGAAACACATGAATAAACTAAAAATATGAATAAATATAAAGAAATCTATAGAATAGAAGGAGTTAAGATGAAAAATATAATTAAATTAGCAAAAATAAGCTTTATGAATAAGAAAAATTCAGACTCTATTTTTTTTTAAGATTTATTGAAAAAAAGAAGAAAAAAATGATAAAAGAGCATTTGTACATGCATTTGAATGAAGGCATGAAAGACAAGGGAAACAGAAGTATAAGGAAAAATGTAAGATACATATAAGTTTACTAAAACAAGAATTAGATCTATACAAAATAATTATTGTAGAAATCATACAGTACAAATATTTGAAAAGCAGATACATTTGTATGTAAGTTTATATATAAATTTAAAAAAGGGGGTTGAGAGCACCCCTAATTTTTTTTAAACCTAAATCCATCACTAGAATGACTGGAAAATACATTTTTAGACAATTAAATGCTGTCCTTATTTTTAAATTCTAATTGTTGTTATTATGTACATTCTACTTAATCTTAAAAGGTCAGGCTTAGAAGCTTCTAAATTAAAATTACACATATTGTGATTAACTCGAACTTCCTGATTTGTTGGACATTAACTTAAACTTTTTTCAAAAAAAGATTTAACAATGTGACAAAATAAAAACTATAGAAAATGTTTCAAAAACTATCTTTGAGAACATAAATTGAATAAAAATAATTTTATTAAAAACTATGAAAAAATTATATCCATGTTTAAAGAGTTAAAGCTAGTCTTCTTGGTTTTTTGCTAAAGTTCTTTAGGAAATCATCAAATGTAACTTTCTTGGTGAGTTTTTTCCCTTGAGAAAGAATGATCAAGTTTTCTTTTCTTTCACTCAGCATCGATTTTCGTGAAGAAGTGAAAACTCTTTTAAGTGTTGAAAAACTTCTTTCACACGATGCTGTGCTGATGCCTATTGTTAAGCAGCTTAGAAAATATACTGTAAAGTAAATAACATTTTAGTAAAAATATCATAATTACCAATATACAAAGAAAAGATCTCATTACAAACGGACTTGATGGGATATAATTCCTTCAAAATATCAGAAACTTCTATTCCTTGTGGTAAGTTCTTTCCCTCCAAAAAAGTTTTGATAACCTAGTTATGTCAAATATCAAAAATGATTAGGATAGAAAACGTATTATTCAAATGTTAGACTACTAAGCACTGAGAAGATAAAACATTTTCGTCAGTCTTTATTTCAAGAAGTAGACATAGTGGTTTGACTTTTTGATAGATAAGAAAATTTTCTTTTGAACTAGGCATAAGGCAGTTAATAGCATTTATAATAGAAATGTTTTGATCTTCAAATCTAGAAAATTACAAAAATTCATTAAGCAAAATTGTAATATATTATATTTTTACCTTTTTGCAATTTCCTGTATTACTGAATCAAAGCATTCGTAATATAATTTTCTTATTTTTGAAATTTCTGAACTATTATTATCAGAATTAGGCCTCATGGATGAATCAAATTCAAAATCATTGAATTTTTGAGGAACACTTTTTTTTCTTTGACTTCTAGTATGATCTGAGTGCATATTGTTTGAAATTTCTACAAATTTTTCAAACTCTGTTTCTTTATTTCTCTCTTCTTTTAGGAGGTTCAGAGTGGAGTCAAGCAAGCTTTTTGCTGCTACGATATTTGAGGAATTACTCTAAAACATTAAGTTTGAATCAAATAAATGCTCAAAGGATTTAATAAAGACGTTCTTACTTGGAAAAAATTGTTCAAAGGCGTGAAAAGCTCTAAAATTTTATGGTTAAGTAAACAGACAAAAAGAATGTTTTTTCTTTTGATATTTTACAATGACTTGAAATTACTAGGAGGGGGGGCTTACTTTCAAGGAGAGGGGGGCTCACTTAATAAGTGGGGGGGGGGGGGGGGCTCAAGCCCCTAATTTTAATAGGACGCGCGGGCCCTGTCTAACACTCAAAGTTGTTACTAAGCTACCAACCAACCAATATTAAAAAAAATTTGTAGCTTGAATATCATTATTTTAACATTAAGCTGTCATTTTTAATGTGAAGATATAAAAATCTTCTTTTCTTGTTTTTATTATAATCTTAAAAAATTTATTTTTATTTTATTTTAATTTGTTTTGCTTCTTTGTTAGAAAAATGAATGATGAAATTGATATTTATGCATATGATTTGGAAAACGAATTTACTGCACAGGTATTATATCTAGTTTGTATCATTGTAAAATAATATTTTCTTTTACTATTGAATAATTTGTTCAAACAAGAACTGGACACCAATTTTGCTCTCATCCTTTATCAGTACTCGATAATGTATTAAATAATTTTGAAATCCCATATTCTAGAGTCAAGCTATGCTTTGTAAATGTTATTTTAACTGTTCTTTTTCAATTATAATTATTCCTTTTTAAAAAAAAGTTCAATCTTCAGTCCACAAATAATTTTTATGTAGCATATGCATGTGGTTCTCCAACTACAATTAATCGAACGTCTATCTACATATAATTTTACTTTTTTTCTGTGAAAATCTTAGCGCTTTCTTAACTAAATATTTTCAGTTCTTCAGATTAACACATTTGTTCTAAAGATCTTATGTATATACTCCAAAGTATTTGATGTTGCTATTTATAACGTGTGTTATCTTTAATTAATTTGATCATATTTCCTTTTTTTAATAAAATTTTTGAGTAAATTTCACTTTAATAGTTTAATTACGTAATGCTCTTTTGTTTTTCGATTTGTTTACTTTAACGGATTTTCATTTTACCTCATTCTTTTTTTCAGGGGCGTGAGTAAGGTTGGTTAAGTACTGGGTTTCGATAAATCAAGGTCTTGGGTTCGATCCCGCATGAAGCCTACTTTCTCATAACTGGATACAAGCGGCACAATTGCGCTTTCTTGGCGAAAGCACTCATTAGTACCTTTCTGATACTAAACTGATACCGATGCTCATTTGTATCTTTCCATAAACACTTCCATGCGAAGTGTTTGAGATGTACTCCTGCACATTAGGAATAAAAAGACGCAGTATTCCCATTCTCAGTCCATCCGTAGAATAACCCGTTTGAAAAATTAAATCTCTGCTGTGATTGAAGCAAAAAGAAAGATAATATGGAAGGGAATAATTGAAATGCCGATTTGATCCGTACATCACTATCGAACATATATCTTTGGATTGCTATAATTAACATTTTTTCGATGAAACAGACGCAAGAATGACATAGTAGTCATAGATGTGCTAAGAGGTTTATTCTTAGATGTGTATATTGATGCCTTTTATTAACCCTTTCAGACATAATGAGACACTAGCGTGCCAAAAATCGTCTTCTTGAGTTATATAAAAACTCATTGAAAAAGAAAGTAGACGATAGAAAACGAATGCCTGAACGGGTTAAGAGTATTTAGTTGAATGCTTTAACCACTGCCAATCATATTGATTGTAATCTCCATAAACAATAAGTCAGATTATATCGGTCTGATGAATACACTTCTTCTTCTTCTTTTGCAGCTTTACCCATTTCTATATGGGATCGCTGTTTGCGATGAGTATCTTCCATCTTCTCCTGTCCAAAGCCAGTTCGCAGTCTTTTTTCAAGTCAATCTTCTTCTTCCTGCCATCAGCTACAACACAATCCATCCATCTCATCTTTGGTCTTCCCCTTCTTCTTTTGCCTTCTACATCTTGCTCCATCATCTTTCTCTCAATACTTTCTTCACCTTTTCTAAAGACATGGCCAAACCATCTCAAGCGCTCTTCTTCCATCTTATTCCCCATTCTTGTGACTTTGACACTTTTCCTAATTACTTCGTTCTTTATTCTATCTTTTCTGTTCACTCCACTCATCCATCTTAGCATCTTCATTTCAGCAACTTCTAATTTCTTTCCATTGCTTTTCTTTACTGCCAAGGTCTCCAGTCCATATAGCATAGCAGGTCTTATGACTGTTTTGTAAATTTTTCCTTTAAGTTTGATAGGCATTTTTCTGTCACAAAGTACTCCTGAAACATCAGGCCAATTTTTCCAACCTGACTGAATTCTTCTATTTATCTCCACATCTTCTCTGCCATTTTCCATCATAGTTGAACCAAGATATCTGAAATTTTTTACTCTTCTTATTACTTCTCCCTCTATCTTTAAACCTTTCATATTATCGTCAATATCATCATGTACATTCCTATCATTCATCACTAGAATAGGTCTGATGAATACACTACTGATGTAATATGTATTAGAAGTCTTGTAGTCCATTTTGAAAATATTATTCTCTTGTATTTTTTACTAACACAAAATCTTTTTCAGATACGTGTGATGAAATGAGTTTGATTTTATTTAACTTGAAAATATGAAGCTTCGACTCAAAAAATCAGCAAACTGAGAAATATTTAGAGATGCCCTTTTATGATTAATAGAAACATCGCTAGTGTCACGCCCTCGTGCATAATTAACCGTAAATAATGTAAAATATAAAACCTTGACAACACCCCTAGTTTTTTCGAAACCTCAATCCATCACTAGAATGACTGCATACTATTGAAAATACATTTTTAAACTATTAAATGCTGTGCTTATTTTTTAAATTCTATAATAAAGTTTGAAAACAAGTCGGCTCTAAATGTTTAATTTTTTTCTTTCGTTATAATGCGATTTTAGAGGTGAGAAAAAGAGTGACCAAGTATAATATTAAAAATTTTATCGCAATCCCATTAACGCCCAGAGTCGACTATAGTCGACTTTACAAAAATAAAATCGTCTACGTTTATCAAAGCTCTTTAATACAAATCTTCTGTTTTACATTCGATATCGTCTGATTATTCCGGTCGTTAACGGGTTAAAAAGAATAACAACGAGCGCTGTGGGATCAGAGTCGGGATTCTGGGATTTTAAAGAGATGGCTGTATTAAAATTTAATTTTTGAGATCAAGTGTTAAAAAAAGCAATGAAAAAATAGTTTAATTTTTGTAAGCCTATGTAGTGGCGCTTCTTTTGTCTAAGTCCGAAGGATAAAGCAACCCTTTTATTTTTCCTATTATTTTGTGTATGTGTGTATCATGTATATAGGTCCTATATTCATGCATATAGGATGATTGATTAACAACATAGGCGTGCATACAGGAAAATTATAAGATTACATACTTATTTCTGCATCTCGTAGATGTGTACTATAAAAAAATTACAAAGTGATATATGATGATTACTTACATCTACATCTGGTATGATGAATATTGGTGATGATGGCGAAGAAAATTGATGAAGCAGAGCTTTTATTTTTCCTATTATTTTGTGTATCATGTTTATAGGAAGGCGTCTAAAGGAATTACCATATTCAGAAAAAAAGATATATTTTTTATTAAATTTTAATATGAAAAATCACTTGTTCTATATTAATTTCTGTGCTTAACCCGTTAACGGCCAGAATAATCAGACGATATCTAGTATAAAGCAGAAGATTTGTAAAACATTAATAAACGCAGATGATTCACATTTTGGTAAAGTCGACATATGTCGACTGTGGTCGATAACCGGTTAATACCAGTATTATTTCAAAAATAATTTTATTAATTATTCACGGTGTTTTAAAAGTCGCTATTTTATAGAAAAATAAAGAAATGTAATTTTGGTTTCAAGTTTACAACTCTTTATAACCGTAACAATGATAATAATCAGATAATAACTAATGTAAAGCAGAAGATTTGTATTAAAAAGCATGAATGCAGACGATTTTTGTTAATTAATTGTTTTTCCAATGTTTGGCAACTTCTGTTTCACCCTGCATGTGTTCCCAATTGGAAACACTGGGACTTATTGGCTTCAAATACCGAAACAGGAACATTTTTTTATTAACATAATTATTCTCAGCTTTAAGACTCACTTTTTCCCTATAAAGCCCCGTTCCAAAACACCCTTCCTCTTATAATTGAGATTATCAACTCAGATTATGATAATTTCCAAGTTTGCGTCGACCGAAAGTGTAGGAAAAAAAAATCAGTCATTTCCCTATAGGAAGAAAATAAGTAAAAACACAGATTTTTTTCCTATAAAATTATAAAAAATACAGCTTTTTCTTACAAAATAAGGGAAAATACAATTTCCTTCCTACTAAATTTTTTTTCCTACATAATGACCAGATATTAATAAAACAACTGAGATGGCTATATTTATTTAGACAGAATATGCAACTCTATTGTTATATATAAATATAAATTCACCTCTGGATAACTGGTAAAAAAATAATCGCCTTTATGAACGGTCAAGGAAAAAATAAGCAAATTTGGATTTTATTTACCCCTGAAACTTATATATATTTATAAACTAAAATTTTTATTATATTTATTAAATCAACACTTGCTTCTCATATCATCCATTTTTTCAGAGAAGTAATCAAAATATATAATTTCATTGTTGCATTTATTTGCGTTTTATAAATGAATTAGGTATTCATTTTTTCATGAATTTTTGCTTCGAAAACCTCAAACTTTTATAAAAGGTACTTCCAGTATATGATTGATTTTGTGGATAATTTTCAAAGTATATAAAAGAATGAAGTATTTAATTACGCCAATGAAATCATTTGAAGTTTCTACATTCACAATCATTCCATTTTAACGGCCATGATTAATGCCAGCAAGGTGGGGTGAGCCGCATCACCAAGGATGACAATTAAACAAACTGCCTTAAGTAATCTTGCTTTTTTGTTTCTGGCTACGATCCTATCCATTTCTATATTCTATAATACCATTAACCCTTTAGTACATATTGGATATCGATTTTTGTAAAATCTTACAAATATTTTTGAAAGTGTTGTTCATTTAGCTTTCCTTGTACTAAAAAGTATATTAATAGCTTTAAAACATGTTTGAATAGATAATGGAAAAAAATTTTGAGATCATAATATCTAATGAAACAATTTTCTGACACTTCATACTGAAAAATTAAAACATTTATTCGGGAAAAAGTTTTTGAAGTCTCAATTTTTGAGATAGTGTAAAAACGAATCGAAATATCATATGATTAAAAAAATTGCTTGAAAATGTAAAAAAAATTTATTTTTGTTTTGTCTTAAAATTCTAATGTCCATTTTTGGATCATTGGACCGTAGACGTGTAGAGTTACAATGTTGATTGAGCAGGTCTGTTATTTATAATATATAAATGTACTGTAAAAAATGTATATTTCAACCGCGATAAAAAACATTAATTCCGCACAACTAAACTAGATTTGTGCATTCATTACTCTACGCATGTACATTCAGCCACCATGAGGCGTATGATCTATGCAAGCACATAACAGCACAACATTCCAATACTTGCATCACTTAAAGCAGCGGTTCTCAAACTTTTTGATCTAAGGTACCCTTTGGCTTAAAAAATTTTCTCACAAACCCCTACCATCCTGTTATCGAAAATATGATGCTTTTTAGTGTAAATCTTTCAGTGAAATATTTTTGATTGTACAACAATCAAACTACTTTAACTCAATCAACTTTATTCAAAAACTAATAAAAAATAAAAAAAAATAAAATTATAACTTAAAAACACAAAGGAAAAATAGTATTTTTTGATTTTTCAACATTAACATCAATCAGTGTGAATGATGTGCCTGCTTTTTGGAAATAGTATGTTCTATCCTTGGTAGATTTTTGGATAAACAAAGGTGTAGGTCATGCTCCACATTTAATCTTGATCTATGTTTGTTCTTGATATTTAAAAGCGTAGAAAAACCTTGCTCACACAAGTAAGTACTTGTAAACATTAGAAAGGATTTAAAAACTACTTTAGATATAAAGGGGTACATATCACACATCTTAGACCAGAATGTTTTGAGAGAATGTGTTTCAACTGCATCTTTTGCAGTAGAGTCGTTTACCAACTCAAAAAATTCTTCTTGCATATCTTCTGCGAGAAGATTAACATCCATGATAAATGGATTTCTAATCAATTTCGATTCAATCTCATTTAGTTTTGGAAAATAAGCATGTAGCTCAATCTGTTAAGCTACTAAATGGGATTTAACAAGCTTCGAAATTCCTCGTTTTTCTTTATATTCTCTTTTATCAAGCATTTCGCTAAGATGTTCAATCAAACATAGTAAAATTTCTATTTTCAATCCTTTCTCGATCTCAGTTTGTCCATGAAATCAATGACAGTTATTAACCTACCTTAAAGTGACAAATTAAATGAACTTAAACGTGAAAAATATCTGTTAAATGCGCAAGCTTTTGAAGCCATTGGTTGTCCTAAAGTTTTCATGCAAATTCCATTGACTCCAACTTCTTATCTCGCATGAAGAATTCAGTAAGTTCTTTTTTTCAGTGATTCAACCCTTGCAATACATTTCCCCTCGACAACCAGCGAACTTCAGTGTGATGGAGTACATTTTCTTCGTTGCTTCCAAATTCCTGGCATAAGAGTGAAAAGTCCTGTATTTTAGGCGCTAGATTAGATTGAGTTCACCATGTGTACAACATCGTCAAGCACTGATTTTAAATCAGATGGGAGGGTTTTTGATGCCAACGCATATCGATGCAACATGCAATGAAGATGCTTTAATTCAAAAGTCACTTCCTCAAAAACCTGAACAATGAGCTAGCATTTCTGGTGCTCCCTCGGTTGTGATTGCACATACATTTCCCAAACTTAATCCTTCTTTTTGAAAAAACAATGAAACTTGGTTGAAAATATCTTCACCTTTTGTTGTTGATTTCAATGTTTGACAAAACAAAAAATTTCTCTTAAAATCTGGATCTTTGATATATCTTACAAATACAAGAAGTTGAGCACATGAAGCAGTATCAGTCGACCCATCAAGTTGAATTGCCAAATTTCCGAAAGCAGAATCTTTTATTTCTGTAATTACCTGTTGCTTTACATCAGACTATCTGCTATTCGTCGATAAACAGAATCATTTGAAAGAGGTATTGCTGAAACCTTCTGAGCAGAGTCCCTTCCGGTGAGACAACTTATTATGTCTTTACAACAAGGAACTATCAATTTCTCTGCAATTTTATGGGGCTTTCCTTCTTGTGCTATTCTTAATTAATTATACCATATAAGATGCACGTAAGCCGGCTTCTTTAAACTGAATAAGAGGTCGTGAAGAATGAAACCGTGTTTTTGAAAAATGCAATATTTTTGCCGTTAAAATTAGTATGCCAACTATTTAAATGGCGTTTCAAAAAAGCAGGCTTCATGCACTCCACTGATAAAACTTTGTGACATATTACACACTGATGGAAATCTATGCTATTTTTATTGAGAAGTGTATTGCCAAATTGAATGTATCTCTCATCATATTGTCTTTTACTCTTTCTTTCGGTATTGAATTCATAAATCCAAAAATAACCTAAAAATCATAAAAGGATCAAATACATCAAAAAATTAATTCATATTAGTTCTTAACATTTATTCATCTTTAAAATCTTGAAAAATATTTTTACCAATCAAATCAATTTTTGATAATAAAAAAAATAAATGCGCGCACCCATTTTAAAATTTAGTTTGACGAAATTTATAGCTCTTGGAACACTGAGACAAAATAGAATTTTAAATTGCCCTTTGTTAGATGTTGAAAAATGGAGAAAAAAACCAGAGGTTCATATGACTTTGCTTCCGATGATGAAGTTATTTTTTTGAAATGCTTGGATTCTAAGTGTGTGAGTATTGGTAGTACTTTTTCAGGGGTTTTGCCGTTGAAGTCTGTTCAAAAATGGTCGAAACGCGAAAAGAAAAAAATAAGTGTTACTCAGCCATTTTTATTTTATGTGTATAATAAAACAATGGCAGGTGCAGATTTGGCTAATTTTTTAGTCAATAAGTATAGATGTACTATAAAGTCTAAAAAGTGGTATTGGCCTATTTTCACTGACTTCATCGATACTTCACTTGTGAATTCATGCAGAGTGAAGAATGCATTTGATAAAAATGTAAATTTGTTGACATTTAAACAAGAAATCACTTTGTGTTACTCTCGATACCTGCTCCTTCAAAAAGATTGCCCCAAGAAGTCATGCGCCATGAGTATGTGGTCATTATATTATTACTAAACAAAAGCAAAAAACACGACAAAAGACTGTTTAAAGTATGAAATTTCTTTACACGACAAATCATTTATTTCTTTTCACGAAAAACCAAATTTTTGATGAAATTTTTTCTCTAAAATTTTCCTATTGATCCAATTTCTGACATAGAGAAATAATAAGTAAAAAATTTTTTGTTAATAAAAAATAATTTAAATAGTATAAAAAATTTCAATTTTACTTCTACAAGTTTTTGGGATTAAACGGGTTGATAATAATCTTCGTTCTCTTTTCAATTCCTTTTCTTTTTTGTGCACCAGGATGAAGATTTGAAACCGACTCAAGATGTAGATCCTTATGACTCCTTCTCCAACAATGATTCTGAAGACAAAAGGAAAGAAGATGTAAAATAGCGCGTATCTTTTTGCAACAAATGATTTATTTCCTGCTATTTAGGATAGCGTGCTTCTTTCCTCCACTAACAGTGACTTGAAAAAGATAGGAGAGGCAGTTAATGCCATTTCTCACTCCCTGAGTCTGAGGGAGGGGCGATTGAATCCTGGAAGGCGCTTTTCCCTCTACATCGGCAACCTGACTTGGTGGACCACAGATGAGGACATCATGGCTGCGTGCTCAACACTTGGTGTCACAGACGTCATAGAGATCAAGTTCTACGAGAACAGAGTGAATGGGCAGAGCAAGGGCTTTGCCGCTGTCCACTTTGCCTCCAGCGCCTCTTCTCGACTGGTCGTTGAAAAGTTGTCTACCTTGTAGGATTCCTTTAATGTTTACTCTTTCTTGGATGTGGTTGCCTTTTATTCTTATTTAAGGGATATCAATGGACAGAAGCCCTCAGTTGTTGGATTCAATAAGCAGAATTTAACTCACTTAGACAATCAATCGAAGTCTATGATTGGAGGTGAAATATTGCTTCTAAAACTTTCCAAAAACTATAATTTCCTTTGTTTTAAATTTTTTTATGTAATTTTTACGAATTCATCCCCTTCCACCAGTAAAAGAAAATGTCCACAAGAAACTGTCAAACACCAATTTTTAAATTAACATGCATACAAATATAATGCTATATATAACATAGTTAAATCCCATCGTTTTCAAATTAACTTGATTACATGATGAAAATAGCCAATCAGGTGTCTAATTTAAAACTTTTGAGATTAGAATCGGAATTGGTAATAAGATACATATATTATACTGTCATGCGCCTCCAAATTCAAGATGGGGAAAATAAAACACGCGATTGTATCAATTCTGCCGTTGCAATCATTTTTGCATAAGTCCACACGCTTGGCCATTTCTTCTTCAGTAAAACTCTTAGTGCCATTAACCCTTTGAAGACCACAACTTTGAAGATTAATCATCTGCTTTTTTGTCAACGGAATTTTATATGTTTAAAGCAGACGATTTTCATTTCTTGGCACACCGATGTTACCCTGGTCTTCAAAGGATTTGATTATTGTTAATTCGTATGAATCTCATGAGTCTGCCTAAGGTGCTTTCGTTTAGACCTGTTCGAAGAAGAGACAAGTAAGTTCATAACAGAGGAGCTGTGTTCGACGTCAGAAGTTGTTGGTGGAATAAGTCGAAGAATGAAAGAGCCGCCTTGCAAAGACTTGAAAAATGTATTTACAATGAAGGACTCTAGATGCGTTATATCAGGGGCGACCAATCTTCTATGGGGTACGCGCCAAATTGTTTTTTCGATTATGGTTCGTCAAAATTCTTTGTTCTTTTTACGACCAAAATAATCTTACAATATATATATTGTAAAGCTTACGCCTTAACCTCGAAAAGATTGGTATTAAAAATAAAACGCACCCGATTTTCATTTTTATAAAGTCCTCAATAGTAACCGCATGTCGTTAAACCTGCTAACTAAATTTAATCTCAGCTCACACCCTATCATACGCCCAATCGGATGCATCTAACACCCTTGACATATTTGGCTGATTTAAATGTGGTTTTTTCCGAATTTGGGGAAAATAAACAGTTCGACGACTTATACTCCCGATTGACTATTTCTATTCACTTTTTTATTCAAAATCTATCATAACTTTGAATCTGCATATGTATATGCATCATTCCAAGTGTCGTACATAAAGTAAGATTGCCATTTTGGTTATATTTAAATTTTCAATCGAGCATGACGGAAATCAATTCACTTCCTGTAGGTATATCAAAATTGACATTAATATTCTTGCCATTTTTTTAAAATCCAGTTTACTTCATTCAGTGTTTATTATCATCACCAAGTTATTTTTATCCATGTTTAATATGTTCTAATTTTTCAAAAAAAAAACATAAAATCATTCCTGCTACTTAGCTATGTGAATAAGGCCCTGTTTGTGCTATGTGAATAAGGCCTTGTTTGTTCTAAAAAATTTCCAGCTTATATGCGCGTAAAATTATTATTCACCTTTTTTTTTTGGCTATGCCTTTTCTTTTGAGATTTTAGTATTTCAGTGTATGCGTGTCTAATCTCAATATGTATGTATGCATGTTTATGTCTATGTATTTTTTGTGTCACGTGTGTATTAATAGAAATAAATAGAAAATTTTGTGTCGACAATGTCAAAAAGTGCATATGTATGTATCTACGATTGCGTTAACACTAAGCTTAACTCATGCTTTTACACTAATTCTTCTAACCCCGCCAATATGTTTTCAAAAGTTTACACATTAAGGCCCATTTAGAAATGGATGATTGACTACTTGTCAACTATTGTGCAAATTGAGAAAAAAAATTTAATTGTCCAAATCAGCGTCAGAGTACATTTTCATTAATAAAAAAGGTATTTATGAAAAACTATAATTAATTACTAATAATTAAATTTATTTAAAAACTTTGAAAAACTTATTTTTTAACTTTTCTGCCGTGAACAAAGTCATAGATAGCTACACATAAAAATGGCTGCGATTGTTGAAATGATTAGTTCAATTCAATCTAACTTTTCACATGAATATCTTCTATCCATAGATCGTCACAAAAAGCAGAATCTTCCGAATTCATTGCAACCCCAAGCCACGCTTCTCAATTCATCGGTCGCAAGCTTGCTCCTTTCCGGTTCTCAACAACTTCCCGTTTTGAATCCTTCTCTTCGAATCTCACAGCCTCTTCCCCCCTTACGCTTTGATCACCAAATGGACTTATCTATGCCTCCTCCTTGTATGCATTCGTGTTAACTTTTTGTTCATTTATCATTTACCTTCTAACTTTTTAATTGTATAATTTCTTTAAAGTTTTTATCTTTGTGATTGAAAGTTTTGAATTTTTTATATCGGTACTCAAAAATCACTTTTTTTTACAAGATCATTTTATTGTTTTAAATTTTTTTTTATCTTTTCTTCCATTTTTGTATATGCAATTTAAAGTATTTGTAACGTATTTTGTAAAAAAAAAGATTTGTTAATTATTCTCAACATATGTTCATTATTTTTGTGGAAAATGGCATTTTATTTTTTTATAATTGTTTATTAATATTGTTTTTTATTGAAAGAATATGCTTGTAGTCTGTACATACATGCATATATGTGTGTGCATATGTATGACATTTCACAAGGTATTATTTTTTAATTATATTTAACTGAGATGATATTATTAAGACAAGGCATTATTACTACCACAACAACAACAACCTTCTTCCACTTTCTAATAACCCACCTTTGTATTCCCTACCTTATTCTGATTTTGCTTCCTTTTTTTAATATCTTTTTTCATCAATTCAATGACTCCATTTTTACACAATGTGACGAGAGCTTACATCCTTCATCGGTGCCTTTTTGCTTTCATGAACAAATGCCCTCGCATCGTATGTCTAAATCCTTTTATTGTTGTCTAAAAAATTTTGTGATTCCAATCATATTGTTTTCTTCCGATTTCCCTCGTCTTTCTTTTGATTAGAACATTTTGTTTAAAGCTTTACACTGACAATTAATTTTTTTTAATTGTAGTAATTTTTTCATCTTGTATAACAACAGTTGGTTTAGTCGGGGTGTTAGTTCTTTATAATTTTTAAAAGAATTCGTTAGTTTTTTTCTTCTAACACATATCTAACATAGTCAAGTTGTAATGTACATTATGGAGATTAAAATTTTTGGGGGATATGACCAATAAGTATAGGTAATTGGATTCCTAGCTCCATTTTTTTTATATTAGATCCAGTTAGTGCCACTACATTCGTTATCAAGAGAGACGCATTTATTACTTGCATTTTGGTTAGGGTCACAACTGTTATTTTCCCTCACATCGAAGTTGGTTTAAGTACGCAATTTTGCCTCGGAATCAGGAAATGCTATTTCTAGCAGAGCTTTAATGGTTGCCCTTTTGGTCAGTTTATTGGTCTTCTAAGTACTCATGTAAAGGGTGTGAAAACCTTTTTTTACCTCATTCACTTTATCAAAATGAATTTACTAGTCGTAAGCGGGGTAGCTCTCATTTAAATGTACTCTTACTTCAAAACTTGTGTAAAAATGTTTCTGAGATTTGATGAAAACTTCTATATTGGGTCCGTTATTTTTGTGTGGTAATGTGCTTTGGATGAAATGAAATTGAAAATCGATCATGTATCAATTATTTAATTAATTGGAGAATAGGCTTCTTTATTTCATAGTTGGAATGTATAGTTTGTTTAAGGTAGATTACTTTATTTATTTTTAGACGTTTGTAAAATATAAAAAGCATTCATGTATCAACATTTTCTTCATTGTCACAGCACATATTTGTTCAATGCTATGCCATCATCTATGTTACCGAACTACTTCATAAATATCCAAGGATAAGATCATAACGTTTTGCATGTCATGTCTCTTGTGCTCAGTATATATATTTCAGGACTGGAATCATTCATTTTTTGTATAGATTAAATTTTGAATTTAAAATCCTCCTTTTTGTCTTTAATCATACTCCATTAGTATTGAATCCTATTCTATGTTTACGTTCAAAGATGCCTTGTCTCTTCTATGTGAAAGAATTTTAATAATGTGAATTTCTTTCTGATTCGCCGATTTTTCCTTTCAATCTAATGTATAATAATTTAATTAAATCTATGCCTTGAGAATAGGAAATATTAGTTATAAAAATGAAAGTGTAAAACTTTATACCTTGAGCATTTGCGCCATATGTTAACATTTTATTTGAAATTTCAGGTATTGTAAATTTTAGATTTTCATTTTGTCATTTGTACTTATTATAGTAACTTTTGATATAAAACTCTTCAAATTTAAGCGAAATTTTAGACAACACACCGAACTTCTGGCGATTGAAGACAGATTAAGAAGCCTGAAAATGTGTTAATTATTTTAGAAACGAAATTTTATTCCAATGTTTCAATAAAAAATATAATTACAATTAAATTTGATTTTTTTTTGATAAATCAAAGTTACTAAAATAAGTAGAAATGTCAGTATGTGAAACGGTGAAATTGAAAATACATTAAACTAAATTCTAAACTCAAACAGCCATTATTTATTAAGGCAAGAACTTAGTCAAAAATTTTAAATTCCTCTTTTTGTTTTTTCCCTATAATGAATGAATTTTACTAATCTCATTTCAAGTTTTTTCATTATTCGCATTTTTGAACCTCACAAGGTATATAAAAAGGAAAGCGCAAATTTGTATAATAGAATCTAAAATCTTGATTCTAATAATATAATTTTGAACGCAATAATATATTGGAAATCAGAGCACAATTATTATCATCTATTTGTTAACAGATTCTTAAAAATTGGAGTTGAAATAAATGAATAAAGTAAATATCTTTTTGCCTTATAAATAAGTGAATGCTCTAGTTATTGTAGCAGTCCTGACATATGTATGCTTTTTTGATTTAAAAATGATTTTGTCGCATAGATCGAGTTTTGTTTTTAAGCTTTTTTATGATAATAATAAAAAAATCGAACTTATGTCATGCTCTAAACTTCCTATTTCCATTGTATACTTTACACTTCTTAATTTAAATCCTGTTATATTTGTGTCAACCTTCAAGCTATAATTTCTAAGTTGCAAACATAAAATTCATTTTTATGAAGTTTTTTTAAAGTTATTTACTTAAAATTTTTCATGTAACATATGTTGTGTACTTTTCTTGCATTTTATTTTTCATGATAACCGGAGCGAAAAGACATACTCTCTCTCTCTGTCTTGCATTTTAGGAATGAAAATATGATAAGTGAGACATTATCTGAATTCTATAGTTAATCAAAATCTCCATTTTTAATCTGACAAGATTCATCTCTATTTCATATTGTCAAATAATAAAAAGGGGGAAGTTGGATGAATAATGTGTAGATTTTTCTTTAGCTAGATTCTTTTTTCATTCACTTCTGTAGTGATTCATCAAATATTATTCTAGAATGCCTTCCTACCTTCTTCAATTGATGCTATTTAACTTCAATGTTTTACACCAAAAATTAAAGTCATCAACTTTATTGCATATCTAATTAGAACAAACTAATTAGTTAAATACCAAAGTCTTCTATCTTTACGTAAAACGTTGATTAGTAAACAGCTCTAGCCTGTAAATGTGCTTCCATCGTCTCAATTTTTTCTTGTAATCAATGAAATCTTATAGCAGACACCTAATCTATATCATGAACACATTTATTTGGATTGGTTGCACCGTATTTATTGTTCTAATTCCATTTTTTTTTTCAAATTTCGCCAACTATTTATGACTAAGCTAGGAACTGCAATATAACTTTGACTTCTCAATTCCTTGATGTCCTTATTTGATTTTGTTCTTTGTAAGTCTAGAGAGGGAGAGAGAGACGCGCTATTCGCTTTTCTTCGAATACTATTACAATTGACTGCACTATTTTTCATGTTATATATTTTGCTGTCCTTTCTCTGTGCAAGCATCCTTTTCCTCCAGTCCAGCTTCTCTTGGCGCTGGAGTTCTTTCGCGACAAGCTCTGCAGCTGGGCGGACATAATATTTTGCTTCCACACGACGCCAGAAACAATATCCGCAATCCTGCCTCTCCAGTAATTTACACATATTCCATATTTTTTCTCATTTTTATCTTCTACTTTTAAAAAATCACTCCAATTCAGTTTTTTGGCGATGATTTCTTTCAGTCTAAATTTTGAAATCGCTTTTCGATTTATTTTTTTCGCTGTACCAAATATCTGTCCTTGTTGAAATGGATAAGAACTGTACACCCCAATCTTCTCATGTATTTTGTGCCTTGACGAAACATTTCTATACACATACATGCAGCATTTGTTCTCTTAAGCTCCTCTCTACCCTAATATTTTTATTACTGTGTTCACTAGTGGTTCAGTGGTGTGCTGGCAAGAGCATGTTTTTAACGTTGTTTTTATTCTATCTATCGGCCATTTTAAGATAAATGATATGTGTTTATGTGTGTTTCAAAGAATGTAAAATTTTGTAATTTTAAAAATTATGTTCTTTCGCATACTGAAAACGATGTGCGCCTGATTAGTTTTTAACTCTCCATTTTCTCAAATGAAAATTAGATATGCTAATCTTGTGAAAGAAATTATCTGAACATAAAAAAATTTTTTTTTAGAAATCCATTAATAGGTATAAAAAAATTAGAATCTAAAATACTTCAAAAAAGAGATATAATTAGTGACATACTATGTTATACGCCAACTATTGCCAGCCATAATAATACTGGCACAAATGTCAAAAATTTAGGGAACCATTTACTACCAATGTTTCCAAAGGCGATCACTAATCTCTATTTAATTCCATTTGAAAGAAGCATTGTTACTAAACTAACTATCTAACCAGGTAAATAGCCATCTATCTAGTTATCCTGGTATTCATATTTGCACAGCATAATTAGTCTAACGCAAACAGTAGAGTAATGTTTTGAAGAGGTTACCTCAAGAAAACCCCATTATTATTTGCCCATAGTAAAAAGGTTGGCATACTTGTTATTTTTGCCAAAAATTATAAATGTTTTTTTGTTTGAACAATTGTTCAGCTTCTACTGATTTCATATTTAGATTATTATAATACTCGTGAATTTACTAATAATGCTTTACCTTTTTTTTTACTTACCTGTGATGATCATAATCATTTTTTATAGGTGTTTCTAATTTCTTTTACGCTGAGTTTAGATATTTAATATTTTTTTCATTTTATCTGTCTTGCTTTGTTTCACATTGCTTTTTCTACACAAGAGACTTGCTACATCTTTTGTTTCATGGTTTGTTAATTATGCTTTCTCTTTTTCCGTGCTTTGCATCTAGTTTTACTTAATATCTCTTGTAATATGAGAAGATTAGCATTTATATTCACACACACACACACACACACACAATATAATGTGGCATAATTTCTATACTCAGAAGAAATATTTTCAAGAGAAAATTCGCTGGTTTTTTTTCTGCATCTTTTGTTATTTCTGCATATTTGTTACGAATTCTCTGATTTTTTCACTCATCAGCATCACCACATATGGATTCACCTATCTTGTTTTTGTTAGAGTTTTTTTTATTTAAAAAAAATGGTGTATAAATTTCTCCATATAATAAAGCGTGTCTTACATTCTTTTTCGTACTCATCATCATGATCAACTAGCCATATGTGTATAATTTTTGCATTCAACCAATCATCTATCTACGTAGACAGGTTTTAAAGCGGCTTTATATTCTAATACACGGTTTTTGGGTGCAGGGCGTTTCATACCCTTTTTTTTGTAGGTACGAAACTTACAGAGCATACTTTGGGGGATCATTATGATTTTCAGTCGTTGAGTGTGTATGTCTTAGTTTTTCTAAGCGAGACAGTTTCCTATCTCTGGCAGTGTGTTGGGTGTGACTTTCTACAGAAATAAACCAAAATGTAGTTTTTAAAAGAATTAAAAACAATCAATGCATTTCAAAACTTAGCCCGGAAAGATTTCACAAAGGTATACGTTATGCAGAATTATTGGAAAAAGTTTAAATATAGTTGAGAGGATACGCTAAAAACTTTATTCCTATATATTCATATATGCTTTGGGAGCAAGACAAAATAATAAGGTAGGTGTGTAGGGCTGGAAATTTAAAAGCTACATTTTAAAGCGTTCACAGATGATTACGCTTGATTCATTTATCTGATTACATCTCAGATCATATACCAACATATCGCTTTACTCATCCTTTTAACTTTCCACTGTGTCTTGCCTTTTACCCCTTATTATTTTTTATCCTGGTAAGGAAACTCAATTTCGAGAGCGCTTGATAAATAAAGTTTTCATTGTGTCCTCTCAACTATAATATAAAAAGTTTTTACTATTTGTTCGCCTATAGTAAGTTGAAAAAAACAAAATCCCAAAAATTTTGGAAATCCTATTTTTCACACACGCTAAAAGGTAATTGCGATGTATTGCAATGTTTTTGTTACAACTAGTTACAATTGAAAATGGAAAAATTCATTAAAAATATTATTGTTTGCTAAAATTGAGATTTCGAAAGTATTTTGTTTTTGGAATCAGTAACAATTTTGAGGTCTTAGCCGCATTAAAGTTCGCCTTGGGTTTGATCATATGCACATTTAAAAATCATTATACTAAATTGCAAATACCTGAGCAATGTATTTAAAACGTTGTACTGAGCTTCAAAGATTGAACAGAAAGATATTTAGTTGTATTGGATCTTCGCTTCCGACGTTGACCAATGAAGGGGGACACTTCATATCCTTACAAAAGTAAATTATTTTTTTTCTTTATTTTTAAAAACCTAAAAACCCGCCTTCAACCTCTAAATATTATTAGGTCGTGAAAATCCTGCAATTTGAGCAGTTTACGCTAAATTTAATAAAGTCCTCCGAAAAAAGTGAGTTTCGGTTTTCCATGTTTATAAAATCAATTGAATGCTGAGTATGATAAGTGGAGATGTGGGCAATGAAAAAGTAATTATATTTGTGATCTATTATATTTGGGAGAATAGTTTGTCCATCCATTATTATCAAAGATTTTTGCGAGTTTAAATTTGTGCTTCATTATTTTATCATTTTTCGCAATTATATTGCACTGACACATTCACATATGATATCGCTATGTCACCAAATACGAAGCCGAAAATACACAAACAACAAATTTAAACATGCACTATCTTTGATAATAATGGACAAAGTATTGTGGCAAATATATTAAATCACTAATAAATTTATTTTCGCATTTTCCACTTCTCTAATTATTATCTCATTCTTTCCAGTTAATAATATTTTGTGATGATTGAATTTTTCTCCACATCGATTTGTATAGGACCGCGAAGATAAAGTCTGAAAAACTTTCTGAATAAAATATTTAATTTTTTTTAAGTAAGATAAAGATGGGAGCATTCATTTTGTAGCAAACTTTTCAATTTGTTTTATTTTTCTCTTGGTTAACTTATAAGCTTGAAGTTGTTTATAACTGTGTGGCCCTTTTAGGTACAAAAAGTTGGCTTTCCCAGTGTTAAAATAATGCTATAAAATACATGTAGTAGGCCTTGCTCATGTCCACTTGACATCAGTACACAGCATATTTGTTTAGTTTGAGTTTTGTGTCAAAAAATTTGGTAAACCTTGCTCATGCCCACTTGACATGAGTACAGAGCACATTTGTTTAGGTTGAGTTTTGCGTGAAAAAAAATTTGAACATGCAAATCTTCAAATATTAGAGCAATGAAAAAATATTTACAACCCGTGTGAATAAAGAAATATTTGATTATTTACAAAAATTTTACCTCTTACATGAAGTACGTTCCCACTTTTTATCTTGATCAAATTTACAGAAATAGTTGCAATTATTTTCATCTTCAAAAGCTACCCTAAAAACTTGACACAAAGCTTTGGAAATCTGTGATTCACGGTATTGGATAAAATTGAATTTTATTTTTAAGCTTCCTCGCCACCACTTAAATGATCTTGGAAGACCGCAAAATTTGCCATCTGGTAATTCCTTCCATCAATAGTTTTTAACATTTTCTAACATATGTTTGTTCTCGCTTCTTTAGGTGTTCCATATCCTCCTCCAATTGGAATTCCTCCACCTTCAATACAAGCTCTCAGATCTTACTCTCTTTTGCCAAATTCTCAAGGCATGTTGGGTATCATTTTTGCTTTAAATCCAGCGTTCCCAAACTTTTTCAGAAGTGCAACTCTATTTAATTCAGAAATATTTTTGCAAAATCCTGGATTCTGATATATTTATGCCGTAGTAATGTAATTAATTTTTTATAAAAAAAAATTTATATATGATTTTTTTATAGTCTATAGAGACCCCTAAGCGTCAGATTCAAAGGATAAACATATGTATGTATCATATGACATATAGCAATCTACATTATTTGACAATGCAAAAATTCCAAATGTGAGGCATAATGCACTCAAAGTATTGTGCCAGCTAACCAAGTGACTTAATAATCGTCTCACTATCTAATCGATTGAGTAATTGAAAACTAATTAAACTGGATTTGTCTTAAATATTTTTGAAATAAAACGAATTAGCCCATTAAGTCCTGTCCTGATGTCCCCAAATGACAACACAACAAAATTTCTTTCTTTACAACAAAGATTTTTTTTTTTGTTTTTTATAAAATATAATATATATAGAAAAAAACCATTTTCGTTTTTCTGATAGCCATAAAAATTGTTATAAATATCCTTTTGCAGTTTCAAGTTTTTGCAAAAATTCGCTGTTTAACAGAAAAACTCCTTCATCTAGTGAAGTTTTTGAAGTTTGGTAGACTTGTTTCAATCCCAAGGGAATACAATTTTTTGTAATTTTAACTACTTTTATTTTTGAGAGTTGACGAGACGACCTTGTTGTTAATCGAAATGCATTTTATTTTCCTGCTCTCGGTAGGCAGTGGCGAGTCGTTCATGTCTAGGCACACACCCTCTCTCCCTCCCTCTGCGCACATCAATCCTGCTTTCTTCACTCCCCCTAATGTCAATTCGCCAGCATCCGCTTTATCATTGGTAAGAAATCCTTTTTTATATCATTCCGCACTTTTTCAAAAAGAGGAATCGCAATGGCCTCTTTTCTTTTGGGCAATAGTGGCTCTAGTTTTGCCATTTTGAAGAAGGGTCATCCCCTAAAGAAAATGATTTATTTGGTGTTAGTTAGCCAGTTAAAAATCACATTATAAGAATTATAAAAGAATAAATTGAATGATGAATTATTTTAGTTACCTAGCAGGTTTAAGTCATAAGCACACATCCGGAGGGGGGTTTTTATAATTTTTAATATAAAAATATAACTGAAGCTCACCCGTAAGACAAGTAAAGTAATATGAAAAGTCTACTCACTGGCAAAACAAGTCTTCTAATTGTATACAAAAGATATAAAATTGAAAAAATTCAAAATTATTGGTGGACGAAAGGCCTTTTTCACTCCCTTGAAAAACATTGGGGGCGTCGCTCCGCCCTCGCATGGTATAAATCGACCCCAGTTTTAATAAAGTAAGCTATGCTGTTAAATCATCAAAAATTAATTTTTTTAATTAAATCAAACTTTGTATATATAGTTAATTAACTTAAGATAAAACATAGTTAAAATTTATCCTCAAAAAATAGAGTGTTCAAAACTTTTCAAAGATAGTGCTTGGTGTATAAGTCGAGCATTACTACTTGTACAGAAGCATATACATGCAGTATTTAGCTTGCTGGTTAATAAGTTAGTTAATTGAGTTATTATATCGTTTTTCATTAATTCTATTTTAACTGCACACGTCGACTTGAAACACTAAACTTTTATACAAATCAAAAGCATTCTTTACAGTGAAACTTGAACTCATAGCTTTCCCAAATTAATTGCTTCTTTTTTTTAAGCATTTCAGGCTGCTTTTCCAAAATTTATCGTCTACATCAGTGGTTTCAACCTGTGGTTCGCGGATCTCTAATGATTTGTGAAGGTTTTGACGGGGGTCCGCAAACATTTTTTCATCATATATGCTTTGATGAAGAGATTTAAATTTGGCAAATACTGTTGATTTTTCTGCACGTTATTTTATCTACTGCTTCAAAAGAAGTTTAACTGGCAATAATGAATCGAACTTCTTAACTTTGATAGAATTCAAGTTTTATTGTGAGCGTGTCCGAATGCTAAATATTTTGGTGTAAGGGATTCGTGGGATATAAAAATGTTGGGAATCACTGGACTCCACATTCTTTTCCAATGAGTTTTTGTATACTTAAAATCAGACTATTTTTATTCAATGGCGGGACACTGCTGTCCCATTGTGCATGAAAGAGTTGACTGACATTGTTTAAAACATGGTAAATCCTCATGAAAGCAAACATTTTTTGCTCTATTTATCAATCGAAGAAAATTAATTCATACTCTATTAAGTTGATAGCAAGAGGATTATTGTTCTTAATTTCTTTTGTGATCCTACACTACAAACTTAAAGGCAAAAGTAAAAAACTATATACAAAACAACTTAAACTTTACTGACTTGAAAAAAGGAAACCTAATTTTAGGCCATTTTAGTGCCACTTTCAGGACCAAAATTTTGAATTAGACCACTTTTCCTTTCAATGAATTTAAATAGGATTTAGTAAATGGATAATTTGGAGTTATATAAACCGCGAACTCTTTTGGATGAGGTCCCTTCGACAAAATAAATGAAAACTACCAAATTAAAAAAATCTATATTTTATTCTATCATATATTTTCTTCTTCTTTCAGATCAACAACCTGCATCCACCTCCTTCACTTGATTTATCATCGTAAGCTTTGCTTTTAATCTTTTACACTTTTTTCCCCATTTTCGAGTTCATGTGAAGATTTTGATCTCTAACGTGTTTTTAACACATGCGTTTTGATATCCTCAATTTTGTATCACTAAATCCTCTTATTTTTATCATGTTTCATTCAAGGAAACTCTCCCAATCTCTCTCAAGAGTTGAATTTGATGAAATATTTTCCAGAAACAAATCGGTTTCAAGTAGTGCTATCACCAGAGCAATATCCGATGCCAGCATGGGTAAAATACATTTCTTATCTTCTACTCACTCTGATTTAGTTGAATTGACGTTAAGTGCATCTCTTCTGCAGTTTCGACATCAGCTTACTAGAACAAATGTCGATGTGGAAAAATGATGGTTGTTGATCTAAAATTTGAGATTTTAAAGCGATACAAAATACTTTCGACATGTTTTTTTAAATGAAAAAAAAGTTAAATCTTTGTAGACATATGAATGTCACTTCTTTAGTCCAAAAGGTAGGTTTTAAGTATTTGGAATCGAAGTTTGACTTTTTAAGTGTTTACAATCTGAGCTGGATGATATTTTCCATCTAATAAGTAAAAAATATTTCCCTTCTCTCGGCATTGATGAAAAAATGTCGTCATGAACAAAAAATTTTATTCCTTACAAAAATAATTGACATGAAAAATACTTGAAAGTATATTTCTTTTTTTCTTTATCCGTTAATGAAAAAATTTAAAGACACACTTTTTGAAAAAAGTCATTCAAACGAAGAAAAAAAAAGCTAAGTGTATCCTATGCAGCTTCGGTGTCCACCCCAATTGTTTTTTTTTATTCCTTGGAGAAGGGGTCTTCGAAACAAAATATATTTAGCCCGGGTTATTATCACCAAGATGCATATATATAAAAATAAGTATATTTTTATCAATTAAAATTTAATGGACTTTTATGTATAAAATCGCGTACCATATGTTTTAAAAAAATATTTTATAAATAATACAGATAAAAGAGTTTTATCGTCAGGCCTATTTCTTATTTTTGATTTGATAAAACTCATCTAAGAAAAAGCTTTCTTGAATAGATGTTGATTTTACCTTTTTATAGCATTCTTATATGTAAATCTTCGTCTGCTTTTTTCAATGACGTTGAATATAAATCATCTGCGTTTTTTAAATATCGTCTGATTTCTATGGTAGTACTTAATGAGTTAAACTAGAGCTAGGAGCAAGACTGATTAAAAAAGGCTGGACTATATGAAATCCCTTACCAACAGGCTCAGTGGAATAAGCGAAATATTTGCGATAAATTGCCATGCAACATTTTTATTTCATCTGCTTTACCACCTCATTTTTCATGTGTCGTGCTTGGAACAGTGTTTATCATTTTTAATATATTGCGTGTATTTTTAAATCCCTGATGCCATTTCGTTGTTCTCATCATCTCTTCGTTTAATCTTTCTTGGCGTGTTTTTTTGAGATTTAAAAAAACAAGCAATATACATTGCTTCTATGAAACGTGTCATGACTTATGGTTCTGAAACGTGGACCATAAGGTCACTAGAAGAAGGGATTTTGAGAAAGCCTGAAAGAAACATGTTACGGAACATGTTTGGAGGAAGTTGGATAATAAATTAAAGACTGAACAACTATTCAAAAAACTGGGCCTATAAAATACAATTGTTAAAGCAGTGAAGTTTAACCCATTAAGTACCATAGAAATCAGACGATATCTAAAAAACCCAGACGATTTATATTCAAAGTCATTGAAAAAACAGACGAAGATGAAATTACGTATGTTGCCAAATGGGAGCATTGGAACTTAATGGGTTAAGGTGGTTGGAACATATATCTTGAAGAAGGACGATGATGTAAGTATAAAACCAGCTTGGAAGTTTGAAGTTGAAGGCGTTCGAAGTAAAGGCAGACCTAAATTAAAATTAAAATCAATGATGAAGAAATTGTATGAAAGTTGGTTTGAAGCCCGAAGATGCGGAAGATAGAATCAATTGGAAGTTAGTTACCAAATCATGGAAGGAAAGCCCCCTTCCTCTTATGAAGTAATCCATCATAAGAGGGAAAAAATATTGACTATAAAAATTTATTATGATGATGATGAAACAATCCTAAGTTTGTTTTTTGTATAATAATAATTTATTGGGAAAAATAATTCCTTAAGAAAATTTAGTTGAAATAGTTTTAAAAAATATTATGATCAGTTTTTATCACTTTTCAAATTATTTCAATATTTTTTAGTTATCTTTTGAGGAAAAGTTGAATTGTAATGCAATGTGTATATACTATGAAATGATTATTATATTTATTATTAATAAAGGTTCGTATTTTTAAGAAATTCTGCTTACTACTCATAAATGATTTGTCATTTCTTTTTCAAAGGAGGCTAATATCTATAATCCCCCTGAGAATAGAACTCAGTCCTAAGTACACAGCTTGGAACTTTTCCAATTTATTTAAGGAGATTATACAAGTGCTATGGAAACCCTGGTAACTGCGATCTCCTTGATCAAGCAGTCCAAGATTTCGAATGATGAACGCTGCAAACTTCTCATCAGTTCTCTTCAAGATACTCTGAAAGGCATTGAATGCAAGTCATATCGCAATCGGTGAGTACACAACTACACTAGTTTCCACGTATAACGAATTGCGCTGGGGATTTCATCAGTCCCTTTAAAAAGTATAGCATATTTCGTCAAACCTCTGTAACGAAGGGGCGTTAGTAAGCTTCGTTTCCATAACTCAAGGTCTTGGGTTCGATCCTGCTTCAAGCCTACTTTCTCATAGTTCGATATAAGCGGCGCAATTCTGCCTTATTGATGAAAATACCCCAATGTAGTACCTTTGCCTTATAACGAAGAGCTTTGAAACTTTTTATATCGAGTAGATTTTTTAGTTTTTTTTTAAAGTTTACATTCTTTTGAATTAATTTAACCCATTTAAGACCAAGCAAAGCAGACGATATCTAAAAAACGCAGACGATTTATATTCAAAGTCATTGAAAAAAGCAGACGAAGATGAAATTACTTATGTTCCAAAATAGGAACATTGGTCGTAAATGGGTTAAGTTGATACTATATTTGATTAAATTTAATTTTTTTTTAATTTCCAAATATTTTATTGGCAAAACAAAAGTGATCATGGAAAACTCAAGGTGTATAATACATAGGGCTAAAGTAATTTATTTCTATTTTGTCAATACTTCATTTAAACTTTTTTTTAATATAATGGCATAGATCCCGTAGTGGGATTCAGCCGGTTCGTTAGAACCGTCTCACGGAATTTTGTGAGTTCGGCCAACAGTAAAATATTTATTTATCTTATAGTACACACCGTACAGTAAAATAAACATCCACATCATCATAATGATGTTTGTTTAACCATTTTAAATTTTATTGGGAAATAATCAAAATTGATCAGTTTATTTGCTGACAAATTTGACTTTTTTGTAATAAAACCGGCTGACAAAAAAATTGAATCCCACTACTGCATAGATCTAACGTTACTAAAAGTTTAAGAAGTAAATAGATAAATTTTTTAAACTCTCTTAGGACATAACTTTTTAATTTCTCCTAATCCTCGTATATATGTATGTAATTGCAGAAAAATATTTCTATTACCATTTGGTGCTTAGAAGTCGTGAACGCTTAAGATCTCCTAGCAGAGGCAGGGATGATCACAGAGACAAGAGAAAGGATAGGCGCAGAAGAGAGCGCTCCAGGAGCAGAGACAAAGGATCCAGACACAACAACTCTGATCGATACTACGATGACTACTATGATAACCGAGATGATAAGTACAACAACAATCGACGCCATTGAAGAGAGATGCAGTGTTTCAAGACTCATTCACAATACACCCACTAAGCAATTCTCGTCTTTGACTTCTTAATATCGCTTTTCACCACACACCCATTCTTTTCTTTTATTGTGTCATGTCCAAATTGTAATATCATCCATGGCGTGTGATTGTGTGAACATTTAACTTTTTTGGAAGCACTCCTTGAAAACCTTATTTTGTCTGAATGTCTAGCTTGCTGCATTGTCTTATCTTGGTACATGATGCGCATAGTGTGTTTCCTTTTTAATATTTTGAATAAATTTATAAACTTTTTAAAATATATGATAAGCATGCACACCAGAGCTGGGCACAAATTGGCCGATCAAGTGCGAGGGGAGCTTTAAAGATTTTTTACATATATTTCAAATATGCTGAATCTAGTGGTGATGTTCATTTTTATGGAAATCAATGAAACTTGTCAAAATATGACAGCTCATATCAATTTTAAATATTTTTATTGAAAAACGTATAAAACGTTTTTTACACAAATATACCCATTTTAAAGTATGCCCAATTTTTTATAAAAATCAATCAAACTAATCAAAAAATGATTTTAATGTCATAGCTCTTGTCAAAATTAAAATTTTTTCACATATATGCCAGTTGAAGTGATATGAAGAAATCATTCAGTCTGAATATTTGTTAACTAATCCCAGTTTTAAAGTTGTTTTCCTCTACATGATGTTCATTGCAGGGGCGCACATCCTTAAAATTATTGGGGGAGGGGGAGGCGATCCTTTAATAGAGTATAGAATCAAGCAATCCTTTAAAATAGAGTGTATTCAGCGCATACCTAAGGTCCTTAATTTATAAGTCTACTTATATTTTTTTTACAAAATTGGGGAATTTAAATAGGGGTCGTTCACAATTTACGTCAACCTTTTTTTTGAAAAATTTCAACCCCCCCCCCCCCCCCTCATGTCAACTTTTAGATATATCATCACTTAACAAAATCGACTTATGTCAACTTTGGATACCCCCCCCCCCCCGTTTTAGTTGACGTCAATTGTGAACGACCCCATACTATACTTCCAGCGAAAATATTTTAATTAAGTTTGCATATCGAATATACACTAGTTAAAAAAAATCCAAAATTGTTAGTGGGTGGAATAGGCTTTTCATTTGAAAATGAAGTAGTCTATAAAGATAAAATTGTACAAATAAAAACCAAACAATAAATTAAGATTGCATTACTTCATTTTTTCGGCATCATTCAAAAATAGTTTAAAAGCTAAATTGGTGCAAGCTACAAAAAGTAAAATAACTTAACATTTTGCAATAATTTGCCTTTTATAATAAATTTTAATGAAAAAAAGTCTGTCAGAAAAAATTATATCAGGCTTCAACAAAAACTAAAAAAATTTACAGCATAACTTAAGTTTTTTGAAAACTAATTTAATGTATACCCTACTACTTAGCACGGAAACCCCTGGATTCGATTCCTCATCGATACCAATTTGTTCATAGTTTGACATAAGCGGTACATCAGTGCCTTGTCAGTGAAAACACACCCACGGTACCTTACCTTTTACTCAAAATTGAAAAATTTGCTACATAATTAACATAAGAGAGAAAGGAGACAAAATAAACTAAAAAAGCAATTTTCACTATTTTAAAACGAAACTGTCTGTTCTCAGAATTTCAAAATAATAGGAGGCATAAAAAATGAGATAGTTTATTTGATATTTTCAAGTTTTTATAAGTTCCCATCCAAATACGTTTTAGGGTGATTTGGTAAAGCTTGTATTTTTTACATTTTGTAAGGAATCATAGTATACAAAAATGCTTGTTTAATCACTTTTTATAAAATTATTTAAGTCTAAGAATACAAAATCATAAATAAAAACTATTTAAACTAACATAAATCATAGTATACGAGAACAAGAAATCAATGGTTTTTTTTTTTTACTATTTCTTTGTTTACAAATAAAATTTTGCCAGCTGTCATAAATAGATCTAGCTAGTAAAAATATTCATTCCCAAATAGACATTGAAAAAAAATATGACTTGAAAAAATTAACGTTTTCAAATGTTACAAACTTACTGATGAAGATTAAGTGACCTTTGTTCAAAAATTTTTATAAAATTGTAACGATTGAAAACTATTTTTCTCTCATTTAAAAACAATCAAATTTTCATTTTTGCAAAATGTTTGGTGTATTGATTGAACTAAATTTTTACCAAAAATCTCTCTGAAAATAGCTGAACTTTGGTATCATGAAAAAAAATTCTGAAAATATTAAACTTATATTCCACTAAAAACTAATTTCTAATGAGATAAAATAGAATTCTTTTTAATTTAGCTGTAAATTAGAGAGAAGAGAGCTGAATGAGACAGGAGTTAAACAAGAGAAGAGAGCTTGAGTGATTGAGTTTTAGCAGAGAAAGCGGAAGAGAAAAACAGAACGAGACCGAAAGAGAATCACTGTGACAGAAGATGAGAAAATCTAATGGATCATCAACATGTGTTTGCTCAAAAATACTACAAGGAGACACTGTGATAAACATTGCTTACTTATTGTGTGCATATTGAAACAATGGGTTATTATTATATAGCTATCAAATCGTTTGTAAAATATTTTTGATAGGAATTTCAGAGCAGCTTGGCATGATTACAAAATGTTGTCAACTTTATCATCTAAAGGACTCTTCATGTCAAAGGAAAAAGATGGTCAAATTCAAATTGCAAAATTATCTTGATAGTGGCAATATATCTTCATATATTGGCAGTTTTGATAATTCTGACCGATTGAGAATTTTCAGATTTTCTATCCATCTTAGTAAAATGATAATAGTATTCTTAGTTGATAGTTAAAGGTTTGGGATTTTTCTTTCGCAAAGGAGGAACTTCTTGAAACACGCAATATTAGATCATTGCAGCACTTCCTAGTTCATTGGAACATGGTATATCTTGCATTTAGTCAGGATACATACTTCTTTTTTAAAGTTATGTAGCTCTTCATAAGACTACTACGCTGTCCATTCAAAAGCGGGCTCAGTATTTACTATTTAAATTTTACTTTGATCACACACGTTCCCCTTTCCATTTGTTTTCAGGTCGCTTCCTTCTCTCAAAATCATCTTCAGAAAATTGTATAATGCGTTTTTTTTTCTAACATATTTCATGCTCAACATGATTGAAGGAAGTATAAGCCAAAATATATTTGTACCATATAAACAATATATAACGATTTTCTGAAAATAGGTTTTTGGAAAAAACTGATTTTCATGCACACATCACCTCATTTCCACTTTCAGATATTTTTTTGACCAAAATTGAATATGCAAAGTGAAATAAGTTAGTCGATTTTGAATTAAAAAAATCATTTCTATTTTTGAAGGATATTTTTAGAAGGAATTGTATCCCCAATCAAAATTTTGATCAATAAAATTATAGATATAAAACCGTTATGAGCTTGAAACTGTATAGAAATAGTCGATTTGCTATAAAAACAGATATTTTAAATTTCAAAAACATTTTTGGAGAAAATTTTAGACAAAAGCCGCAAATTTGATTCAAGTTTCCAGATCTTCAACTTGACAAACTTCGAGAAAACGTATTTGTGCTTGGTTTAAGACTAAAGTGAAAGAAAAGAATCCCTCTTTCCTATCGAAATAAGAATGCTCTGAATGTGGTTTTTAAAAGTTTGTCAGCTTTTTCAAAGGCCAGTCATCTTTTAAAGCTTCTCAGAACAAATTAAGAAGCGTGAAGCTTGGAAATTCATCAGAAACCTATCACGGTGTGAAGTATATGATATTTCCAATAAATGTAAGAGCAGTTTCTTGAACAGCTAAAGAAGGCTTCAAAGAACTGAATCTTGAGTAGCTCTGGGTTTAGTAACTTGTTTACTGTTTGATCTGACAGCAGGCAATTCGGATTCTAGCTGTGTTCGCATCCATGTTGTATCTTTGTGAAGCTGCATTTTCCACGCTTGTTAGACGCTATAATTAATATATTTTGTAGGCAATCTAACAGTAATAGTGGTTTTTGGTTAGTTTGTTTGTTTTATTGAAACATCTAACTAATCAACTCTAAAACATTCTAACTACTCTCTCTCTATTTTAGATAGATTCATGCTTTAATAGTAGCTCATCTAATTAACTCATCCGGCCTACAGAAATTAAGGATTGAACTGAACCATTAGGACCGGTTTTAACCGCACGTGAACAGGCGTAAAGTTAGGTATTTCAGTTGAGGCTGGAAAGTGAAGAATCGGCGAAATAGAATATTGGATGCACCTCTACAAAATCATAAGTCTATTTATTTTTTCAAAAAAGGATAATCAGATCGAGGCAGGAGTTTAGACTAGCGCATGAATACATCTCTGATATACCATAACCTAACCGCAAATACACAGTTAAGAGAAAGGCTTTTCCAAAAATCCAACTCAAAAATCACCCTTGTAATCGAAAAGATTTGAAATTAAATAAATTGTCTCTCATATCTAGTTTTTCATCTAGTATAGTAATATATTTTTCTTGATTAATCTGGATATTCATGGCAAATTAAAATTCGTTTAAGATGGCGAATTAGATGTTAAAATGTAAAAAAATGACATTAGTAGTTCTATCAATTATAAAGGTGAGAAATGAAAAAAAAATTATTTATATTCAAAACTGCTAAAATGATGTAATAAAAATGAGTTTTTCACCAGAGATAAGGTATCATGCGGTAGGGAACAACCTCACAATACCTTTGCCAGTACTTGCCATACTTTGCCGTGCAGCGTCCCTCAATGCGAAAGACGCGAGCCGTTAGCAAAATGAACTTGAATAAGAAGTAGACGTGTGGGTGGAAGTGCTCAAACCCGCACGCAAGAGTCACTGCCAAGTCCATCATTAGATCGCCGGTGAAGTTGAAGGAACGAGCCAGACCCCAAAATCCGGAGGTCAGCAGATAGGAAGTGTGGTAATGCGAAGAATCTTTGGTAGCATACTTGGCAATGATGTATTCCGCTTTTTTGCCAAGGACAAAGTAATCTTGGTTGTTTTCAAGGGCAAGGCGGAAGTGATACTTCTGATTATTCGTTATACGGAAGATGACATAGCCTGTTAAGCCCAGAAGGAAAAGTGTGGAGAAATAGGCAGGCGATACATCGGTTGGGTGCAAGCTTAGATAGCAGCAGGGCAGTGTGTAAATGAAGGGCAACCACACCATATCTCCCCAAGCAAGGTAAAAGCCAAAGTGGTCGTGATTTATGTCAATCGTCTTCAAATACCAATCTTCGTTGAAAAAGAAGTCAAATGCGTAGATGCCTTGGATGGCATTGACCAAAAGCATGGAATTGGAGATGTAGCCAAAGCTGTGAAGTTGTTTTAACGCAAAAGCTGCGTTAATCAGCGTCCACGCTATGATGCCTGGTCTGCCGTTGTGAAAGAGTTTAAAGTCGAAGTTATCTGTGATGCGCGGATTAAATTCGACCCCCATCAGAAAGTCGTAAAGGGCATTGTCACCAAACTTGCAATCTTGCGAGTGAGTTGGAAAAAGGTGAGCTTTCATGTACACAAAAAGAGATAGGACAAAGCCATATATGTTGGCTGAGATGAGAAGACCTTCCAAATTATCACAAATGATGCTCGCTGGAAAAAGTGTAAACCATTTGAAGTATATAAGAGATGCAATCAGGACGTGAGTGATGAGCCAACAAGACAATCCATTTGTCTTATACTTTAAGACATGACCTGCGGGCGTCTTTTGCCCAAAACAGATTTTACCTGGAACTAAAATATAAAGAAGCACTTGGAAAAAGTACCATGCGGTGAGTATGCAGAATGCTTTTAGGGTGAAGCGAGGAAAGTAAGTGATAAAATGATAGGGGTCGTGCAAAAATGTCTTGAATGTTTGAAGCAAGCTGCAGTCAAAGTGGGAACAAGATGAAGAAAGAGTGAGAACGACTAACGGCGATAAGAACACAACGACCACCGTTTCGAACAGCGTTAGCAGGTATTCTGATACACTCGCTGACTTGGCATGCCTACCCCAACTCGAATTACATGTTTTTTTCTTTTCATTTTCACTTTTCATCATCTTTCAAATCTAAAAAAAGATGTCAATTTAACCAACGCAGTATCCTACATAACTCCTCTATGCTGTTTCAAACGATCTAGGATTTTTTGCTCAAAAAATCAAAATTAATCGTTTTGTTGGTTATTAGCTAATTAAATTAAATCAGAGTTGCACATCCTGAGCTTTAATTTTTTATATCATTAGAAAACTTTCCATATCACTTTACTTGTTTTACAGTTGAGTTTAGGACACAAATTTTTTTTATAAAAAAAATTACACCTCCAATAATTTCAAGGATGTTATGCGCCCCTGGATTCAGTTAAAATAATATTTTTTGTTTTTTTTAGAAATTGATATTGAGTATTTTTCTCTAAATTATCCTTCATCTTTCAGTAAAATGTTTCTAAGCGAATTTTTGTAAAACCGATAGTTTAAGCAGATGGGCTAATAAAAGGATATGTAGTTGGTCTTTAAGTCAAAAAGTGAACTTTTTTTTGAATGATCTCTCTGATATTTTTAAAACAGTGTTTAAATTTGCTCAGGTACATAGAATATTCTATAGTCTCACATTTCTAAAGTGCTTCTAATTTCTAGGAGCTTCTAAATGAATTTTTGCTCTAAATGAACTACTTATGATTAATGATCAGGTTTGCCGAGTCGGAGACTAAAATTTTCGAGAAAAAGAGTTGTCAGTTTTTCTAGAATACTGGAAGGATAATATAACATCAAAAAATCTCATACTATTTCTACTTCATTAATTTTTCAAAGATTTACCAATTAAAGAATGCCTTTGAGATCTTTTATATTTTCTCTCCATAAAACTATTTCATCTAGTATGTTCTTTCACAAAATTTTATTTTGAATACAAAGAAATCCCGAAAATGATTTTTCACATAATTTTTGTCCTACAAACGTCCATGAAATTTTATGTATGATTTATTTTTTCTAAAGTAAGAGTTTATTATGGATGAAAAGAATTAAGAATATAGAAATAAAGATATAAAAAGCGAAAAATGAACAGCTTACTTTTAAATTCTAGTAACAAGGATATTAGTTAGGAAAACAAAAATGTCTGTATAGTCTAGAACGCTTTAAACTTGATTGGATCAGATCAAAGAGCTGCAATGCAAGAAAAATTGACGCACGCAATTTCGTAATAGATACACGTATTGCACAAAAAACATATACACACGCATACAGCCCTCCATCTAAGTTATGGGCTCCACCATTAAAAAATTGGAATTTACAAATTAAAATGAAATAATGAATTAATTTTTGACAATGGGTTTATAGGAACAATATAAAGCCAATAAAATCAAAATATAGAAAAATTATTGATATCATTGACAGTAACGATCAAACTGTTAAGATAGGCCTTCTACCTGTAATAAGAAAGCCGATTTACAATAAAAAATTTCTCTTTGCTATGAGAAACGAAGATAAGAGATATTAACCATGATAAAATCTAAACAATGAATAGGACACAAGTAAAGAAACGAGCTCATAAACACAAAGAGAAGAGTTGTTATAAGCGGCATTTGATGCTTTAATTTTAGACAAAGCCGGTAGGCAAGCATGTATATTAGTGCCCCATTTGGCCCCTCCAAATATAAATTTCTGGCTACGTTACTGCACGCATGAATAGATGGATAAAGGCATACTATATACATATTGAAATTAGTCAACCATAAAATGATTTGAATGTATTTTACATGGTTTTAATTAAAAAGTAACAAATAATCAAGAATGTAGATAAGGAACAAAAATAATTATAGTTTGACAGATGATTAAATTACTAACATTTTTATAGAACCTGAATGAAATTCATGTAAAAAATACTATGGAAGATGTATGCAACTTTTTGAAGATAAATTATCGGAATTTCTGATTATGTGCATGGTGATAGAGGCTCCTTCTTTTCGCAAGATTGAAAGCAGAGAATACAGATGTAAAAACAAGGGTAGTCATGAAAGATGCTCTCCATTCTACTCGATCCTACGGCATAATTTCCAAAATGCTTTACTTGTGGAGTCTCTTTACCTCCTTGCTTAATGTCAGCAAGTCGTGTTCATTTAAAGAAACCCAAGTGACTAGTATAGCCTTCTTTGGGGTTGAGTCTTACACACACATTTGATTGGTTAATGAAATAGAGATAAATGTCATCGCTACAAATCACAATCAACTGAATGTCAATATCACATATTTAACATTAACACCAACATGCAGAGAGTTAGTTTGAAATTTGGAAAGTTTTGAAGATCTTGATTTTTTAGTTGTCGGTAATCGCGTCTATAGGGAAGAATAATCCTAACTCTTATATTATTCTTTTTAATAATTTCTAGAATTTTTCATTGATTATTAAAATAATACGGATGTAATAAAAATTTTCAAATAATTCAAATTTCATAACTATATAGAAAGCCATTTAAAATTTACCAAAAATAAATCTAAAATAATATAAAAAAATTCTGAAAAATGTTTATCCTCTCCAAATTATGTTCAATATGCACTTTTTAAACTTGTGTATATTTAATATAAAAGAGATTATAAAATATTTTGAAAGTTTTTTTCTAGTTCTAATAAGCAACGCATATATAATATCATAACTTAAATATTGACGTTGGCAAAGAAAGGTTCGCCATACAGGAAATATCCAATAGGGCGTGACTAATTTGTGCCAACCTCAATTTTTTAGTGCCAACCTCAAGAAAACTTTCTTTTTAGCACATAATTTTAATCTTATATATTAAATAATACTTTAAAACTAATATTCATTTAATTCCAAGAATGTTCTTTGCTTCAATTTTTTTAATACTAATTAATAATGTTTTTTTCAAGTTTTTTGTTTTTTTCAGGCATTTTTATACAAACTTAACAATTCAACTAAAATTTAAATGCTCCTTCGTTTATAATCGGAATTACAAAATTTATAGCAATATTTTAAAATACATATTTTAATGAATTTTATAAAAATTATAATTTATATATTACTTTTGTAGTATGTTTTCCAATTCTTTATTAAGTATTCGCGTTGATTTTGATAATTAATTCGAATATTAAAAAAAGTAGATTTATTAAATTTGTTTTTTTAAGTAATTCTTTATAAATCTATCTCAATTATACTCTTCTTTATCTATTAGAAAACGTTTACCTTCTACTTGAGTTCAGCCTATTTTAAGAGTTATCAGTTTTTATTAAATATAAAAAATTTGCATAGTTATTAGTAAATAATAGTTTTTTTGTACATAATACTTGAATTTTTTTTATATAAAGGTACGTTATGGTGTTATCATTTAGTAGGCACACTTGCTGCTTTGTGACGAGAGGAGATTTGATGTTTATCTAAATCCACTATTTGACCAGGGCTGATCTAGATGATAATAATTTACTCAAACGGGATTTAAAATTTTTTCTTTAAAATAAATTTTCTTTGTTAATGAATGCGTACACTATTATTTGTATTACATAAGCAACATTTACATATTTCATGTTATGTTTCTTTAATACAACTCTTCCTTCACAAAATGAAAGTAATTCTGTTTGAACTACACACTGATATTCTTAAAAATCGGTAAGGGAAAAGAAGACCCCCTGGATCCCTGCTGTATCTGACTAACTCTTTTCCCGCCCCTTATACATAAACGTTCTATCGTATGAATGCATAACATAAAAAAAAGTTTGTACAAATGCATAAAAAAAATTCTACAAATACTTAGCTCTATATAAATGTTATTTATCCATTTTTAGATGTAATTGAACAATTCAAATTGTTTTAAATCTTTCTCAGAACGGACAGTTGAAAAATGAAATTAAGAGGAATGTACCAAAGGTTAAGTTGAAGAAAGAAAATTCGATATTTACGTTTCAATAAGCGATTTGAACTTTGTTTTTTTTTAAAAATAAATTTAAGTTTTATTTAATTCCTATCATAACATTTCAAAAATTAATATGCTAGCAATTTAAATCTACATCTAAATTTTTTACAGATGAATCTTGTTTTCGGTTTATTTAATCAATAGTGATACAAATGGATCCCGTCTCATTAAGACAAGTTTTTACAATCTTAACTCAATAAAAATCAAAAGGAAATAAATATACACAAATATATCAATGTTATCCTTAAAGTTGATGTTCCTCACAAATTTTGATAAAGAGTTTTATATAACACGATAAATTGTAATATTTTTAATGAAGTTATATTCAATATATTTCTTGATATATGAAATATAATTATATATATCATCGTCACATGTTTTGATATCTTTCAAAACCTCAAGAGGTGGAACACGGGAGACAACCCCTCAAATTTTTTGTTATCTTCTGAAATGTCAAAAGGATGAAGATATGCGACAAAAAAAGTATTTTATGCATTCAATAAACATAATTTAATAAGAGAAGAAAATATCAAAAAATAACGAATTAATATAGCTCAAAGTTTTTCTTTTTTCCGGTTTTGAAGCAAGGTTAGGAGACTTTTTTAGCATTAATTTCTTATTAGTTGAAAATGTAAGTTTTTCTGAATTATTGTTTAAAAATTTTTGAAAATATTCCTCCTGATCATTCTTGCTCATATTATCTCATTCTAGTTTTGTAAACACTTTGAATTGAGAACTTTCTGAAATTAAGGTCTCCATACCCAAACAATGCATATTTAACTAAATATTCTTGATATTTTACCTCACTGTGTAAACTTTCAATCAGATCAATCAGTTTTTTACTTTTCCACTCTATATTTGATTTTAAAACATTATTAATAGCTTCACAATTATTATTCTTCCAATTTTTAGGAACAATTCCTCTTTTTTGTTTAGGTTCAAAAATGTAGTTTTCGATTACTGGTATAAGATTTCCTTTCAAGTATTGACCGATTATTTTCTGTTTAATAATGTTAAAATCAATGTAGTTTTGAGCATTAGCCAAACCTGAATCTCCTAAAAGCGAATTTAAGAATTTTTTACTATTTTTATCATCCATGCCTATTTTATTTTTAACATATCTCAATATATTCTTTTATAGATGCCTATGACATAATACTAAGGGTACATCGGGAAAAACAATTTAATTGCTTTAATTATCGCTTTTTCTTGATCACTGCCCAAAACTAAATCATCTAAAGATAATTCCAATTTGACATTTTTAAATATTATAGATAAATGAGAAAAAAATTTGGAATAAGATTAAATTTCCCATCCCAATGTAAAAATAATGGACCGAGAAAAATTGGACAGATTTCTGTGAATTTTCTTTTTAAATCCCCATCATTGAAAACAGTGTCTGTCACAAAACAGGGACCTAAATTAAATGTCCTATCAATTCCCAAAATAGTTGATCCAGAAGAAATAGATTTTTTTTATATGTAACAATTGTGTATCTGTATAGCAAATAAGGCAAGGAAGCCCGCATGAAGTTATATTCATTTCCTTTATAAAAGGATGTCCAGCAGCCATCATTGTAATAATATTTTGAATGCTATCTGCAATATTGTTGTTATAAATAAAAGATGAATTTGCTTTTTCTTTGTTGTATTTCAGGTTACGAATATACTTTGAATCCCTCAGGGGTTCAATTTCAGAATCAACTGTATAATATTTTTTTACAAGACTTGATCGTTTCTAACTGAGACAAAGCATGTTTTTTGTTACTACACTTGTTCTAATATATTCTTGATTTGTTTTGGCATTACCATGATGTGAGACTGTAGTCGGTTTAAATCCTATATATTCCCACAGATATTTTTGGTCTTCATTATTCTTATAGTTTTTAATCCATGAAATTCTTCTCCTATAATCAATCTTGCGCTTTAGATTTGAATAATAATGTACTAATACAACAATTTCTTCTTTTTTTGGTTGAGGGTTTAATGGAATAAATTTGTTATTATGTATCTTAACAAAAATATTTTTTCTTTTTTTTTAAATATATGTTCGTTGTTTTTCATTTTTTTGCGAATTTTGAGTCCAAGCACCACAAACATCAAAAAAACCTTTCTTAAAATTATCTTGTCTAGCGATATAATACTTATTTTCCAAAAATTTAGAAACATTTTTGTTAAAGCATTCCAAGGGTGAAACCAGTTTGCTCACTACTTGAATACTAGATAAAAACCTGTTATTTAGTGGTTTTATAAGACTATCAATTCGTGAGGGTAACATTTTTAAAGTATTAGATTTACTACTTTCTGATAGGTTTTGACAGTAGACATGTTCTTTCAGGAAAAAATTAGGAAAACTTGTACAGCAAGTTTCATTAATGTCGCTTTCTATTTCTTTTGGACATGAAAATTTAGAATTCTCAGTTAAATATTTAGAAAAATTTGGATTACCTATGAGAACAATATTTTCAACTATCAATACAAAATGATTTGGTGTCCAAAATTTAGGTTTAATCAGGCCTAATCTGCTCCATAAAATATTTATAGTATTTTTGCTACTTTTACACTCAAGAGGCTCAAATGTGGTATTCAAGATTTGGGCAGTTTTATCTGTTTTTGTATAAATTTGGGGATAAACACTTCTTATATTATGACCTATTGCAGAAGCTGCTACTTTCATTGTATAAGCAGATGACCATGAATAGTTCACGCAGCAGTTGCGTACTTCGTCTTGAATGAGAGGAGAAACATTCTATATTTTAATTTTTCTGACAAATTTTGTATTTTTGAAAGTTAGAAATAAATTCTATAGAGGTTATTATCAGTCTTAAATATAATGATAACGTCTCATCACCCTTAAGAAAAATAGAAAGGCAATTAAAAAAACTGTTGCCATTTCCTGTAGACTTGATAGTTTTGAATCCTGTCTTAAAATCCGTTTTACGTAAAGTATCTAAGGAATTAAAATCAATCTCTACATCCTTGAAAGATTTGAAGTCAATATTTGATGATTTGCTCCTTAAAAATATTTTTTCTATACTTGCTGCTTCTTGACTTCTATTGATGTCAAATGCTTTACTTAATCTTTCTAGAGCTTTTGAAAAATCGTATTTCCCATTGTTAGTTTTACATGAAGAGCAAATAAAAGGCAATGCGGAATCAAAAACATGAAAATATTTTCACATTTTAAATGAAAATAAGATAAACAATTATAACACTTTATAGATTTCCCTTGTATAATAACTTATTTTAAATTTATTGAACAGCCAAAGATAAATATAGTTATGCCATTATAGCAATATCACCAACTAATTAATTAATTAATTAACCCATTTAAGACCACATAATTAAAAATACTAGTTTTGCACATATTTTTTTAATTTTATTGAATCTTTACAATAATTTTAACTTACAGAATAGTTTTTTAAAGAAAAAAAATGTTTTCTTCAAAAAATAATAAGCACTACAAATGTAGTGAATGGACCGAGGTCTATAAAAAAACACAAAATAAGTAAATCTGAATTTATTCATAAAAAAATTAAGCTTCATGAAATTTTTGAAAGCAAGTTTTAATATGAAGTTGTTTGTTGCATTTTTTGCAAGCAATTCTACAATATTTTTTGCATAAAACACAAATTCTGACAGGAGAAGACTGAAGTATGTGACCATAACCATAGAATCTTACTTCCTCGTGTATTTCACTTGAAGGACCCGATCGTATCCTTTTTCTAACGTGATTTCTTTTCAGCAAAATTTGAACAATCGTCCTTCCAAATTCTTTTTGAGGTTGATATTGTTCATTTACAATATTGTTTAGTCTCCAACAAAAAACAAATCCAATATTCAATGCATTTATCATCAGATTCCAGTACCATTTCTTTCCTTTGATTAAAGGTCTCCAGTCAGCAAGGCTTCTATCTAAAATATCCACACCACCCATGCAACAATTATACGACTTGATTAAATTTGGTCTTTTCACACTTGTTTTATCTTTTGATTTAGATTTCCTATTTACAAAGTTTACAGGATAGGCGCCCTCGAAATTGCTGCAGACAGTTACGACAGAATTATCTTTCCACACAACGGCTTCCAGTTCAGCATTATTGTAAACCTCAAAATAACCTCTAGGCTCTTTTTTTAATTTGTTGAAATCTATCAGAGAACATTCTTTCAGCCTATTTTTATTACTATAATTATTTTTACCAACTATAATTATTTTTAGTTTAATTTATATACGTTTTTTAAAAGAACAGGTTTTATTTTTGATTAACTTCAGACGAAAAAATTAACGAATCCTTTGGTTATAATCAGCCACTGAATTATTTAAAAGCAGATGCATACAAATTTTTTTCATAACATAATTTTTATAAAATAAAATTTGTTTCTTTTGATAAAAGAAAATTTCAAAAGTTAATTAAATGAATATAAACTATTCCGATCTTTTAGCTTTATTTCATTCTATTTAGTTTAAAACGTTGATAAATATCATATTTTGTTTAATTTATTTGAAAAAATGAGTTTTGTAAAAGTTTTGGGATCTTGGTTTATTTTAAATTTTCAACTAATATAAAAGGTAAAAAAATATTTTTCATTCTGAATAGTTAAAAAATATTAAAATACATTGCATTATTTCTAATTTTAAAATACTTCAAGATTGTTTATTTCGGCAAAAAATGACACACAAAAATATAGATACGAATCAATAGAATATTAGTTATAATAAATATATGGGTTTCGTGAATTTGTTAAATCAGTATATACTTCAGACCGATTTTCAATAAGGTTTTATGGCTAAATTATGATTGGATTAAATCTAATTATGGTGGAGAATAAGATTATACTAAACCAAATCTCATAAATCCTTAGCCACTCTTTGTGAAAATTTAATTTAGACAAAAATCACTTAATATTGAGAACAATATAAAATGGCGTTGACGACAATGCAAAGCACACACAAATTTGAAAGATATTAGCTTAGCAATATCTAACAATTAGCTTAGATATTAAATATTTCAAAAAATAATACCGTGTTTAGATTTGTAAATTCATTATATTTTTATTGTATTTCAACTCTCAATTGTTTGTGTCAAAACTTACATTTATGTCACGTTAATTGTTAACATCGACAAATAAATTTTCCAAAGTTTTATATTAATTCCTTGCCCTTGTCGTAGATGATAACTTATTGAATTATCTGAATTTTACAATAAAAAATCTACGCTGGTAAAAATAGAAGTAGCTTGCATCGAATAGTTTTTATTAATTGTCGGTATCTAAGGGATGAATAATCTTCCATACCTGGACAATGGGAAGAATTATTACAATCGGTATTCGATAGTTGTCTCAAAAGAACAAATTAACTTTTGATTAATTTTTGTGCCATAAGAATTATATGTATAAAATTTGGCTTTTTATCACACAGACTTAATATGGCTTAAAAGCTTAATACTTTGGCTAAAATCAATCGTTACTGGAAATTTTGCATTATATTTAATTAAAAATATAGAGTTTGTTTTTTTGAAAGAAATAGGAAATTTATGTAGAAAATTGAAAAAAGAAAATCTCTTATTTTTTTATTGATATTAACAACATATTTTGTAGTTATTAGGAAAAAAACTTATAAATATAATTTAAGTCAATATATATTAATTAATCTAAGGGAGAAACTTTATTAGGTTTTGGCATTGTTAAACGCCTATATATTAACAACAAAGAAAAAATTATCTCTTTATCTTATTTTCTATAAATTATTTGCTTATATTATCTATCACAATTTTACGAATTTTTAAAATTTTATCATAAAAAAATTCCAACAAAAATTGTTTAATGTTTTAAAATTTTATTTAAAATAATAATATTGTTAAATCATAGTTAATCTGTTCGTTACATCGATTAATATTCACTAACCAATATAATGTTAGAAAATAGCATTTAAAAATAAGGTCATGAAATTTAGAAATTATAAATGAGTTATAATCACAACAAATTTTATTAGATAAGAAAAAAGATAGTATTTAATATTAAAAGTTAATTTGAAAGCCTTACTAATTTTGAAATTCCGATTATAAACGAAGGAGCATTTAAATTTTAGTTGAATTGTTAAGTTTGTATAAAAATGCCTGAAAAAATCAAAAAACTTGAAAAAAACATTATTAATTAGTATTAAAAAAAATTGAAGCAAAGAAAATTCTTGAAATTAAATGAATATTAGTTTTAAAGTATTATTTAATATATAAGATTAAAATTATGTGTTTAAAAAAAAGTTTTCTTGAGGTTGGCACTAAAAAATTGAGATTGGCACAAATTAGTCACGCCCATCCAATATATTCATTTCGTGCAATAATTATTTCACTTTGTTGATTTATATCTTTATATGAATAAAAAAAATTATTTTTAATATATAAAATAAAAACTTTAAATTATTAGATTTTGATTCAAGGGCAAGGCGGAAGTGATACTTCTGATTATTCGTTATACGGAAGAATGGAAAAATGTATCTAAAATGTATTGTATGGAAAAAGAGGACGAATACTTATAATTATTTAGGAGTAACTATAGATTTTAATCTTAGTTTTTCAAATCATTTCAATAATGTTTTAAAAGATACCTCAATAGCACTTGGCATGTTGTTCAAAATTAAAAATCTTCTTGATACTAAGACCAAAATAAATATTTATTATGCCCTTTTTCATTCTAAGATTCTTTACTCTAACTTTATTTGGTCTTCATCTAACGTGTCCAAACTCCCAACATTACAGAAAAAACAAGACAGGGCTTTGAAAGTTCTATTCAATAGTGATGCTGAGTATATACGTAATTTATATAAAATCCCGAATCTTTTACAAATTAGATAAATTCAATTATGTCTTTTTGTTCATAAATGTATAAATCTAAAACATGAAATTAATTTTAATTATTGTGAAAATCGCCAGTTTCATCATCACAACTTACGCAACAAACACAATTTAAGAAATATAAGATACAAATTTGCCAAAAGTAATAAATTTTTTATTAAAAAGTCCATAAAAACCTGGAATAGCCTTCCCATTTGTATTAGGCTTCTAAAAAACACTTGTAGTTTCAAACGTAAATGTAAAAAAATTCTTATTTCAACTCGTTAGTGTCTTTGAGTATATTTATTACCCATACTATATTTTATATCTTTGAGATTTTGGTACTCGTGCTCTTTTATATTTTTTTTTAGGTAATTGTTTTTCATATTCCCCTTCCAACCACAATGCATCTCTACATCCAGCATCAATTTTTCCCCAGATCATCGCTTCTCTATCAGCAATAATTGATATTTGCTTTCTTCTCTCTTTTTTTTACGTATGTTGGCGAAGCGTCATTGCAAGCAAGACATGCACTGTATGCCTACTAAACAAAACAAGCAATATGTAGTGATGTATTACTCTTACAAAACAGAATACATATGATGGTTAAAATAAAGAGATTATAGCTTTTTAAAGTGAAGGGAGATAAGCAAGCAGTCTTGAAATTGCTTTCCAAGTAATCGAAGTGTTATAAAAGGAGACGTAGCGAAAGAGAGAGAAAGTATGCATATGGCAATATTAATATATGTTTTGCTCTCATCCATACTCTTTCTCTTTCTGCGTGAGGAAAAGATAGGCAAGCAATGTTAGTTTTGCTTAAAACAAGAGAGATAGCGTGTATAGAAGCAATCTGTTTTGCTTCATTTATACTCTCTCACTGTGTGATGCAAGACAAGCAATATTAGTTGTGCTTTCATAGCAAGAAAGATAGAGTATGTGAAAGCCATGTATGTGAAAGCAATGTATCTTTTGCTTTCATGAATATTCTGCTGCATGATGCAAGGCAAGCAATATTATTTACGCTTTCACTTATTCAATACAAAATATATGTGAAGATGAAAAATAAACAAATGATAGTTTTTCCTAGGAAAGTATACGAAGATGGACAAGCAGTTTTAAAATTGCTTTCTAAGTAACGTATTAGAAAAAGAGATATATAGAAAGAGAGATTGCGTATATAGAAGCAATTAAAAATGTATATATGCAACATGTGTATTGCTGTTTACTTCATTTTTGTTTTTGCATGCCCTTTGTGTAGAAGCACGCTTCGCCACTGGTATATATATATATATATATTTTGAAAATTATATGCTTTGTGAACATGTTTGAAAATTGTCTTTCTCCTATATTGATTTTAAAATGATACGTTTTTAATAAATTTTAATTTTTAATAAAATAAAAATGTATTTAATATTTTCTATTATGAAAGTGGTATTATATTCAATCATTGGATAGGGTAATAGCAGTGACGGTTCTAGATTTTCAAAAGTGAGAAGGCCAAACAAGGGCCAAGTTCTTAAATCTATAATTTTTTATAAATATTGCAATTTACCAAATAAATATGTTTTACTTTATTTTTTTTGAATTATTCCAATTAATTTTCATAATTTTTGAAAAACTTTTTTAGCTTTGTATTTGCAATCACTGAAAAGTCCAAAAACAAAAATGTTTATTTATAAAAAAAACAAATTTAAGATTTTCAATGCCGCTTAATTCGACGATTATCATGTCGACTATCAAATTCATCAACAAAATTCTCTAGATTAATTTTTTCAGCATAAAATTTTTCAATTGAGAGTAAAGCAATATCACTCAATCTTCCACTTGTCATGGAATTTCTAAGAAAAATTTTAACTAATTTCATCTTTGAAAAGCTTCTCTCACATGAGGCACTTCTAACTATTAATGTTACAGATATAATGAGTAACCTGTACAAACAATCGAATGCAGCTTTTTATGGAGAAATGAATGTGAGAAAATCTACTAAATATGATAGTGATTTTGTTTCTTAAAAATAACTTTTTTACTAATGCTATTTCATGATGCAAATCGTTAACATTCACAGAGTAAGTAGTTGCAAATAGTTTTAAATATTCTTCACATAAAAAAGTTTTACTTTCTGGACACAGTGCTGAAATATCATAGAAAATGTGTGGACTCTTTAGAAAATCGTCGGTCTAATTAAACTACAAAGCAATTGCGAATTTTGTTGATAGTTTCAATCAGGGGCGACCGCCCCCCCCCCCCCCCCCCCCCAATGTGTTTTCTGGGGGGGGGGGCGAAAATGACCTTCGCCCCCCCCCCCCCCCCCAATAATTTTCTATAAGTAAGAGTTGCTGCTTGTTTATAAAACATGTATGCCGACTTTCGAATCAATCAAACATCATGGTAAGTTGCTCTGAAATTCCTATCGAACATATTTTACAGACGATGCGTGAGAGCTATATAATAATAATCCATTGCTTCAATGTGCACACAATAAGTAAGCAATGTTTATCACAGTGTCTCGTAGTATTTTTGAGCAAACACATGTTGATGATCCACTAGATTTTCTCATCTTTTGTCACAGTGTTTCTCTTTCTCTCTCCTCTGTTTTCCCTTCCGCTTTCCCTGCTAAAACTCAATCATTCACTCAAGCTCTCTTCTTTCGTCCAAGCCCTCTTCTCTTGTTAAGCTCTCCTATCTCATTCAGCTCTCTTCTCTCCAGTGACGTAGCTAGGCTGGGGCATGAGGGGCCGTGCCCACACTCTTATGTACCGCATGGTGCCCCATGCAACTTATGCGTTATCAGTTTTTGGAAATTTCTCCAATGAAAGGATCAAGAAAGTATACAAAATGTTGCTCACGTTTTTTGTTTTTAAATTGTCCCCCCCCCCCCCCCCCTCCCCATTAACTTTTTTTTCTGGTTACACCACTGCGACAATAAAGAGACAAGTATAGGTGAAGTTTATTAGAAAGCAAAGAGAGAAGTGATGTCTTAAGTGAAACATGAGTGAGTATTTATAGTGTATCCTGGCCTTCAAGTAAATACAGTACTAATGGCAACGTTAGGCTATTATTAATGAGAGGAGAGATAGCCTTGACTTTCGATAGTGCAGTATGAGCGTAAGATACACACAAGTACGTTGTCGTAATGAGAGCCTGCTGGCGCTTCCCTTTTACTCTCTCTCGTAATCTTGTAGCCATTTAGGGGGATTTCTACATCGTTGGCTTCTGGAGTTATTCTTTTGTAAAGAGTCATCTCTTTCTTTCTCATCTCCCTTTGAGTCTGTCTGACTTTTGCTTTTTTGGATAGAATTATCGGAATGTCTCCTACCATCCATCATATCTTCAAACGACTTTGGATGCCTTTCCGGTAATTCTGAATGGTTATATTGTTGACCGCCGTCGTTCAAGTCAAAGTCTTCTTTGCTTGTCTCCAAAGGTACCTCTTTCGTATTTTCATCTTCTGTATCGTCATCTTCAACTAAATCCTTGAACTTATCTGTAAGATTAAAATCAGTTATTGGTAACAGCATAGCTTTTGGTACATGATATGATTGCTTACCGATTTCGCCATTTGTTATCTTTTTCAATATTGCATATTTATTTTGTAAGTTATATATGATATATTTACTTCTTACCTTGATCTTACTTTTTTCTTCTTTTAGGTATACTAAATCTCCAATTTCAAAATTATGAATTTTGGAATCTTCCTTTGAAAATTTTGAACACTTTGAAGATCTGGTCTTGTTAGCTAAGTTCTGCTGCTCTTCAAAGAAACATTTATCGTTGAAATGAATTTGTTCGTCTGTAAAGTGATTTCTTCTAAAAAGGATTTCTTTTGCAGATAGGTTTTGCCTCCGTATAAGAAGATTGATGCTCCTGATTGCTAGTTGTAAATCCACATTGGTTATTTTAACTTTTTCAGGAAACATCTTTAAAATGCTTGTTTCTAGTTCTTGAATAGCTTTGTCTACAAAGCAGTTTGAGTTCTTGTTTTTTATGTGACCAATTTCAACTTCAATCCCCAATTCTTTTAGCAAGGGGTCTTTTTGAAGGCTTTGAAAAGAAGTACTTGCATCAGTTCGTATTTTGCAATTATCACACCTAATAAAAGAAGAGTTGAGTATAATTGCTGTTCTGATGTCTTCTATTTTCTCACTTTCAAGAAGAGAAGCTGTTGTAAAACTGGAAAATGTTTCTCTCAAAACGAAAATTTTTTGATCATTTCTTCTAATAACATCTGCATAAAATACTTGTCCAGGCTTTGATCCTCTTAAGGCAGGGGCTTGCTCCAAGAGATTATTTGGCATGTACTTAATAGAACGACAAATACGGCATGCTTCATCAATACTATTGATTAGTTTCTCACTGTATAAGCCATAAAAAAACGATCAAAAAGACGCTTCAACTGTGTTTTCGCAGGATGGCTAAACTGAAGGTGTAGAGAATGAAGAATACCTGGAAGGAAAGTATCTGGAATTATGATGAGTTGTTTTGCTGCATCGCCTTTAGTAACTATGATACCATTTCTATCTATTGTAGCTATACCGAGTAATCTCTTAACTCTAGTGTACTTCTCCTTTTTTGATGGGCTTGTTCCATTCTTTAAGTGTGCAAAAACTTTTCTTAAAATATAACACCTTTTTTGTAAAGCAGACCACGTGAGTTTGTTCGTAAATGGCATTTTCATTCTCCCTTGAAGGACATCATCAATTTTTATTGTATTGACAATTGAAGATATGGAATCTTGAACAAAGTTGCAGATTTGGCAGTTTTTCTCATAACAAGAGTTAGGGTTACGAGAAGAGAAGTCGCTTGCCATATTTTCTGAACCTTTTATGTGATATATTTCAATATTAGCACCGCTAAGTGTAGATAAAAATGAAGAAACTCTTGCTGAAGAAGAAAAATGTCCTTTTTTTAATCTTTGATAAGCATCAACACACGGTTTTGAGTCGGTTAAAACTTTTGTCGTAAAAATTGAGTCTTTTATAATTGGAGAAAAATGCTTTATTGCGGTGGATATTGCTAAGGCTTCGAGCTCGCATGGAAACCATTTTAATTGATGATCTTTTAATTTGAAACTGAAGAACTCAGCTAGTTTTTGATCACCATTTCTATCAATAAGAAGAGTTGCTCCAAGTCCTCTATTCATTGGAGACGCATCCACTGTAATTGTAAGCCTGTCCGATTTTCTAGGGAGTGTTAGAACTTCTGCTGATTTTAATAAATTTTGTGCAGTCTTGAATGAAATTTGTAAATCTTCATCCCAAACAATTTTTTGCTTTCCATCCAATCCTTTGATCGCTGATTCCAAAGGAGATAGAACTGTGGAATACCTTGGAATGCATCTGGATATAGCTCTGTATGCTCCTAAAAAGGAGCGCATGGATGAGCAAGTGGATGGTTTTTCAATGCTTGCTAAAGAGGAGACTTTATGGTTAGAAGGCGTGATTGTACCTTTTGTCCATTTCCAACCCAAAATTACTTCTGTTTTTGGAGAAATTATAGTTTTTGAAGCCGAGAGACTCAAATCATTTTCTGAAAGTCTTTTTAAAACTTTTGACCAATTTTGGTGAAGCTCTTCAATCGTATTGGCTCCTATAAAAAGATCGTCGGCAATAATAGATAAGAAACCTTCTTGAAGAAAATCGCCAAAAACTCTACTTATTAGTTCTTGAAGAAATTCGGAAGAACCAGGCATACCCATTGCTGAACGAGTATATACTCGGATGCCTTTAAATGGAGTTACTGTCGCAAGATATGGCATTGAGGATCTTGCCAATGGAATCTGAAAAAAACTTTTAGTTAAATCAGACTTTATTATGAACTTAAAAGAAGATATTTTTCTAAGGATGTCATCACATGATATTGAGCACGTTGGTAAAAGTGTAGTGTATGGACTTAAATTATTGAAAGCAGTTACAAACCTCATTGATCCATCTTTTTTTTTTATAAGGAAGCTAGGTGATACAAATTTTACTGTTATCCCCAAGTCTTCTGGTTTCGCTAACACGCCGAGATCTTCCAGTTTGTCCGCTTCCTTTTGAAGTAGTTGAAGAGTAGAGTGATTATAATGAGGAAGTTTTCCTTTTTCACATCTTGGTTTTACTGGGCCGAACAAAACCCTTGCGTAAATTTTTCCACTCTTACCATTGTAAACTTTGAATTCAGGGGAAAAGACTTTATCGAACTTTAGATGTAGCATTTTAAACGCTTGTTTTTGTTTGTTCGAGAGTATTCCATCAGGGTCAATTGAAACTTTTGAAGAGATACCTGCTTCGGTAGTTAAAGCACTTGAAACTTCAGGATTGTAGGTTTGGTAGATCATGGCAACGTGTTGATTTTTGTTAAATGTGATAGGCACTTCCTTGAAGTTAGACATTTTAAAAGAGTCATCGATAACATGGATCAAATCCGGAATCCTCTACTTCTTTACTTGGTTCTACTGCAATTTCTCCATCGAATTTTTTTAAGGATTTATTTTTGATTAAAATATGGTCTCCTGGCAGTAACACTTGTTTTTTTTTGTTCTAACCATATGGGATTTTTGAAAAACAGATGATTCGTTTGGTCCATAATGAAACAATCTGCCACGAAAACTAATAAGTTGATCTTTGATGTAAACTTTTATATCATTTGCTCTGCAGAAAGGAATGCCACCTAAAATGTATTAGTCCATCTTCTCCATCACAAGGCCTTTAATTGAAACGTCAATATTCTTTATGTTCAAGTCTAAAGATATTTCTCCACAAATAGGAAGGACTGATTTATCTGCAGATCTAGCTTTATGTCCAGTACGAAGCGGTAACATATTCAGTTTGTGAACAAAGGAAGATGAAATTATTGATGATGTTGCCCCAGTGTCAATTATTAAACGAAAAGGAACATGTTGACAGTATCCATCAAGATATGGAGAAGTTCCGCAGTCCACTTTGCCAAGGAAAACTCCATTTTCATAAAACTTGTCTTCTAATTCAGGCATGCGAGTCGAAATTTGTAGAGCATTTGAAGTCTGATTTGTACTTGTATTGGGCCTGTACCAACAACTTCGGTAATCGTGTCCCAAAAATCTACGACCATTATCTTTACAAAAAAAACATATCTTTTTGCTTCTATTATCTCTATCAAATGAAGCAGATATTTTTGAATTATTGCTCAATCTTGGCTGGTTTTTCAACGTTTTTGAAAAACTTACGTTTGCAACTTCCTGAGTGTCCAAATCTTTTAATAAAGTCTCCAAAGAATTTACAATTAATGGCTGAATGTCTTTAAGAGTATGTGTTTGAAGCTCATGAGCATATACCCGAGCAACAAGTGAAGGTAACCTTTGATCAATCATCTTCAACCATAAGAAAACAGCAAGTCTTTCAGTAGTTGGAGAAATGTTTTCATCAAATTGAGAAACCTTCCCATCATGAATTAACCCCGATTCAACGGTTAACAAGTTATCTTCAATATGAGCCAATATACGTTGATAAAATGCCTCATAGCGTTCATCGGGTTCTAACAAAAAATTACATATATTAAGAAAGTTAACCTCATTTTGAGAGAGACAATAGTATTTTCTTATTCTCTTCCATATCCAATTTAAGCTAGTACTGCTTTTGAGAATATCGTTTCTTAATAAAGGTGGGGAAAAAGTAGCGATTAAGCCTAGCATTCGTTCCAAAGTGATGGTCTTTGGAAGACTTGAAATTTCATGATCAGAAGTTTCGTCATCTTTAAACCCATGATTTTTCACTGATTTAGGTTCCCATGATGACTCTAAAAAGATCGCAAACTCTGAACATAATGAAAGGTGAAACATCATATTGGAATGCCAGTTTGAAAAAGAAGAAAGCGTCTCTTTTTCACCAAGCAGCCATTGCTTTGGAGGTCTGAAACTCATCGTTCCTTTTTATCCCACCGCTGTCACCACGACAATAAAGAGACAAGTATAGGTGAAGTTTATTAGAAAGCAAAGGGAGAAGTGATTGCTTAAGTGAAACATGAGTGAGTATTTATAGTGTATCCTGGCCTTCAAGTAAGTTCAGTACTAATGGCAACGTTAGGCTATTATTAATGAGAGGAGAGATAGCCTTGACTTTCGATAGTGCAGTATGAGCGTAAGATACACACAAGTACGTTGTCGTAATGAGAGCCTGCTGGCGCTGCTTCTATCTAATTTGCATTTAGAATTAAATTAAAATAGTTTCCAATTGTTACAATTTTATATCAATGAATATTGTTAGACTCGCGCTAAGAATTTTTTTCAACAAAAGTTACTTAATCTTTATCACTACGTTTGCTACATTTTGTAACATTTGAAATTTTCAAGTCAAATTTTTTTAAAGAGTTATTTGGGTATGAATATTTTGATTATCTATTCACTTTAAAAGCAAAAATACTCTATTTGCTTAATATTTGAGCAGAGATATTTTTTATAATGTTCGATTGTTAAATTTTATAAATAACACTGTACATAATCAAATCACTTTTTTTAAGAAAATTTGTTGATTATTATTATAATAAAAATATAATATCGAAACAAAATGTTTCAGTTGTTAAAAATGTACTTGATCTATTTAAGACAGCTATCAGAATTTTATTTGTAGACAGAAATATTAAAAAAAACGCAATGATTTTCTTTTCTCGTATACTTTATTTATGTTAGTTTGGTCCTCGGACATTTCGCCCCATTATTTTCATAAGACAGTTCGTCCCATGGACAATTCGCCCCATTATTTTCATAAGACAGTTCGTCCCATGGACAATTCGCCCCATTATTTTTATAAGACATTTTGTTTCAAGGACGATTCGCCCAGTTATTTTCATAAGACATTTTGTCTCATGGACAATTCTAAAAAATTAAGAGATAAATTGATTAATTTGAAATAATTTAATAGAGATAAAATAAACAAGAATATAAAATTTTTTAATAATTTTACACATAATAAGCAAAGATGGATGAAACTAATAGCCTATAAGACAATTTGTCAGGGGGTAAATTGTCTATGGGGCGAAATGTCTGTCGACCGTTATTTAAATAATTTTTTAATTATAAGGGCTAGCTACTTAAAGGTTGGCTTTTGCTGCTTATAAAAACTTGAAAATATCAAATAAACTCTAATTATTTATGCCTCCTATTATTTTGAAATTATTCTGAGAACAGATGTTTCCATTTTAAAATAGTGAAAATTGCTTTATTAGTTTATTTTGTTTCCTTTCTCTCTTATGTTAATTATGTAGTAAATTTTTCAATTTTGAGTAAAAGGTAAGGTCCAGCGTATGTATTTTCATTGACCAGGCACTGATGTACCGCTTATGTCAAACTATGAACAAATTCGTATCGATGAGCAATCGAATCCATAGGCTTCCGTGCTATGTCCATCATCTCAACCAACCTGCCATGCCACCCATAGATTATGCTGTAGGGGATACGTCAAATTAGTTTTCAAAAAACTTAAGTTATGCTCTAAAATTTTTTAGTTTTTGTTGAAGCTCTATAACTTTTTCTGATAGACTTTTTTTCCTTAAAAGTTATTATAAAAGGCAAATCATTGCAAAATGTTAACAGTTATTTTACTTTATGTAGATTTTTGTAACTTGTATCAATTTAGCTTTTAAACTATTTTTGAATGATGCTGAGTAAAATGAAATAATGCGATCTTAATTTTTTGTTTTATTTTTGTTTGCACAATTATAACTTCGTTTTATACCCTTGCCCCTAATCAATCACATTTTTTTCATATAAACATCGCAGGGTGTCTAGTAGACTCTTTGCCTTTAGACTACATTCACTCATATAAAACTACCAAACCTTCAGTTATTTGTTTTCTCTATGAATCAAATATCCTTTCATCAATTCCTGTAATGTGCCTGGTAGACTACTTCATTTTTCAAATGAAAAGACTATTCCACCCCCTAACATTTTTGGATTTTTTTAAACTAATGTATATTCGATGGTTGTAGGTAAAAATGCCCCCAGAAAAAATGCCCCCTAAATAAATGCCCCCAATTAAAAAGTAGGAAAAAATGCCTCCTAATTTTTGATTTTCAGGATTTTTTTTTAATTATATAAATATTTTTATTTGGTACCATTTTTGAAAGGCTAATTTTCTAAAATTTCTTAATCTATAGGGTTTTTTCTTTATAAAGTTCTTGAAAACAATAGCAAAGGTGCAGATTTGTGGGAATGTGTTCTTAAAATCAGTTAAAATACAAATTATATTTAGAAAGTGTTCTGATACACACAAAGTCCAAAAATATTTGCTGTTTTATAAAAAAAATTTTGTATTTAAAAAATTGTCGTATGCTGAGTTTTTTAGGTTACTTTAATTAAATTTTAAATGTTTTAGATGAAAAGTTGACTTTTTTTTTACAAAAAATCTTTATTTGACATATCTTTTTTAAAAATTTAAATTAATAATTTTTTGTGTTGGGGAATTTTTTCATAATTTTAAATTAGGGCATTTTTTTCGGGGGCATTTTTACTGGGAGCATTTTTTTCCTACTTTTTAATTAGGGCATTTTTTCCTACTTTTTAATTGGGGGCATTTTTTCTGCGCACTATATTCGATATGCAAATTTAATTAAAATATTTTCGCTGGAAGTATAGTATTTAAATTCACCAATTTTGTAAAAAAAAATATAAAGTTGTCTTATAAATTTAGGACTTTAGGTATGCGCTGAGTACACTCTATTTTAAAGGATTGCTTGAATATTTGGTCTCCCGTGGTATTTCCAGACCACTAATTTTGAAAATTGCAAGAAAAAAATTTCGCCCCCCAATAATTTTGAGGATGTGCGCCCTTGATTTCAATGTAGTGCTTTTCTGAATTAGACCTCCTACCAGTTGGTTCTGACACAACAAAATCATCATACTATTTAGCTTTTACATTTTGTGTTTTAATTTGATTGATGCTGCACAATTAACAAACTTTTTTCACTTTATCACTATATTGAAGGTTTAAATCTGTAAATTTTAAATCAATAAACATTTGGCGAAGAAAATGAATTGACAGATTTTCCAAGGTGTGTTTGCTTAGTTTCTAATTGTTCGAATACTTTTTGAATCTTACCAAGAATATCCGAAAAAAAATCAATAAATAAACAAATTCTACATCAATTTGGGCAATTAAATCAAGGACAGTAACAATTCGAGCGCCAGTATCATCTAATGAAATGTAATCTAAAAGTTTTATCAGGCAATCTAAGCACTCAAGTGCATTCTTACAAGATGTTGCTCGACACCACCATTTTGTGTCACTTAAATGCTACAGTTCTTTTATTCCTCTTTGTGGATACATTTCTTTTTGAATACGATGATATTTTTCATGAACTTCTGTTTTTGATACAAAAACATAGAGCTATTCTATAAAACTGAAAAAATCATTTGCTTCTCTTATACATTTTGCAATATTCACCAAAACTAATTAAGTCTATGACAATAACAATGAACACCCCAAACCAACAAGAGTTTTATAATCTAGGGCCATTTCGTCTAACCTCTTCAAAATAGCATTAGAAATCGATTCTGCATTTAGCATAGTCATTTGAGTAAAAGATATAAAACTTTCTTCATCATAGTATCTTACAACTAAAGCCAACTGTTACGCTTTGCTAACATCTTTTGCTTGAACAGAAAAATATGGACAAACTTTAATTTTGCCAACTACATCTTCTTTTACCATGGACGCAAAAGTAGAAATTATTTGTTTTGTATTCCTGAACTGGTATATTTTTCATTTTTAGGGCCATGTTTTACTCTATCAGAAATTATTGAGTCATGCTTAGCAGTAAATTGTAAAAGTTTCCAAGCATTTCTTGGATCAAATTCATCATCACCTTCTCTGTGACCTCGTTGAGAAATATTTTGGGTAACAGTCAATAGAATTATTTCTCCGATAGTTTTTATGTAGTGACGATTCTCTTTTATTTTTTTTGGTACGCATCACTCATACTTTGAAGTATAGAAGTTTGGTTCATAATATTGGTTTGATAATCAGCCCATGCAATGCACGAAGATTTATGACACTGTAAAGATATATGCTTAATAATCGCACCGTTTTTTCTGTGAGCTTTTCTCCAAAGCTTAAAACCAGTTTTAATTAATGCGTCTTCGGCATTTGCTGAAGAGGCAGCGAAAAATGTCTGCATGAAAAACAGAACATTGCATCTCTTTCCCTTGAGTACAGAGACCAGTTATACTTGTCAAACCAAGATGCAACTTCTATTGCAAGATGCAACAATTTCTTCCTCTGGATGCAAAACCCACTCAAAAAAATTAAATTATAAAAAGTTTCGAGTAAATTTTAAATCCAGTAAAATAGGTATTTGATTTGGAGGGGCCAACATGGAGTCCAGCCAAAAAATGGGGGGGGGGGGGGGGGGCCCATGCCCCTCCTCTTAAAACCGCCACTGGGTAATAGGTAGGTAGATAGATAGATAGATAGATAGATAGATAGATAGATAGATAGATAGATAGATAGATAGATAGATAGTTAGATAGATAGATAGATAGATAGATAGATAGATAGATAGATAGATAGATAGATAGATAGATAGATAGATAGATAGATAGATAGATAGATAGATAGATAGATAGATAGATAGATAGATAGATAGATAGATAGATAGATAGATAGATAGATAGATAGATAGATAGATAGATAGATAGATAGATAGATAGATAGATAGATAGATAGATAGATAGATAGATAGATAGATAGATAGATAGATAGATAGATAGATAGATAGATAGATAGATAGATAGATAGATAGATAGATAGATAGATAGATAGATAGATAGATAGATAGATAGATAGATAGATAGATAGATAGATAGATAGATAGATAGATAGATAGATAGATAGATAGATAGATAGATAGATAGATAGATAGATAGATAGATAGATAGATAGATAGATAGATAGATAGATAGATAGATAGATAGATAGATAGATAGATAGATAGATAGATAGATAGATAGATAGATAGATAGATAGATAGATAGATAGATAGATAGATAGATAGATAGATAGATAGATAGATAGATAGATAGATAGATAGATAGATAGATAGATAGATAGATAGATAGATAGATAGATAGATAGATAGATAGATAGATAGATAGATAGATAGATAGATAGATAGATAGATAGATAGATAGATAGATAGATAGATAGATAGATAGATAGATAGATAGATAGATAGATAGATAGATAGATAGATAGATAGATAGATATATAGATAGATAGATAGATAGATAGATAGATAGATAGATAGATAGATAGATAGATAGATAGATAGATAGATAGATAGATAGATAGATAGATAGATAGATAGATAGATAGATAGATAGTTAGATAGATAGATAGATAGATAGATAGATAGTTAGGTAGGTAGGTAGTTAGATAGATAGATAGATAGATAGATAGTTAGATAGATAGATAGATAGGTATGATAATTACTTAATTCTTCTACGTAGACTTGTATATGAAATACTCATAAATGCGTGTACTTACTATAAAACTTTGAGAATTTTTTGAAACTATAATCATTGTCTAAGGTAGTGAAGTTGGAACATTATTCAAATTTAACGAAAGTTATTTTCTGGGATTGGAAATAAAGGGATTATATTTATAAGAAAAAAGTTTATATGAAAACAAGCTTGAATGATAAAAATAAATATATAACTTAAGCACATGAAAGTTCATGGTCACTTAAAGATGTAGAATAAGAATATCATGTAAAATAGAAAGAGAATAATATCGGTAAAAAATGGCATTTTATATAAGATACTAACACTTTCATCATAGATTTGAGAATCGCATATCATAGGAAGATAAATACATATAAACTATAATAAAACAATAAGAAAAAGATTATAAATTCGTATATATAAGAAAAAGATTTAAAATAACAATATTTAAGGTAATTCTATATATTTAAACATATACAACCTTCTTGAGGCTAAGTTGGAAAATTTACACGCAAAAAATTTTTTATTAACACATTCATATACATAGTTATTTAAGAAATGACTAGAGAGAATGTTCTTAACAAGATTTAGTGAATTTGAATTTTTAAAAAGAAGGAAAAATTTTATTTATGCAAAAAAAATTATTTGTTTCTAAAGCAATCATATATGAAAGTACTTGAAATAGATAAAAGATATACATCGAAAGCATCATCTGAACTGTCCAATATCTATAAGAGGATGAAAAAAACAAGGTTCAGTTCCTTAGTATACTTTAACCCTTTGAGGACCAGAATTTCAAGATGTTTGCCTATCTTATATTTTTTTTATCAAAGCTATGATAACAAAAAAAGATATTCATAGATACCTTATGATTCAATAGCGTCGCTTGATAGTCACCTAATTACCATTTTATTAGAACTATACGTCCTTATATTTATCTTTTTTTTTTGTGTCTTGCAAAGATTAATCAGAAATATAATTGATAGTTCATGTATTTTTAAAAATCAATATGGTTGATTTATTATAAAAAAAACTAGTTATATATAAAAACCTAGTTGTAGGAGCATGGGGTATTCGCTCAGATGGTCTGGGTTCGATTCCTAATGTGACTATTATAAATGCCATCTTGATTAAAGTTGCAAAACATGTATAAAAAAAGAGTTCCGAAAATTTTATAAACAAAAGATTAATCTCTAAAATATAATTTAAAATGAATAGAAAATTTAAAAATAGTTTCCGAAAATTTTGAACACTTTTCATTCTAGTCGTATGAAATCAGCTATAGCATTAGCTATTTCATTTTTTATAAATCTTTAAGGTAAATTTGATTCTATATTTTTTTAAATTATAATGCTAGATTTTAAATAAATATTGGTAACTATATATTTATGATCATATTCTACTTTATAGAAACATATCTAGAAAGAACTTGAAGATAATTAGGTGTAAAATAGGGCATAAATTTTTCTTCATAAAATTTTTTAAATAAACAGTTTCAAAACTCATGTTTTGAATGATTTGTTTTTAAATTTATAGAGATCTGAAAATAAAATAATAATATAATACCATTAAGATAAGTTTAATAAAAACAAAACAGAAAGAAGATTTCCATGTATGTAATTGTGTATATAAATTCATTTTCTGAAAGTTCAATAAAAATAAATTAAAACAAATATCAATCTTTTTTGTAGATATTTATTTCATATATATTAAAACTTTTGAAAAAATCTTTTCAATATTGAAATTGATAAATCTAAAAAAAATTCATTTGAATTGTTACAGTTTAGTTATGTATGTGAAATTATTAGTACACCAGAAAATATTACAACATAGTAAATGAGGATAAATATACTCATAGTATAAAATAATTTTAATTTTAAAAAGTAAAAAATGACGTAATTTAAAAAACATGGAAAGATTAAGTCCAGGATAGTTAACATTTTCATTTTACAAAGTGAGTTAAGCTAATTCTAGATCAGTGGGTCCCAACTTTTAGTCCGCGGACACGTAGGGGTCTTCAAACATTTTTGCATCATATATAATAGCTCAGTTATATATTTAAAAAGAAAATTAAAACAATTTTTCACATTTTAATTTTTTTTCAATACATACACACTCCCTACTACTTTTAATCGTTAATTTTTTTTTATAATAAGTAGAGTCTGTTATCAGCCGAATCATCAATTTCTTTATTTTTAAAAATCTTTTTTTATTCGCTAAATGAAAAAATGTAAGGAAGAGGTTTTTCTTGATGATTATAGATAGCTTTGATCAAGGGATTTAAATTTGGCAAATGCTGTTCAATTTTCTGCACATTATTTTATCTACTGCTAAAAGATGTTTAACAGGCAATAATGAATCTAACTTTGTAACTGATAAAAATTTTATCGTGAGGGGTCTGAATGCTAAATATTTTGGTGTAAAGGGTTCGTCGGATAAAAAAGGTTGGGAATCACAAATCTAGACCCTCTGTATTAAAAAATAGGGCAGAAGGGGTAAAAATTACGACACAGGCGGAGGGAGAGAGGGATTCAATATCTTTAAATTGTATTTTTCTCATTAGACTCATCATATTGGAATGCGAAACTAACTCAAAACAATTGTATATTAATACGACATACAGAGAGATCTCGTTTATCCGATACTTTCTTGTCGAATTGTGAATTGTCGGATTAACAAAATTTCTAAGTGCATGACATTTATAAAGAATCAATATCTCAAACTAAAATGTTATTCATTAAATGAAGTACTATATCTAATATGTTTGTTTAATCTGACAAAAAATCTTTCACATATGATTACTTAAACTTTTATTCTACACCAAAGAGGTAGGAAAAGTAAAGGAACTAGGGCGTCTTCAATGCATTATCTTTAGGTATAAACTAAGATTCATCATCATCTATTTTGCCTTCTAGGCCTGGTTATTGTTTCCAAAGAGTCGGGGTCAACCAGTTTCCTGCAACAACTACGCCATTTCATTCTTTCTTTAGCATCACTTCGCACAAGCTTTCTTTTATCCATATCGTGGTGAATCACTTCATTCCATGCTTTCTTTGCTCTTCCTCTCTTCATCAATCAATTCATCTTTTATCTTCTTTACAACGTTTTCTTCGGGCATCCTTTCGACATGACCAAACCAACGTAATCTATTCTCTTCTAAATGCACTTCTATATCCTCAATTCCAATTTTCTTTCTCAACACATCGTTGGCAATCCTATCTTTCAGCGTCTTTCCGCACATCATCCTAATCATTCTCATCTCAGTTGTTTGTAGCCTTCTCGTGTCAGCCTTCTTCATCACCCAGCATTTAGAACCGTAACAAATCGTACTTCTAACGAAAACTTTATACAGTTTTGCTTTTAGTTCGTCAGATAAAAAATTTCCACACAGTAAGCCGGATAATTCCTTGAACTTTTTCCAACGTAGGCGTATTCGCGCTCTTACGCTACTAGAAACATCACTGCTGCAATTGATCATATCGCCCAAAATAACAGAAATCATCAACAACATCGAACGTATAATCTAATTTGACTTTTGCAACAAGAGTACTTGACACCATTAGTTTTATTACTCACGATCATCACTTTGGTCTTTGCTACATTTATTTTTAATTTTTTGCTTTTAAGTGCTCTTTTCCATTCGGTATACTTAACATTCAACTCATCCAAACTATCATCCACAACTAGCAAATCATCAGCATACAAAAATTCATGATTATTTTTCGGGATTTCCGAGCTCAGAGCATCTATCACTATGATAAACAACAAAGGACTTATTACAGACCCTTGATGAACACCAACATTTATTTTAAACCACTCTGAAAGCTCTTTAATCTCGATACATTTCCGTTACTGCATTCACTTCAAACTCAGGTATACCCTTCTTTCTTAATGCCCAACGTATAACATTCCTAGGAACTGAATCAAAAGTCTTCTCAAGATTGACAAACGCTATATACAATTCTTTTCCAACTCTCAAATACTTCTCAATCAGTTGCCTCATTAAGAAAATTGCGTTTATAGTGCTTTTTCCTGGTGTAAACCCCATTTGCAGATCATCAATATCAACCTTCGCTCTGATCCTACCTTCAAACACTCTTTCTAAAACCTTCATACCGTGCTCCCGCATTTTCAGACTTCTGTAATTCTTACACTCTTTTGCATCGCCTTTCCCCTTGTACAACGGAACTAAAACGCTTTTTCTCCAACTTTCTGGCATTTTTCTCCATTCATCATTCGATTTCCAATCTTTTCTAACTCATTTTCCAATTGACACATCTCAATCACCTCAATAGGTACACCACTTGGACCAGCCGATTTACCATGCTTCATCTTCAATATGGCGACCTTTATCTCCTCTGCTGTTATTAGCCTTACTGGACCCTGGATAATATTGTTACTGGAAGAAATTTCCCATGAATTTTCATTATTGAAAAGTTCTTCACAGTATCCTTTCCATGTTTTCAATCTGTCTTCTAGATCAAGATGTTTGTTTCCATTTTTATCTGATATGCAAGGCACGCCAATAATATCTTTTTTATTTCTAGTGCTATGTTTTGCCATTTTAAATACTTTTCTCTTTCTTTCTTCTGGTCTCAAATTCTTTTAATTCCTATTTAACTTCGTCAGTCATTGCCCTCCTAATGACCTTTTTTTGCCTCTTTCCTGCTATCCACATAATCCTTTCTAGCTAACTCCGTTTTTACTTTACGCCAATTTTTGTATTTCGATTTCTTATTTTTAACTGCATTCTTAACATCCGGCTCATTCCACCACAAACTCTTTCTTTCTCCTCTAGATTTCGAGACGCCGCACACTTTTTTCATAACATTTGATAAAACCTTCATCTTGTCATCCCAGCAATTGGCCTCTTCCAGAACACGCTTTGCTTCTCTAGCAAACTTTTCCTTTGTACGAGTCTCGCAGCATTTATCCCTCTTTATTTCTTTTTCCAAAACCAAAACCTCCGTGAACGTCTTCGAAACCTTCAACATCTCTACCAACATGTCCATTGAAATCACCAAGAACAACGCACTTACCCTTTACCTTAATCATCACTTCAGTCAAACAATCGTAAAACTCCACTTTTTCTTCTAAACTAAGACCAACCTGTGGTGCGTAGGCAGATACAAATGTCATCACTTCTTCGTAAACAGTCATCTCCATAATAATTACTCCACTTGACACACTTCTAACACTGACAATCTTTTCAAGCCAATCCTGATGAACCATTAGACCAACTCCGCCTTGTCCTACTTTGTTTCCAATCCAGTACAATTTGTATCCGTGCTCACCTGCTCTAATCATCCGCGTGCCTTCTTTCTTATATCCCACTTCCTGAAGACCTGCAACAATTACTTTTCTTTCTACAAGCATATTCACCACTTCAGCACTTCTACCTACAAGCGAACCAACAGTTGCTGAAGCAAATCTGAGTATTTTCATTGGCTTTCTAATCGACAAAAATTTAGGAATCCTGGGCTCCCAATGGGCTTTACCAGGGTCCGTCATGAGTCCTCTTGTACTTACCTCTAAGAAAAACTCTTTCTCCGTGACTCTATTTGCCCCAGTTACCCGGAGGTTAAGCAACTGGGAACATAATTTTCCGTAGTATTTGCGTTGTTGTTGCATAATGTTATTTTGGAGCGTGATTTTTATGACCGGATGCCCTTCTTGACGCCAACCAGTATTTGTATTCAGGACTGGAAACCTTTAGCCTTTATACAATCAAGTTCTAAACCCACAAAGCAGTGGTAATTTGGGATCGGAGTTGTTTTATCACAGAAGAAGAACCAACCAAGGTTATCGAGTTTCTTCTACCCGGAGCTTTAGGTTAAAGTGCCTGTTACTCGCTTTCGCCTCCAGATCTTTTAGTTTTAAACAACCCCGCCACGTGAAGGCAGATCTAAGGACTTACTGTTCAGAGGCTCTAAGAGACGCATGTGTCAAATGAGGCATTTTATAAGAGAATGAAATCTCAACCTCATTCTCCACCTCGACATAAACACTAACAGCATTAGAGGCCTAGATGTGATGAATCTTTAAACTAAGATTCATCGACAAACATATTTAAAATATATCAGTCCATTGTTTTCAAGTACTATCGCACAGTCAATCTTAAAAAAAATGTATTATGAAAGATGGGGATTTAATATTTTGCTTGTCGGATTAACAAACCCTACGAGCATGTTTAATAGAAGTTAGTTTGATTTGAAAAAATCGGTTATAGTCAGTAGTGTGTTGGATAAAGGAGATTTGACTGTTTGGGGTGAACTTTTTTTTTATTTATAATTTTCAAAATTTATTATAAAAACAATTTTTAACAAAACCATCATTATTACCCGACATTATACTTGCACTGTAGCTCTCAATCTCACCATATCTGCACTAATTTTATCGAGTCAAATTACTTTGATTGTAATTCTGATTGCATCACTACCTTCTATCTCAGTGGTTTTTAAGCTGGAGTCCGCGGTGCCCTAGGGCAATTGTGAAGCAGTTCTATGGGGACCGAGTAGCGGTCACTGTCGATCGTTTTGTGCAACATATTGCATCCATATTGGGTCATTTGGGATTTTTGCCAAAGGTAAAGGTACCGTGGGGTGTTTTCATCCAGAAGGCGTAATTGCGCCTCTTGTATCGAACTATGAGAAAGTAGGCTTGATGCAGGATCGAACCCAAGACCTTGAGTTATCGAAATCCAGTACCTAACCAACCTTACTCACGCCCCCTATAAGTCACACACATGAAAAAATTATCTTATCAGTAGTCATCAGACACTTGACATGCTTATTGAGAATGCCTGTATAAGAGGTACCATTTTTTTGTATTGAGTATAACTAGTTGAAAATTATTACTAGTTTTCAAAACAACTTTAGAAAGCTTTAGTTAAGGCGTTGTTGATAGGCTTTTTTTCAAATAAAATTGTATTTTTAAAGGCACTTGACAATTTGTCATTTTAAATTCACTCATCATACCATTTTGCAGTTTTTGAGTTCAACATTCCACGTTGCAAATATTTTAACGAAAAACAATCGTTCCTTTTCGTTGATGTACGAATGATTAGCAAGGTCTGATGTATGCGTGCTACTATGTAGCGTGTCTTACTGATCATCCTATTACATCAAACATATTTTTGCACCCCTTTTAGTTATCAGAAAGTGACATTTTAAACCTCTAAACATATTATTCCTTGAGGTAGTTTTTTTATGTGACCACATGTGTTCATATCTTTCTTTCTTTGAGGTATAACAATACTTCACTCCAAGAAGGATTTTTTTATCTATTTTTTGGATGCTCGCTCGACACAATTCTTCTTTGTGAATCGCACATACTACTAAATCGTTTGAAGTTTGCAATTGAATTCGTTTTGTAAGGGATGTATGTATGTGCGTGCATCAATCATATCAATCATAAAAAGGGGCGAGAGTGAATTCAACTGAACATACAAAATGGCTGCTATCTTCGCCGATATTATTTACTTTTGAATCAATGCACTCATTCACTCACTATGGCACACATATTGTGAGTCTTGATTACAAAAATCAAGTGATGCTTCAAGATAGAAGAGAATGAATGAGATGAATGTGTGTGTATGTTAGAGCCGTGTGCGCGAACACTAAATTTGTCGGCCCTTCTTTACGGAACTCTGGATTTCGTACTAGCATATCTTCAAAATCCTGATTCACACCAATATGTTGTCGTAAAGCGCAGAATCATTTTCATGGCCTGTTTGGATATTTCAGGATATTTTTTCAAGAACAATACCCCAGAATATATCTAATGGCACTTCTCTAAATTTAGCCTTTAACTGAGAATCGGGTGTAATTTCTCATAATCCACTGACAGAAAACCTGTTCGTTTTTTTTGTTACTGTGAATTGATTTTATACCCAATAATGTTCCTTGTACTCCATGTTAGGAAAATGCCCAGTAAGAGATGTGGATAAGGTGTTGATATGATCTTCTATTTCATGGAGAGTCTCGTCGTATAATTCCATTTCAGATTCTTGAAAAAATTTAGTAAGAAGTGGAAAATAATCAAAATTACCATGCTCTACTCCTGAAATTCAGTACTGTAATTTACGAGATAAAGATGTCATATTATCTTGATTTCGAAAAATGTTTGTTTCCTTTCTTTGTAGAGAAAGGCATGTTTCATTTAACTTTGAAAAATAATTTAGTTTTGCACAACATACACAATTTCTTAATCTGTCAGAAAAATTAAATTTATGTTCAAGAAAGTAAAACTGCTATTTCTTATATTTCAATTCTACCATTTTTACCAGAACATTTCCTCTTAAGAGCCACCTTACTTCTGTATGTAAAAGAAGAGTCGTTTCATGACTACCGATATCTTAGCATATAGCTTAAAATACTCTTGATTGCAACGGCTGAGTTTTAATAAAATTGTTAAATTTGCACGCCTTCGTCCAAAACTACTTAAATGAAGCAGAAATTCTTTTTGTCACTAATGCGTATCTGTGAAGAATGCCGTGATTACTACTGCTGCAGTTTTTTACAACATTTTTTATTCTAGTTACAGCGCCAAATAATTTTCCTATCATAGCCTTCGCTCTATCAATGCACACTGAATCCATTTATCCTAACCAATACCATGATTTGTTATATAATGATCAACACAATCAAATATATGTTTTACTGTGGTATGAAGCTTTAAACTTTCACAGAAAAGCAAATTGTCCTCATTGAAGTCATATCTAACAAATACAAGTAGAATTGCCAGTCCGGTCGCATCTGTAGACACTCATCCTTTCGCGTAAGCATCGCATGCATGCATGCAATCGTGAAATAAGTTCTGTTTCAATAGCATCGTCAGCAATACGCCGCGACTCCCTATTTAGCTATAGAGATATAGAGATTCAACCTTTTGAGCAGATTTTCATCAAATACACATGAAACTACATCCTTCAATATAGGTTTTATCAATGATCCACCAATAGTGTGTGCTTTGCCATGAAGAGAAATTTGGTAAGATGGTTTATTTGACGACACTTCAGTTGCATTTTCATTCCCTGTTCTGCATATCTTTACCATGGCATTTCTAGTTATATTGAATCTTTCAAGTTTCCTTTCAAGAAAAGTGATTTATCCTTATCTTTATAGTCACTATGCCTGGTCTCCATGCGTCTTTGCAACTTTGCTGGCACCGACGAACTGTGAGCTAATCTTGTGTGACAAAGTATACAAATGGCGAGCTTTTTTTATCACCAATACTAGTAAAACCATATGACAAATACTAAAGATCATATTTGCGTTTCTTTTTGGCTGACTCGCACTGCCGTTCAGAACAAGAGGGAACATGTTCCGTGTTTTTGAACTAGTAGTTGCAGATTGTTCCTTTGCAATTTCACTTATTTCTGAATCTTCTTTTGATGTTGTTGCTTTACTAATCCGTTTTAACCTTCAATACATTGTGGGGCTTTAAAAATAGTATAAATATATTTTAATTATATTAACCCTTTCGTGACCAGAAAAATCAGACGATATTTATTAACCCATTAATGACATCCTAACTTAAAAGTTATGTTTTTTTTACTATAAAATTTCTTAACACAAAAACGTTTTTTCATATATTTTTTAATCTAAAGACCTTAATGACAGTTTTGTTAAATAAACCTGTTCATTTATTGGGGCACATATCTTCAAAATAGAAATAATGAGCTCCAGTATGAAAACCAGTTACAAAATAATTACTATTTTACCAGTACCAAAACTATGGCACGATAAAGCAGACATTAAGCCTCGATGCAATCTTTATAACTAAATTAGAGTGTAATAAGGAGAACCTAAAACTCAGAATTAAAAAAAAAATATTTTTGGAGTTCTTTGAATCAACAAAATAAAATATAACTTTTAAGTTATATTGCACAAAAGACTACATAATCAAGGTCAATTATGTAATTTCCGAAAAATCTCTGTGTTCCTTTTATCTGCCAATCGACAATAAAACTCGTTACAACAAGTCCTAATATACCTTTTTAAGTGCGGCTTCATTACCGTATAAATTTACGCAGTAACTATGTGACCTTGATTGCACATAATCAATGTAAAAATAATGTAATGGAGTTTTTCTAGAAGAAAAGTTTTCGTTTGTTTATCTTTGTTCTTTGTACAGAATATTGTTTAAATTTTTATTTTGAAGTTCCAAATGCGACAGTAATATTGATGTGATACAAAATAAAGTATCTTTCAAGCCAAAATTACTCCTGCCTTTTGATCCGTATTCGATTACGACTACCTCGATCTTTTTCATTTTCTTTATTTCTTTTTACTTTTCTGAAACATTCACTAATTTCGATCTAAATTTTCTTTTAATTTCTTTTTCGTAAGTATACCATTTTTTGCTCGTCTATATGTATGTGTGTGTATTTATGTAAAAGAGAATAGAATGAGGGGTGTGTGTGTGTGTGTGTGTGTGTGTGTGTGTGTGTGTGTGTGTGTGTGTGTGTGTGTGTGTGTGTGTGTGTGTGTGTGTGTGTGTGTGTGTGTGTGTGTGTGTGTGTGTGTGTGTGTGTGTGTGTGTGTGTGTGTGTGTGTGTGTGTGTGTGTGTGTGTGTGTGTGTGTGTGTGTGTGTGTGTGTGTGTGTGTGTGTGTGTGTGTGTGTGTGTGTGTGTGTGTGTGTGTGTGTGTGTGTGTGTGTGTGTGTGTGTGTGTGTGTGTGTGTGTGTGTGTGTGTGTGTGTGTGTGTGTGTGTGTGTGTGTGTGTGTGTGTGTGTGTGTGTGTGTGTGTGTGTGTGTGTGTGTGTGTGTGTGTGTGTGTGTGTGTGTGTGTGTGTGTGTGTGTGTGTGTGTGTGTGTGTGTGTGTGTGTGTGTGTGTGTGTGTGTGTGTGTGTGTGTGTGTGTGTGTTATGTCCGTGTGTAGTAAGGTTATAACGAGAGTTTTTATACTAATAAATGTTTCAGAATATGAATGTGAATGAAGCCATATCATTTTTGACTGATAGTGAATTTTCTTCTGCTCAAATTTACATTTGTCCTCCAGAAAATTCATACATAAGCGATGTTGACAGGGTGATGAAGATTATGAACTTTCAATCGACAACCTTTCGGGAAAACAATTGAATGCTAGTGCAAGTTTGGTTTTAAATAATATCGATGGTTCGAAGGAGTTATGGCGATGAAGATGATACTATGATAGATAAAAGAACCCAGACTCAAGAAAATGAAAAAAATTGACAAAAAAGTTATTGTGTAATAACATTCCCGCATTCAAGCCCTCTAGATGATATAAACTCATTTTCCCCAGTAAAATATTTTGGCTTTTTTTGATGATGAAATTATGGAATTTATTCTACAACAGACAATCTGTATGCTAAAAGGGATAAGGGGGTTTAAATTTTAGTATGGATAAATCTGAGTTGAAGTTTTTTAAGTGTTCTTATGATAAGTGGTTACAGCCCAGTTTGCAGAACTAGAATGTTTTGGGAGCAAAAGACGATATACATAACATAGCGATAGCTAAAGCATTTAGTCGTAATCGCTTTGAGAAAATTCTTAGCTATATTCATTTAGCTGATAACCAGTGCCTAGAATGCGGTAATAAGTTGGCAAAAATAAAGCCTTTTTATGACAAAATAAACCTTCGTTTTTTACGTTATATGCCTGAATCGAAAAATATTAGTATTGATGAATCCATGATTGAATATTACGCAAGCTCCTCTAAACAATTTATGAAAGGAAAGCCTATTAGATTCGGGTATAAGACGTGGACAATGTGCACTTCAGATGGCTACATTATTTCTATTTCACCATATGCGGGTAAATCTGAAGTATATAACAAAGAATTAGGAATAGGAGGTAGTGTGGTAATGAAATTCGCTAATCTTTTACCACAAAGTAATTACCACCTGATAATGGATAATTACTTCTGCTCCTTGCATTTGTTCGAACTTCTAAGAAAGAAGGGATTTCACGCCACAGGTGTAATAAGAAGTGATAGGTTGCAGAAATGTCCAATTCTTAATAAAAAATGCTTACTTAAAAAAAAAGAGGTAATTTTGATTATCGCTATGACGCAAGTTCTAAAATAATTGTTATAACCTGGAGGGATAATAACGTAGTGAATCTTGCATCCACCTGCCTAGGAGTAAAGCCAATAAAAAAAATTAAAAGATGGTGCTCTTCAACAAAAAAATTATATACATAAAATGGTATAAATAAAATGATGGGTGGAGTGGAATAAATAAATGTTACACAATACCAAATGAGCATACGTTTAAAGAAGTGGTGGTGGCCTCTTCGATTTTTATTTCAGCATCGCTAAATTCTTGGTTTTTGTAAAAAGTTGTCTGTATAAAGATAAACCTCTGGATCAACTTGGGTTCATACGTAAATTGTTAAAATATCTTCTGAAAATTCTAAAAAAATTCAAATTCCTTTTTTACAAATAAAGTTAGCAATGACATTAGACTTGATAAAAAGACAGACTTTGGCAATCTTCCTACTCAAAAATATGTGTGTTTTGTAAAAAGGTACTAAAAAGATGCACCAAGTGTAACGTGGCTCTACATATGCATTGCTTAAGCTTTTATTAAAATAAAGTTTTTTAATAAATTTGTTGAATCTTTTTCATTTGTTTTTGCTACAATAAAAAATAGACACTCTTCTTTTTTCAAACTGACAATACTCCATTTTAGTTTTAAGGTTCGGAGGTTGGTATTTGTCTCTTCATTATTTCAATCTCAGCTTTCAGTTTCACGAGTCCACTTTTTCAGGTTCATAAACATGTGTATATTTTACTTTTTAAGTTTCCCTTGAGTTTCTTTTAATTTACTTTTATATATTATATATGGAGCACATCATCAATAAAATGATATGCTCCCTTTAACGACAATATAACTTTTTGGTTATGATTTATTTTTTTGCTCTAAAAAATTATATATACGTTCTAGAATGTTATGAATAGTGTAATTGAGTTCTGTTTACATAAAACTATCATAAATTAGCTCAAAACTCATATGCTAGAGGTTGGTCATTAATGGGTTAAAAAGCAGACGATTCAGATACAAAACTATTTGAAAAAGCAGACGAAGGTAAAATTGTTTATGTTAGTATCATATATGATGCACTGGTCACGAAAATGTTAATAGTAAAAAAATATGTACCAATTTCTTATTTTATGATTAAATGTTGTTTTTCAGTGTAGCTTCACGGAACCTTTGACCTTACTTCACGGAACCCACTTTGGGAACACATATGCTTTAATTCAACGCCCCCATAGAAGACATTTTTCAAAGAGACGCGCTCCCTAGACGGCATCATTTCAAGGAATAAACATTTTCTTTATAAAATTTACGAAATATATTTTATATCAGAATCACCAAATGCACACATTTTCACGTGACTCTTCTTTATGCTCAAAATGTGATATTTTGGTTTGATTAATTTTGTCATATACAACACCAAACCCATTTTCTACCATGCAATCTATCTGTGGGAAAGTATAAACAATCACTTCCTGATAGCGAGAAAAGAATTGTAACCTTTTAATTCTTTTCATTCATTTTTTTCTTCTTCTCATTCGTAACTTTGCGCATAAAATAAAAATCTTCCTTTAACTTATGTAAAAACTCTTTGAAAAAGAAAAGCTGAGGGATCATTTTGGAAAGCTACGGCCTGAAAGCAAGGCTTCTGTCTCGAGATTTCTCGCGTCCCATTTCTCTAGGCTTCAGAGGTTTTTTCTGTTTTTTGTTTCTCATTAGCTCCCGGTTTCCCACAAATCTATTACTTTTAAACCTTGCTTCAAAATTTGAGCAATAATAATGTGGAATTTGAAATAATAATAATAATCTGCTTTGCGTCTACTTTCCTAGCAAGCTAGAGTCTTTTCGGTTTTGCAACTATGAATAAATATTTGTCCAATTTTATATTTCTCATATCCTCCTCAACCACTTCTTTCCTGGTTATTTTTTGGTCTACCCTTACCAAAATTTTGTAATTCAAAGCTCTTTTGATCTCGTATTCCTCCTAGCCTTTGCTTCTCTAAAATATTATTTATTTCATTTACTTGACATAAATTTCCTATTTTCTCATTACTTATTCTGCATTTTAAACTAAAATTACACATAATTCTGAGCATTCTCATTTCTGTTGTGTTTAATCTACTTTTCTCAGCTTCTTCCAATGCCCAACCTTGACCACTATATTCTAAACCTGATCTAATACAACTTTTATATCCACAACCTCTTAAATTTGGAGAGAAAGAAGTACTATACAAAAAACTGCTTAAAAGATTTAATTTTTTTTCAAGCTAGTCTTATTCTATGCTCTACTGAATTCCTTACCCTATCTAAAATCTCTCCTAAATAACAAAATTGATTAACCTCTTCCAATTCTACTCCCTCTACTACAACTTTTTCATTTACCATCTCTACTGACATATAATCACAACAACAACAACTACATTTAGAATGTAATCTTAGAGCATCTACCATGTACCCACTTTTTGCAAAAAAAATATAAAGAATAAAATTTCTTCTAACTCCTTTTTCCATAAACTGCGTATAAAATTTCTCTCGTGTCTATAAAATTCGAGAAAGCGAATCAAACGCTTTTTTCAAAGCTATAAAAGCAACATATAGACGATGCCCATTTCTTGTTCTCTATTCTATTAGTTGCGTAATAATAATACTGGCATCGTTTGTACTTTTGTTCTGTCACAAATCCAAATTGAACCTTACTTATATCCATCCGTTCTTTTCAGTCGTTTCAGAAGAACTCTTTCTACAATTTTTATGTCTTGTTCTAAACGTTTTCTACTTCTATGATTCGGGCCGTCGGTGCTTGATCCTTTGCCTTTATAAAGTGGTGCGATGAAGCTTTTATGCCAAGAATATGGAATGGACTCCCCATCAATAATATTTTGAATTAAAACTTTTAAAACTTCAATTACTTTATATTTAAATGACCAGAAAGCATTTCCACTCCACTTTAACCAGCTGACTTGTTTGGCTTCATTTGATCGAAGGCATGTACAATTTCGTCAGTAGTTACAACTTCACATGGTCCGTCAACTTTTTCCAAATCTTCCCAGATTCATTTACTTTGTTGAAAATATTTTCACAAGAAGTCTTCCATATTTAGCAGATACTTTGCTTGCCAAAAAACCATTTTTTATTTTTGATGCAAGGAATTCCTGAAATGTCCTCACTTTCTTTTTTCTCTTTCTTGACTATTTAAAAAATGTCGATTACATTTTTATACTCATAAATGCTTCCATAATCTCAAGAGGTTGGACACGGAGGACGGCCCCTCGTATTTTTAGCCACAATATTTTCTAACCCTCAAAGGAATAAAGATATCTACTGCCCAATGATAATTTTATTCATTATACTCAATTACATATTACTGCCATTTAGGATAACATTTGTTCCATGTATGATTTGATATAATAACAAAGGGGAGACAACGGTGTAGGGAGCATTGTGATTTAAGGATAGCTAGATATTCTGGTGTGTTTAATTTGATACTGTATATAATAAAGTTTGCTTTCTGCTTGATTTGAAATGATAAAAATTGAGAGACAAGGGGGTAAAAGTCATTGAGTTTTTGAATATTCTTCCAATAGATTTTGCTGTGCTGTGCTGAAAAGGGATAGGAATGCAATTTTTAATGACCTCTATGTTATAGTGCTACTATAATGAAGTGTTATGAAAAGAATAAGATTTTTGGGCTGGGGGTTGGATAATGTCATTTTTAAAATTACATTATGCAAAAAGAATATAAGATTTTTTAGGCTTAGGGTTAGATAATGTCATTTTTAAAATATATTTGCTAAAAGTGAAACTTTTCAATTTTCCTGGCTAGGACATTACCTCCAATAAATTAAAATTTTATATCATTTGAATATAGCTCTTATTCGTTTTTACTAAATTCCCGGAGCCAACAAAATTTAAAAGTGATTGAAGCTGGAGTATGTGGCAAAATTATTCTAATTTCACTAAAAATATGATTTTTGTTGTTTGCATTACGTCGGCATTCCAAAAATCGTAATTTTTCCGAATATCCATAATACAAATTTAGAGGCGATTTGCGCAAATTTTCTATTTTTTTCATGTGTTAGAAAAAAATGTTCACAATGAAAAAACTAATTGCAGTTAAAAACGATTTCAAAATGGACTAATTAAAATTCTCTTAATCTCTTTTTAATATGCTTATTGTGGGTGTGTCAGATGAAGGAAAATTTGCAAATAATCTTTTGCTAGGGAAAAAAATAACGCTAAATTCATATAGAAAATGTAGTTTAAAAAAAAGTTGTTAATAATATCAATGCAATACATTTTTGTTTACGATGTGTGTGTGTGTAATCATCAATGATGAAATCAATATTAATAATTCTTTTCTGACCAGTGTATCATATATGATACATAACAATTTTATCTTCGTCTGCTTTTTTAAATAGTTTTGTATATGAATCTTCTGCTTTTTAATAAATATCTTCTGATTTTACTTGTCACGAAAGTGTTAAAGTAAGAATTTGATTTGCTTAATATTTTAATAAATAACTATTAAAAAATAGCTTACATACAGGGTCGGTTTCAAGCCGATTTGACCGATGTTATCAAATTGGGCCCCGCACCTGTGTGCCTTTTTCTGTATTATATGACGTACAAAATACTGCTTAAAACGTAAAATGAAAAGTGAGATCATTCTTCTCATAATATTAATTCATTATACATGATGATTTTTGTAAATTATCGTTATGTCACCTCCTTTAACAATGGGGGATTTTTTCACCTTTCAAAATGTCGTGGAATGGCGTATTTTTTCTTACTTTTTTAAACATTTAAGTTTTCTACAGCTTCGAATTTCAAAAAGGAAATTTTATTTCTAAAATTAAAAAAAATGTTTTTAAAATCACATGAAAAAAATGATTTTTTACCGACAACCAACCAAAATCTATAAATTTATGTTATAAAATTTAGTTTTTTATTACTTGAAGTCTTAGAAGGTTTTTAAAAATTAATAAACTACATTTTTAGAAAATTGCCTAGTTTACTTCTCTTAATGTTAAAAGTAAAGCAATAAAAGTATCCATGTGCTTTTAAATTTTTTTATACCAAGCATTAAATGTCTTTTTTGGTTTTTATGTGTTTTTTATATTAAATATAAACACCGATAAATTTTACTATGTAGTGTCGGGGCCCCTCTATAAGATTTTTAATTCAGCCGCGCAATTCCTAGCACCGGGCCTGTTTACATATTCAAATTCTTCAGTAAATGAATGACAACATTTTGATGTTTTATTTGACATGGTTTGACCTATTAGTATTAGCTCGCATAACCCAAAGTTTTCCAAATATACCTTGTCGCAGTAAAACTATTTATATTGAAGGATATTGAATTATAAGATTTAGACAAGGTATGCTTGAGATGTCACATTATATTTGTGTAGTGAGAAAATAAAGGTAAAGGCACCGTGGGGTGTTTTCATCGAGAAGGCACAATTGCACCGCTTGTATCCAACTATGAGGAAAGTGGGCTTGAAGCGGAATTGAACCCAAGATCTTGAGTTATCGAAGCCAGTACCTAACCAATCTTATACAGATGTCATTTTTATTTCTATAAACGAACTCATAGAGAACACTCAAGTTGCTTATGAACATAATCAATTGACGATAACTAACGAAACGAAAACGTCGTTACCTGTTTCGTTAATGTAAACAATATTTGGTTCAACGATAACGATAACGAAAAATGAACCAAAATATCGTTATGGAAAAACGATAGTAATCCATATTCGTGTTTATAGCTTTTATTCTATTTTCTCGAGAAAATTGTCGAGTCTCGAGAATTCTCAAACCAATTTCTCACTTTTCTCTGGGAGATTATTTTATCGAGGCATCATGAAACTCCTACCTCAAAGGGTTAAGGGTATAAGTGTGGCACGACTGTAACAAGAAATGAAATTTGTTTTTTCCAATCTTCAGTTAAATTGAAAACGGGTAATTACCTTTTTAAAATTAAGTGAAGAAAGCAAGCGTCTGCGCTATTTATAAAATGCTATTGGATAAAGTGAGTAGTATTTAACAAAATCGATTTAAAGTATTTAACGCTTTCAGAGCGACTTTTTTTAAACGAATCATCTGCTCACTTTTTTCAATGAATTTTTATATAACTTAATGCAAACCATTTTTCCCCCATTCAATCTGAAAGAGTAAACTAAACTACTTTGTACACACTTCCTTAACCTATATAACATTTTTAGTTTCATTTTGTCTCTTTGCAATTCTGTTTCTTTTTAAATTTTTTTCATTTGGTATATTTATATTAGAGATGTATCGAATGTCAATTTTTTACATCCATCCAAAATAAACTTTTATGCGGATGCTGATATAAAATATTTTAAAAAAGTTATATGTTTTATATTTTACAGTATCTTACTATTTTAATCCATTTTTTATATTTTTTTACAAGAATTTAAAGACATAACAAATCTTGTAAGTTTTGAACAAAAAAATGCGAAACGTTTCAATAGATATTTATAAAAATTGATTTAAAATTGCGGAAGCGGATGTTAACATGAAAAAATCCGCGGATGAAGATGTAAAGCGGATGTAAATATTTTTTGCGGATGATGGGCATATGCGGATGCAGATATCCGATACATCTCTAATTTATATCACTTTGACGGCTACTGTTTTTAATTTTTTGATATTTTTATCACTCTTTACACGATCAAATAATTTTTCTTCATTAACTTTGAATTCATAAATTTTAATAAAAAAGAGGATTGAAGAAATAAATTTATTTGTTGATAAAAATAGCGAACTTTTGTCAATGAATAGCTGCTATTCGGATTTGGCCTTTTTGAATATTTCGTTAAACATGATGAGAAATGCAATTTTGACTGTATTGCTCATTTTAAAGGTTGCTCTTTGATTATGTTTTGAAAAGTGTTTTTTCTTTACAAAATTTTGCTATTTTTATCATCAAATAAATTTATTTTATTTAATACTCTTTTTTTTTTTAACTAATAATAATGTTTGGATTTCAAAAGAATATGAAAAAAGTGAAATTAAAAATTTAGGGCTTCAAGTTAATGAAAGAATACAAGTGCAAAAAGACAAAATGCAAGTGCAAAAAGACAAAATAGAATTGCAAAAAGACAAATTTGAATTACAAAAGGACAAAATTAGAATTGCTAATGGACAAAATATAATTGCTAAAGGACAAAATAGAATTGCAAAATAACAAAATAGAACTAAATATGGTTATATTTACCTAATAAACAGAGGCTAATGCCTTTTGCTTTAATGATACCACTACTACTCATGTTTTCAAAATGTTTCTTCATCATTCCTTTCTCTCTATACCTTCTTTTTATATATATCCTCCTTTTTCTAACCTCTCACCCCAAACGTAAGACTTTATAGCGTATTTCCACCAAACAGACACACATACACAATTTTGGTATACATCTTACCACTTATCTTAAAAAAGACCGCAAAGATCGAAATATTGATCATTTATTTGAATACCCGTGATTAGAAATAAATTCGCCTTTTTTATAATTTAATTATCATTCTTTGTTTTCAAAATAAGTAGAGAAAAATTGCTGATCTTGATAGTTAATAGGCATTGGAAATTTTCTGGGAAAAACACTCGATATGTTGCTTCTCCAAAATGTGGTTGTGATGAGTTCATTAAGTAGGGTTTTGAGCCAGAGGAGAGGTAGGGGGCGGGATTTATGATGATTGCATGTTTCATTTAAAGTTGGTGTATCGCTTATTAACAAGCTACTGTGTGAAATGGCGAATTCACATTTCAAAAACTTTTATTTACAAGCTTTTTCAGTTTCCTCCCATTTTTTATGAGCGAAAAAAGACAGTCAACATCTCGACCCCACCCATACATTTTTTGTTACGAAAAAGTTAAATAAAAATAGCTGTAATAGTTTTTTATCACGAAAAAATAAATGAATTTTTTTTTATAATTTTTACTTATTACTAAACTTTCGGTAATATCTACATTATTACTAGATATCTCTAAAATTTATTTGCAGAACAAGTAAGTTTTAATTTTTTGTTTGGTATCTAAAAGAAAAGTCTGTTTTTCATCCCCCCTCCTTTTCCCAAAATTTTTATCATGAAAAAGTTATATAAAAATATCACAAAAAAATTCCTCCACTCCTACCAACTTTAAAAGTAATTTTTAATCGCGCTAAATCATCTCCATCACGCTACTAAACCACAAAGGCACATGGAAATACCATATGTGATGATGATGAGACAATTTTGCATCAGACTTGCCAAAATAACAAAGAAAAACAATATCAAACACATAAATAGAATTATACACACAAACTGTCAAAATAATAATAATAATAATAATAATCTTTCTACACTTAAAGGTAAACGGTTATATAAACAGATTGCAGCCACAAATCGAGTCATCTCACAGCAAATACTACCCATAAAAGCAAGACACACACACTTGCACAACTTAGAGCCAACTTCGCGAATATCTCCACAAAATCGATCCCAAAACACTAATCAATCCACTTTCTCCACTCTGCAACCAGCGCATACACACTCTTTTCAATTGTCCCCACATATACACAACATTAGAACACATGCTTATTATATGATCTAACTCATGCCAAGTCGTAAACTTACTAGCAAAGTGGGAAACAACTTGGATCTAAAAACTATTATCCATTTGTAGAAGCCAGCAGTAGCTAATGGTGGTTTTCATGTAAGTTGACTGAATTTACACTTTTTATCGCTGCTTCTACGAAATTATACACTTTCCATGTGATTTCCTTGCAAAGTAATTACTTCAATAAAATAACTTCTATTTGACTGACAGATAACTCTACCAATGAGATAGCGTAATCTCGGGGCCAACAAAAACAGGTAAACTAAACTATCTTTAAGTAAGCGTTTCAGTTAACTAGGTGTTTCGTTAGTAAAGCAGATAGATAGTAAGCAAGGTCTTTTGAAGCATAATGTTTGGGCGCATACTACTCATGATATGATATATCCAAAAAATTTAAAAGAAGATGTAGAAAAATTAAGGAACTTGTGAGAAACTCCTTAACCACTCAAATTTGATTTTCCTAAGAAACTTTCACTAATCGACTCTTTCTCCATTTTCTTTTAAATAAAAAAGGGGGTAGAATGTTGACAATCCTAACATTGTTCGAATTCTTGTATTGAAACAGGAGGCGTTACCACACGCACACACAGAAAATCATTGCTGTTGCTTGCTTTAATTTTCTAGCATGCTAATACTTTTTTTATAACTTGAAAACAGTGTTAGTGTACACCGAAATTAATTGTTATTTTTAATAAAATAAATTTCCTTCTCATTCAATTATTATTTTCTTCAAATTAATTATCGATTTAAAATGGAAAATCCAAGTTCAATTTTTAAATTAATACTTTTTTGTTCTTAACAAGTTTTCGGTATCTTTCAAAAATGTATCCGATAATAATATATTCTTTTATCAGAATGTTTTTAATTAATTATTCAAATTAACCTTAAAAGCTCTCAAATAAGGATTTTAAAAATCACTATTTTTGAAAGCTTTAGTCATATTTTCTTTGTTTCTGTCACATTTTTTCTTTAATTTTTTTGAAATAAAATTCTTTTTTTTTTTTTAAAAAATTTGTGACCATTGAGAATTCATTTTTCAGGCATGAGGTTGTATTTGGCGATCCCAACGCTAAGTTTGCTTACTTCTGCTATCTATTGACGTAATTTCAAAAGGCCAGACAACATTTTGTCTGAAATATCACATTAAAAATTTATATAATAATAACATAAAAGTGTAGACATATGAAAGTAAAATTGCACACTTTTCTTGAATTAAAATGAACTAAAGAGGAAGCAAATCGTGGCTATTCAAATTGATTGAAATTTTCTTGAATTATTTCGCTAACAACGTCGAGCGGAAATTAACATTTTCTAATATACTTTTTTCCCTTATAAATTACGAAAATGTTTTTTCCATTCCTTTCAAAATGACTCCTTTTTTTTCAATGTTGCAAGCTCTAGTGATTAACGTTGTGGTTACATGCTTGCTTCGATACCCCAAAATCTCGGGTTCGATCCAACATCAATCCTTCCGTGCTCATAGTAAGACTCAAGCTCTTCATTTGCCCCTTGTCAATAAGCCAGACTCCAGATACAGGGGGGGGGCTGATTTTTATGGGGCTGATACTATAACAAAGTGAATACTTTGTCGATATAACGTCTAACAAAAGTCAACTGGCATGGCATAACTCCACCTACGTTTATCTCGGTTCTGAATTCTACAAATATCTTTGTGAAATCTTTCGCTGTGCTCGTTGCTAACATCTTATAAGTTTTCACGATCAAAAATTCCGAAAAAACTTTTCGGTATACAGAAAAAAGGAAAATGTCTGATGCGGATGTTGAAACTTAAATGTTCCGCGGATGATGATGTTAAGAGGATGTAAAATTTTTGCTGATGATTCTCATCTGTGGATGCGGATATCCGATGCATCTCTTGTACGAATCTAAAAAATGAACTTTAAGAGACATATTGCTCTTAAGGATGTTTATTAATCAGATGTGGGATCCAACCTTTTAGCTTGTCCTATGAGACCAATTTTTGTTTACTAGCTTGTGTTAAAAAATAGGTCGTTTTGGTGTATCCTGTCTAAGTCACCGTTTTCGTTTACTAACCGTTTAATCGCCATTGGTCCACTTGTGGATTCAAAATTCAAAGTATGTTTTAAAATAGAAAAAACATGTTTTTGCTTTATTTTTTGATAATATGATAGTAGACAGGGCCGTATCAAGGGATCGTGGCGCCCCAGCCCCAGGGCAAAGGTCCTGAATGGAGCCCCTCGCCCCTTGCTTTTTCTTTTCTCACCTCATAATTTATTATTTTGTGGATTCAAAATTCAAAGTATGTTTTAAAATAGAAAAAACATATTTTTGCTTTATTTTTTGATAATATGATAGTAGACAGGGCCGTATCAAGGGATCGTGGCGCCCCAGCCCCAGGGCAAAGGTCCTGAATGGAGCCCCTCGCCCCTTGCTTTTTCTTTTCTCACTCATCCCCACCCCATTCTGGCTTAAAAAGTGATTTAGAAAAAAATGCTCACATTTTTATTAAGCCGCATAATTCAGATATATACTGACTGAGTCGAAGACAGTCTCCATTAGATGTTCATTTTTCGTGTTTTAGCAGCAGCAAAATTATCGATGACTTTGTCAAAATCAACACAATCGAGAACTTCTTTCTCAATGCTCATAAGAGCCAGACTTTGGAGGCGGGCTTGCCCCATAGTTCTCCTTTGGTAGAACTTAAGTTTTAGCTTGCTGAAGGATCTTTCATAGGATGCAATAGAAGTTCTTTTCTTTTCAGAAAGTTCATTTTTTTTAGAAGTCCATTTTTTACACCCCCTAAGGTTGTTGACTGGGCAATGAAATGGCGCCCCCCTACGTGTGGCGCCCTGGGCAATGGCCCCCATTGCCCTCCCCCTTGATACGGCCCTGATATTAGAGGCTTTAATTGATCACGCTAAATGAAAAATCATAAATAAAATTTGTTTTTATTAACAAAAAATTCAAACAAATTTTTTAGGCAAACATTTATTTAAAATGATTTCAAACAAAAACTTTTTGGATCCACTTGTGGACCATTGGCGTATTCGGATAACAATTTATACTTTATACATGGCAAGTAAGAAACTGAAAAATTATCCGATTTACATCTTTTGTTCGTGTTATAGCACATCTTTTTTCTTGATTATGAAGGATTGATATGCCTATTTCTACTGCTAAAATATCATATTATTTTCATGCAGATTTATTTACAAATTGTTTATGAAAATCACCGCATGCGTGAGACGACGAGTTTATATATAATCAATTTTACGGCTAATGTTCCCAGCACGCTGAGGTTTAGCCGGTTTTTACCACTATAGCATCTAATCTCTCATTATTTTGCGTCTCCATTCATCTCTATTTTTCTAAGACGAGTTTCATGTAAAACTTTTGTGACACTCCCCTTTCCTGCAGTGAATATGCGTAAAGAATAAATAAATCTCACATTGTTTATTTATACGCACATAAATAATAATCAATGAACAAAATCAATGAGGCTGGTTCTAGTTTCTTTAGGATTCACATTCCATACGTGCTATCACCATACATGGGAAGAATCTATCATATTAGATTACGAATCTTATGATGCTGTGTATAAACAAAACTTGCTCTCTTTTTTATAATTTACACGGATAGGAATGGACAAATTCAATAAAATAAAAGAAATGAACGCGGTGGTGCGGAATCGTTTTTGTGCTTTGCGCAAGATATTTTTCGAGGTCGTTATCATGTTCATCTCACATTCATTATAATCTCTATATTTTATGGTCCTCTCGTTTTCTCTATTCTTGTAAAACTTTAGTTTTCCTTTTTTTTCAATTGGTCTTTACTTTTATTTAATTTTCTGCATTTGTCGCTAACCTTTGTTGCTACTCTCTATATCCCTCATCGTATTTTTTTCTCAGTTACTTTCTGTTTCTGTATTATTTCTTGTTGAAATGAAGTTTAAGCATTTATCTTCTACTTTGGCGCTTTTGGAAGAAGACGATTCTTTGGAAACATTACTCCTATTGACTTTGTCATACTTCCTCCAAGTGAAAATAATGTTGTTACCGATACAGAAGACATTGATGAATATGATATAAAGATGCCTGTGGAGAAATCGAAGTGAATGTTTCGGATGTTGAAGAAGATGAGGTTCATACTTGTCGATGGAAAAAAACTTTTTTCGGATAAAACCCTCATCTCATGTTCACATATTGAAAGTTGCGAAACTTCTTGAGACATTGCTTTGGAGCCTATTGATTTCTTTTACAAAGTTTTTCCAAAAGAATACATGGAAATGTTATCCGAGACATCTTATGCAAACCAAAAAAATGAAATAGTATCTTTAGATTGGAAAGATATAGGTATTTTTATTGGATTCATAATTTTATCTGGCTACCATTTATTACCCAGAGAGGAGGATTTCTGGTCGACTCAATTAGATCTTGGCGTACAATTGGTTAGTTAAGTAATGCCAAGAAAGAGATTTAGGGAAATTAAAAAATATTTCCATATTGTTGACAATAGTAGAATCGACTTGAAAGACAAAATGGCAAAAGTTAAACCATTATATGAAATGTTAAATTTAAATTTTGCTAAATTCAGTCATTTCATATAAGAACATAAGCATAGATGAGTCTACATTTCCTTACTATGGGCCTCACACATGTAAGCAATTTATAAGAGGTAAACCCATTAGATTTTGGTATGAAATTTGGTGCATGTGTTCATCTTCGGGTTGTCCTTTAGCTTTGCACATTTATCAAGGTAAAGAGCAAAATTTTTCGGTCAAAAAGATGCCATTAGGTATGCAGGTTGTCAAAAATTTCATCGAAGCGTTAGAAAATCCTTCGAGACAGATCTATTTTGACCACCTCATATAATAATCTTTTAAAAAATTTAAGCGAACAAAACATAAAAGCAATAGGCACCGTTAGAAGTAGTAGAACTAATAAGCGTCCTTTGATCGAGGATAAAGATCCAAAGAAAGTCTGTACTCAAAATCAAATGGGAAAAATCAAACGATATTCTCCCTTTTGGAGAAGAAAAAAATTGAAATTGAATGTCCTCATCTCATTGCAAAGTACAATCAAGGAATGGGTGGAGTTGAAGTTTTTGGCAAGCTTTAGCAGCTTACAGACCCAAAGTAAAGTAAAAAAAATGGTGGTGGCCTTTAGCAATGCATGCTACAAATGTTTCAGTAGTTGGTGCATGGAAAGGTTATGGAAATACGTATCCAGAAAGTAAGCTTTCACACGTCAATTTTCGTAGAGAAATCACATTGCATTTGTTACAACTGAAATGTAACCTGGACCTTTATTGCATCTTTCTAAAACTCAAGATGTGTTGGTGGACATTATTTAGTCTCTGTTTCGAGTCAGCAACAAAGAAAATGCGTTTCAATTTTATGTTGCTATGCTTGCCAAAAGAACATACACAGAGATTGCTTTCCACTTTACAATCAATACTTTTTTGAGTTTTTTAATATTGAATAAAGTTTTGTTTTTTACATTTTTTGTTTGCACTTTTCGCCATAAGTGGACCATTTAATTACACAATGATCACTTGTTTTGTTTTTAATTTTTTTCTTAAACTTATATGAAAATATCAATATTAATAATGTTATTCTAAAAAAGTTTTAAAAAACTACTCTTATTGGGTTTGGCAATTAAACGGGTACACGAGAATAGATTAAACATTTAGACGGTGTTCACGTTTAAAACATATATTCAAAATGTTAACTGTTTCCAGTATTGAAAAGGTATTTAATTTTGCACGTAGGAATCGTACAATAAAATACGTATATAGCATCTTGGCAAACTTCTTTGCTGTGTTTATTGCCTCCTCAGTTTTGCCAAGTCCCCAATACAAACCATTCTTCTGTCTTGTTAGGCATTCATTTAGTTTATCGTTAGTTATGTTAATGTTATCCAGTAACTAGCTTAGATAGTTGATTCAGTATATTTATTAGCGTCAACACTATGTCCTCTTGAAACAGATGTTGTGTCAATCAGCAATTTGGCCGAAAATCGTGCTCCTACCCTTTCATATATTTATCATGGGTGCAGTTTTACAACTACAAATTTTCTGAATGGACCCTAATGGCAATTGAATTAAGTATCATATCATACCTATTATTTTAATCTCTTGTGTAAAACAGGTGTGTACTTTTTAGTTTTAACTTATTTTTTTTGGCGCTAAAATAATTATACCATACAAATTGACAAAAGGATATTTTGCTTCAAAATATGTAACAGTCAATTTTATTAGCATAAAATACCTAGAGGTATTTTGCTAACCCGTTAACTGTCTGCTTAATTAACTAGAATTCTAAATATTGTATTTTTAATGAGGCGAATTGTATAATAAATCAATTATTATTTCCTTTAATTAGTTTTTTACCAAATCTATCCTCTATCTTTGTTTAAAGTACTGAATTTACCTTTATTTTTTTTATATTATACGTCAAAAATCCGTTCTGCTTGAAACTGTCTTACAAAAAATGATTCGGTCACCAAATTTTCTTAAATTTACTATTTGATTCTTGTTGTTTCATTCTGGAATATATTGAAATATTTTGATTGGATCCGTTTATAAGTCTGCCCTGACAACTTTCAAGACTCCCTGCTCTGTACGCCGTATAAAGAAAGTTGAAAAATTGTGGCGTTACAATTGAATACCAAGTTTATGAGCGGGAAAATTCACGAATTTCATATTATTTAAAATTGTAATTTTTTCACAAATTTTTAAAGATTGGTAAAAATGATATAACCATGTATCTTTTGTTCATGAATTATTATTATTCTTAAAAGACTTGAGCGTTGAAAGTAGCATTAGAAGTGCTTGTTCTGGTTTTTGGAAAGAGCATCGAAGCACTTAGAAATCTTCTTAATGATTTTCTGATTCTTGGCTTTATTGGCAATAAACTTAATCAATTTTTTTTTACATTTTTCGTTGCTTCACAGATCTTGGAATGTGAACTAATATAATTTAGAAGAGAGAATGAGTAAACTTTGCCTGGTCAACATTTGCAAAGTTGAACATTCATCCATCTAATAATAATAATTGTAATTGTAAACAAGGACATCATAAAAATTTCTTTCTGTATCTTTAATCAGTTAGTTAGTGAACTTTTGGTTCGGTTCATTAACTTGATAGGTAAATAGCTCAACGCTATAATGGAGTATTTTCATCGAGACGTCACATTTGCGCCGCCTGCTAACTATTACTGCTATAAAGCCCAATAGCGAGTGAAACATAGATCTTTTGTCGCATAGACATTTTACCTCTTCTACATTCTATCGTGACCCCTTATGGAAAGATGTGTAATTGGAATCTTAGCTAAATGAGATAAAAACTGTCAGAAGTGATCTTCAACTTTTAAATGGTCTCTTAATAAGTACTATAACTAAATTCTCTTTTAAAAGGAAAAATGGTTGTTGTTGTTGATGTTGCAAAGATTTACAAGGTTTTTTCAACTTGAATGTTATCTACTTTTTCGAATACCCCCATTCACTGTTAGCTCCATTTTAACTAATTGACAGGTTTTGTTCTTTTTCCCATGATAACCTGCCATGCCTTTCTCAAAGTTATAAGAAGACATCCATGATTATCTAATGCATTCCCTTCAATGAAGTCTTTTTCCAATCTCCCAAAATTTGAATTTAATTATATTCACATAGTAGTAAGACCTGAAAATGTGAAATATTATTATCATAATCATCATCATCATCATTGTTACTATCAACGATTAAAATAAAGTCGATAAAGCTCCTTGATGAGAGAAAGCCAAATTATTGTATTTTTATAGATGATATTCGTGTATTGAAAATCTTTCATTCAAATTTAATAGCATGTACAATTTGTAATTTGTCTAATTCAGTGAGAATAAAAAATTTCATCTTAGCTGTTTCTTATTATAATATTTTCATTATAAATCTAATTGAAAAGCTAAGAGTGATATTCAAGTTCTAATTTTGTTCAAAAAAGCATATATGTGTACCTCCTTATCCTAATCATTTAATAGTAGTTGCAATTTCTAACATTTTTGATTTTCTGTTTGCATTTTGCTTTTCATGCAAATTTAAAAGATGGCCTATACAAAATCTTTTTCCATTTTCATTCGCATTCGCTGCATATATATAAATAAATAAACGAATAATGGAAAGGCACTCTCTCACTCTACCTCTAATCTTGAGCATTCAAATGTATTCCTCAATTTGCATTGGAATGGCATTAGTGTTAGTATTAGAATTAGTATTGGAGTCGTTGTTAGTGTTCGGGCTGAAGCTTAGTGTTTGTGTAATCGTACAAACATACATACATTTACATATACATTTTTTGACATTCTTGACACATATTTTCCTATTTATTTCTGTTAAATACACGTCCGACACAAAAACATCAGTACTTTTCTGTTATCTCCCTCCTCCCCTCCTCCCACTCTAAAAAAAAATTAAAAAAAGCAGACGATATTTTCTAAAATTGAAAGAACAGAATATTTTCAGCAGAATATTTTAGGAAAATTTATATGTGTATATAAAATGAAATTATATATCTGTTATCTTCCCACTCTAAAAAATTCTAAATAATATTATATAATAATCAGAGAAATGTTAACCCATTAAGTCCCAAAGCTCCCATTTGGGAACATAAGTAATTTCATCTTCGTCTGCTTTTTTCAATGATTTGAATATAAATCTCTGCGTTTTTTTAGATATCGTCTGATTTCTATGGTACTTAATGGGTTGAAGCAGTAAAAAAGTAAATCATTCACTAAAAAAAATAGAGTGGGGGGGGGATAACAGAAAAGTACCAAAACATCTAGATTCTAGACATGCACACACCAATATACATATACATTTATTGACATTCTTGATTATGATTTAGAATAGAAAGATAAACCTTGTCTCTCTAATAATAATTTTTATCAAATCATGCATATAGGTAACTAAAAGTTATGGGAGCCAACGATATATATTTGAAAAGGATAAATATTTTTTGATTTTTTAAAGAATATTTTTCGATTCTTTGATTACAGGATTTTATATTGATTATTATTATTTGACAGATATATTAATTAATACCGTGCAAATTGCAATAATAAGGTAATAACTTTTGTAAAATCGCATGAGGTATATCAAATCTTACATCTAGCAAAATATGAAGAGAAAGTTGAACATCGTCTCCTTAGTCATTTATGGAATAGAAACCATCGTAGTATACAGGTTGGGGATGAACCATCGTACTATCGTAGTATTCAGGTTGGAGATGAAATATCGTAGTATACAGGTTGGAGATGAAATATCGTAGTATACAGGTTGGAGATGACAATCAAGTTGTCTACCCGCGTTCAACCGTACAGGTTATGGTATGGGATATATACATACATTTTTTGACATTCCTGATACAAACTTTCCTATTTATTTGTATTAATATACGTTTGACACACAAACTTTATACATATACATTTTTTGACTTTCTAAATACAAACTTTCGTATTTATTTGTATTAATACCCGCCTGACACACAAACATCTTCAGACTTACACCAATACATATACATTTTTTTACACTCTTGATACAAACTTTCCTATTTATTTGTATTAATACCCGTCTGACACACAAACATCTTACAGCCATACCCCAATGCATATATACATATACATTTTTTGACATTCTACAAACTTCCCTATTTATTTGTATTAATACACGTCTGACACAAAAACATCTAGACATACATATATACTACATAGCAGTGATCTGTAAAGTTTGGGTCGGTCAGTTTAGGCAACTGAAAATTGTAATTAGGGACGTGGGCGTGGATGCCGGTTGAAAATTTATTTTATTCGGGTTCGGTTCGGATGTCAGTAATATTAAGGTGACCAATCGTCCTCCTTTGGAACCTGTCCTCCTTTTTGATAAAAACATATTTTTTCCTCAAAATTATCAAATTTTATCCATTCACGTTTATATATATTTATCACTATCGAAATTTCATTCATAATTCACTTGTTGAAATTTTTAGTATATTTCATCACATATGGACATAAATAATCACATATTGACATGTCACGAAATTTTATCACAATTAGAAACGACCTTTATCATAAACAATGTTTACTCATCGTTTCCATGAACACATCCGAGCATATGTACATAAATCTAATCTTATAAGCTTCACCAATGGAAAAGTCAACGCTATGAAATTGATAAAAGATGGATAGAAATATTTGATCATTTCAAAAAACATCATATTACATTTGAAAACTTGTTGAATTTATTTTGTGCTGTCCTGGTACCAATGCGTGAGTTGAAAGAATCTTTTCAATTGCCAATGATTTTTGGACCACTAAAAAATCCAGATTTAGTGTCGACACTTTATCCACAGCACTTATCGTCAAGTTTAATATGAAGAATCATTCCTGCTTTGAAGTTGCGGACATTTTATCAGAAAACGATAGATTGACAAAAAATTCTTTCCTTAGATAAATATTCATTTAATAAATGACATTCATTATATTTATATTTAATTTGAAATGACTTAATAATATTTATCTGCAAGTTTATATTAACCCGTTATCGACCAGAATAATCAGACGATATCTAATGCAAAGCAGAAGATTTGCATTTAAAAAACGCAGACGATTCCATTTTTGTAAAGTCGACTGTGGCCGATAACCGGTTAATTTATCAAGTTGTATGCGTAGAAATATATAATTGTAACATGCCTGATTTTATACTCTTAGCCAGAAAAAAATTTAGGAAACGAACACTTCAGGTTTATTTCAAAATTGCAACGTGAGGGCAAAAAAACAAGCTCTTAAAAATTTCATATTTTTGTCTTTCTTTTTCTTAGATAAAAGTTGGTCATCCATTTTTAATATGTTTTTCAATTATTATGTTTGCTTGGTCTATTCATTTTTATTGTTTCTGTATTTAATTAGTAATTTAATCAAAAATAATATAGAATCATAACTATAACTATAAACTATAAAATGATATGTTTCTTATATAACTTTTATGTAATGTATGCTGATCATTTTTATATGCTGTATGTATGCTGACATCAGTTTTGGGTCTCTTAAAGCTCCGAGAGATTGGAAACAAGGATGAAAATCATTTGGAATAAAATTTGAAACATCATTTATTTTTGGAGAATGATAATTAATTAAAGATGTAAAAAAGCTCAGATGTCAGCTTGAAAGTCGTACAGTTTGCAGATATACAATAAGAACCTGTTGATAAAATGAGAATGCTTCTCGCAAACATGGCATCTGCAAAATTCCGTTAGATTAGTTCGGACACTGAGAACCCTAATTAACGCTTCTTAAAAAAGTTGGATATTTAAATTTTGTTCGGATTAGGTTTATAATGAAACAAACGATATTTTTGGTTTCGGTTTAACGAGAGAGAAAACGTAGGCTGTCGATCTCTGTTACATACATATTGACATCAGATACACATACACTCAAAAACAAGGGGATAACCTAAAAATATAATTGATATTTGATTCCTCAAGCGAAAAATAGCCACCGCCCGCCCTATTCACGATGTCTTGAACTTCAAAATAATTTTTAAAATTTATTTGAGCGTTTTTGCATCTCAATAAATAATCAATTTTTAAAAAAATCATAACTTTAAAAATAAATCTTTCATTCACAATGGGTCTAGTGACACATGAAATAGAATTGCCTACTTTGACACTAGATGCTGATTGGAGACACCAACAGTGTTGTGAAGTCTGAGTCTTCCTTTGGAGTCAATGGAGTCGCACGTTTTGAGAAAGAATCGGAGTCGTAATGATTATTACGACAGCGGCTCCGATTTTAAAAATAGTTGAAAATAAAATAATTTTGGCGTAGATAAAAAGATATAAAAAAATAATTTGAAATTTTTTTTGATGACGATATTAAATAAGACATTTTAATAAATTATGTTGAAGAAAATTTATCAAACATTTCGCGTTGCAACATAAAGCAAATAAGCTTGTCAGATTGTGAACATCTTTCATTGACTATCTAAAATCGACATTCATAAACGACCTTGGAGTGGTTGTTGGTACGTCATCACACCTTTTTCGTCATCACACCTTTTTCGTCATCACAATTTTAACATTAGGTAAAAGTGCTAACTTCCATTTTTTTTATAATTTTTTGGATCAGATTCCAGCTATTTCTAATTTCGCGACTTCAACTTCATTTATGTATAATTTTTTTTAACCTTCATGACTCCCCACCTATTCCTAATTATAGAACATCAACTTTTCTGTTTCAAATATTATGAATCTACGACTTCAAATTGTGTATCAGTCATGAATCTAACACGCTTCTGCCTTATGATGCAACACAAAGCGTTTGATCTATCTTGTTCAACATAATTTATTTAAGTGTTGTTTTATTCGTTTCTATTTGTAGTTTAGTGTTTTTTTACCTTGGCTCCAAAAATAATTTTTAAATATTTTTATATAACCTTTTTATCTAAGGCAAAACAATGGACATTCAAAAACTAAATTTATCTTAAAAAAATTGGCTTTAAGATTTTTTCCAAAAACTTTCGTCTAAGCTTTGTTCCTTTACAAGGTGTTGTGTGGAATAAAAAAAGTTCGTTCCTTAATTTTATTGATTTTTTAGCCTTTTTCAATGAGAATGAGGGCGTGAGTAGGGTTGGTTAGATGCTGGCTTCGATAACTCAAGGTCTTGGGTTCGATTCCGCATCAAGCCTGTTTTCCTCATAGTTCGATACAAGCGGCGCAATTGTGCCTTCTCGATGAAAACACCCTGGGGTACCTTTACCTTTACCTTTTTCAATGAGTTACAAAAACACCAGCTTAGTGACTAAAATGGCAAAGATTTTTATTTTGCGTTTTTGGAATGTTGTGTTCTAAAGAGAGCGTCTATAAATTTAGCTTTTAAGAAATCGGGAGTTGGCATCGCAATAATTTTTGCGACTGAAACGACTCCAGACACTGAGTTCACAACCCAAAACGTGTGTCGACCATGTTGAATTAAAAGTGATATGAATATTAATGTTTGAGATCCAATCAAAGCGCTAGTGTGTGTTGTAGCAAAGTGTAGAAGAGATCATTGAAATCATTTATGAAATTTCTATTTATTGTTTACTTTAGAAATTACATTTATTTATGGTGAAACTTTTTCTCCACAACTAAAATATATATGAGCTTGAAATGAGAGAATAAAGCTTTGAAGATATGCCTTCATACTTATCCATTTCAAGCCCTGCCATTTCTTCCGCCGTTGATTCAAAGACTATGGTAAGGTCATTTTTTTGCCTTCTCTCTCTGATCACCCTCGCATACATTCTTTATTCCAATTTCTCCATACTGAAAATTTGTTCCAAATTTCGAACAGTATCCAGAATTTACATGCACTATTTTTTATTTATAAAAAGATAAGATATAACTGTTTTGCAAGACCACGGGAAATAACAAAAAAAGAAAATGTATAGAAAGTATATGTAACATACAAAGTATAGCGCGTTTGCCAGACCGTATATACTTATAGTTTTGATTTTTTTGATAAACTTAAGGAAACTAACTTCAAATGAAAATTCCTCAATGAAAATTTGTGCATATCTTTTAATATGATGCGAGTTAGATACAAAATATATAAAAAATCTCAGAATTTTTTTTAAAAAAAACAAGGTTATTATCAGGGCCGGCCCTAGTGTTCAATGGGCTTTATGCAAAATGGATTGCGCGGGGCCCAGTGCGGGTAGGAAAAAAGATTAAAAGTGAGAAATAAGATTTTGAAAAAAAGAAAAGGGTTTGTTTTATTGCTTTTTCATTAACACAAAATGACGATCAAAGTAACTTTACTTTGCGAACCTTGCGTTTAGCGAAATCATACAATATATCATCAAAATGAAAAATGATAAGCGCGGGGCCCACTGTGCCCGCATAGGTTGCAGTGGCCTAAGACCGGCCCTGGTTATCATTACCTAAATTTTTGTCAGCTGGGAAATATATATAAATATAGATATAGTCCCTCAATTATATACAGATAACGACTTTTATATGCAACCATTTCATTATTTAATTTGGATACTTTTTATAAAAATTTTAAATTTTGATGTAATGTGACAAAATCGAATGATCTTCCTATACTTTCAATGCAAAATTTGGCTCAAAGAGGTACGAGTAAAGAATCCGTGTTTCGATTTTTTTTTTAGAAAAAAACGCACTCTTTTGACATGTAAGTATAGTTAGGAAGGTTTTCTAAGTATCATATGTTACTATAAATATTTTATTTTTACCCCTTTTCAACCCTTTGCGGATCAGTGGCATACCGGTGACCCAACAAAGGAAAATTGTTGGGTAGTCTTCAAAATGTTGGCTCTCAAAGGATTAAGCCTTTCCTATACCTATTCCAAGAAACACAAGCGATAGCTCTTTTAATGGGAACTAATATGAAGTTTCAAAATCGTTTAGTTATCGTGGGCACAAAAAGTTTAAGGACTGGAATTTTGAAGGCATCATTTTATCTGGTCTTTTAATTTTTAAGACCAAATATAAGATAATAATATATTCATAGCAAAAATTTATATAATTGGCGTAATAGTGATAATAATTGGTGTAAGTGGATTTAAATTGATTAAAATATGGGATTTGTGCTGATATCCAATTTTCCGAGTCCAATTTACCGATTGCCAAATTTCGCACTTAAATTCATAGTGGCGAATCGAACCGAACTACAGAAATTTAGGACCAAAACCACTAGAATCGATTTTAACCGCTCCTGAAGTGAACCTTAAACAGGTCTAGGACCGGTTCAAAGTCCTCTCCGAGTCAGTACGTTCATCACAATATCCTGACCAGAACTGAACTAGATCGTCTATACTTTGTGCGGAACTATAATATCTAAGGACCAGATCGACCAAACTACAGAAGTTAAGGATCAAACTGAACTGAAGCACTATGATCTGTTTTAACGCTCACAAGACGTAACGGGAGTTTTACGTCAGCTCAAATCTTCAGAGCTTGCTTCCATTAACTATTTAATAAGAAACCTACTTGTAAATTCTTCAAATGGTCTAAATTCATGAAATTTATCCTCTTTCGTTTCTTAAAAGAATTACCACGTCCTTATCTGAACATGTTCAAAAAATTGTAAAAAAAACGCGTCTAAAAAATTTTCAAATTTGAAAAGTACGTTTGAATATTTATCAGACACATAAAAGAAATAAGAATAATTTTGACAAATTTATATATGAATAATATGAATGAAAAAAGTCTATTCATTATTTTGAAACTTATATTTTGTATGATTCCAACAAATTGGTTCATTACATTTATCGTCTTTTCTTGTCGCTCTTTTTTATTTGATTTGCGTGACAAATTTATCGAAAGCCCAGAAAATCTTTCAAAAAACTTCAACTACATAAGAAAAAAAAATTAACATGATTTATATTCCCAACTTTTGAAAACTTTTATATTATATAAAAAAACAAAAGTTAACATAAGCTATTAGATAAAAAAAATGGAAGCATGGTGCATAAGCTTTTCAAAATAAGAATGCTAATAAGATATAAATAAATATGAAAAACTATTATCAACAATTTTGACATAAAATTTTTGTATGGGCTTTACATATATGTTTTTTTACATTTGTGATATTTTCTTGTTCCTCTTTTCTTAGGCTAACAGACAGATAAATAACAATGCCTACGAGGTGTTGTAGGAACTACAGCATCTTCAACACCAAAAAATCTAATCAAATCTCTAGTGACTCCATGAGTAAGAGGATGATCATTCAGTCTGACTTTCATTGAAATCTGACCAAATTTGAGGGATAAATCTCTCAAAAATACTTCCATCCACTTTTGTGGGAAGATGGAAACTGTTCGGGAGAATTATGCTTCAGAATTATCCAGCTATTATGAGCAGAAATATCTATAGATAATTTCAATAGAGTAAAAAAGGCCATTTCCTAGAAGGTTTGAAACATGTAAACACTCTAAGCATTTATTAGATATATCATCACCGGATTTGAACTTGTTATACTCTAGGATCGTATCCGGTTTACTGCGTTCGCCTTTCAGCTCTATTTTACGAAGATGTTGGCATGAAAGGATATATACTATTTCAAGTTTTTTTGCGTGCTTGTGAGGTATATAAGCGGTTAGCGAAGCATGCTCGGTGTATAGAAACTTACTCTCGTATTCGGCAATTTTCAAATCTCTCAGATAGTTAGGCCAACTTTCTTGTAGCCCTAACTGTTCCACAAATAGTATATCCATTGTCTTTTGCCCATTTACATAGTTATGCGATGTAAAAAAGCGGTCAGTCTATATACCACACCTTTTCGGTAAATACAAATCTAAACGTTTAACAATTTCTTCAGAAGAAAAGTAATTTTTGTCAGCTAACCCAGGTACATAGATTTCAGGCTTGAAAATATAAAAAGTTCAATCATCGTTCCAATGATAACTTTGATTGATCATTAATTTTCAATGAAGTTCGTCCTTTGAATTTATAAGTTGCTCGTCAATCGTGATGAAGTCTTGAGGAGTGAAATATTTGCTACACGTTCGAAAAAAATGATCATGTAAAAAGCGGATAGCAGAAATTTTATCGTTTGAACTTCTTTGATTTTTGTTGTCGAAATAAATCAATTTGTGAATCAAAAGAAACATGTCTCTATTCAAAGCTGCTTCGAGAAAAGGCTCTCTATTTTTGTGAAAAAAAAGATATTTTATGTCTAAGTGTTGATCTCTACACTGGCCAATATGAAGTAAGCAAGCAATGTATGGGAGGCCATGCAGAATTTTCGATAACAGTAGTATAAACTTTCAGAAGACATAACTTCATTTCTAAAAATAGTTACTGTCAAAAGTTTGTAAATAAAAACTTAAATCTTTTCACAAAAAAAAACTATAGTAACGGTTACCAGAATTTTCTAGTAATTTTACTGTCCATAAAATCATTAATTAATTAGTAAAATTTACTTTTTTTTCTAGTAACATACAAGTATTTTTACTAACACGGTAGTAATATTTGCTAGATTTTCCATATCTGTCTGAAATGTAAATTTACGATTGTTCGAGTAGCAGTTACTAGTTTCAATAATAAATTACTTACTAAAATAATAGTAAAATAACTGGAAATATATAAGTAACTTTAAAAATGCTCGTTTTATCTACTCTTCATAGGTACTTTAGTTAATCTGTTAATAACATACAAAAAACTGCACCAGAAGTAATGAATATTTATCAAATAAATAACCCGGTAATATATCTCAAATAAAATAAGTAAGTCGGAAAACTTTCTTGAAGTGATTTAAAGTTTAATACAAATAAAGAATCAAATTTATGGTGAAAAAATAAAAAATCATAAAAAAAAAATCAAATTTTTTTATTGATTATAAAAGAAACATTCAAAATATTTTTATCAATATTTTCAATGTCTTTCAAATCATAAATGATTTTTTGGAAAAAAGTGAAAGTTTTCTTCAGTTGTGTTGGATATCTCAGGTTGAAGCAGTAAAAACAACAAAAACATCCATAGAACAATTCTGTAAAATTATCAGAATTGAAAATAAACTCGTCTTCTATCTTCAGGGCAAAAGAATTTTCTTCTCTGAAAAAAATTTTTCTTTTATCATCATCTGGAAAAGGTCTGATTTTTCTTCTTCCTGCATGGATAGAACACTTGTTTTCTCTAAACATTATGATTTTGCGAGAATGGCATAATATTTTTTGAATCCTTAAAAACGAAATTATTAAAAAAAATAAAAACAGTTTAAATTGTGTACTTCTTTGTTTCTCCAATTCTTTTTCCATCTCTTTTTCTTTTTAAGTTTTTTTAAAAATTTTTTTTTTTTGGTTGAGGTTTTTAAATATACTCTTCCATCACAATTGTTCAAAACATGTGATTTCCATCTTTGGAACTCTGCCACAATCTATATTAAATCGAGTTACAAGTGAAATTATTTAAAACTATATTAAAATTCTACCTGTGTGTACGACTTCAAATAAGGGTACTTTTCTAAAACTTCAGAGAGTTTCATCCTATCATTTAATATTTCTTTTTGTCGATATGCAAATGTAATGTTCATTTTCAAAACTACAATTTCTTTATTTTTGTGTTCTACTTTATAATATTCTCGTTTTAGCCCAGTACTATGAACCTCAATTGAAAGCAAATCTTCTGAATGAGGTATTTCAGGAAGTTAATTGTCCAAGCCCCATTCAGGTGTACATTTTACTCTTTTCGGATCAGAAATTGTTTTTGCACGTTTCCCATTCTTTACTTCATCCAGATCTTTCTCATTACCTTTCCTTTCGTTGCCAAACTTGTATTTTAATTGTTCTCTCCAATAAGTCTAAGAAAAATATTTAGATCTACGTAATATAAGAATAAAAATTTTACTTTAACTGACTCTTCTGGCAGAAAACTTTCCTTATATATGTATGGAAAGTTATTTAAAAAAGTTTCAATAGTCTGTGTATAATTCTTCATTGTAGGGTACTTAAATACAGATTTAGAATATTTTTATAGAAAGAACGAATTTAAAGCGAAAAAGGACGAACTTAAATGAAAAGGACGACGTACTTAAAGTAACAATGGTATATTATAATATCATTAGCAATCATCCAATAAGGACTTTGTATGTATCTTGATTTTATATAACACTACACGCTAATGTTTATATATTGAACAGGAAAACAAATAGAATCTTATATTCCAGAGGAGTGATTTAGTTCGTTGTAAAGAGAATGAATAATTTTATTTACGTCCTTTTTTCAAGTGTTTGCTTGTTCTCCAATTTGATTTGAGAATTTTCTAAAATTTCGGATGAAAGAATCTGATGGGTCCAATCTAAAAACACCATAATATACAAAAATATATGTTCAAAAGATACTTTGAAATCAGTATGTTACCTTTTTTCTTGGTTAAGATTTGATAAAGAACAATAAGGCATTTCTATTTGTTGAGAGGAATCATCAGTGTTCATGGAAATTTTCATTTTTATAACTTTATAACTCTCAATTTCTTCCATACTTTCAATTTCGAAGTTGATGTACTCATTGACATCAGTATCATAATATTTGATCTCTATTTCACCTTTTTCTAACTTGAACGAATCCTCAACTATTTTCAAAATTTTATCATATTGAAAATTTGCATCAATTTTTATTTTTTAACATTAGTTTCGAAATAAAGATCTAGGCTTTTTTCACACATTCTACCAAAATAAAAACAAAATTTTAAGATATGAACAATTGTATTGAAGTATAATAAATCTGAAAAAAGGAATTGACTAATTTTTAGACTAAAAGTTAAAAAAAATTGACTAAAGGGTATTGACTAAATTATACATTGAAAGAAGAAGAAGTTTATTATTATTTATAAAGACCGCAAAAAAAACAAGATTTAGGTTCTTCTTACTCAATAATTTCAAGCATTTGTCAAGGATTTTGAATTATATGATGGAATATGCAGCGTAGGGAATACGATGAGTTTGAAGATCTTTTTTATAAAATAGATGTGTCAGAAAGCAAAAAAACTAAATCAGCTGCGAGATAGCTTTCCAACATTTCAATTAAATTAGTAAATAGTAAATACAATATTAGTGCATAGTAAATGTAACAAGCATTTAAAATTATAATATAGATGTAACAATTGTACAAAAAGTTTATATTATATATTTTAATTATACAAAGTAAACTAAATATATGTAATAATTATACAAAAAGTAGTTTAGTATAACAATATATCATAACAATTAAAGAAAAAAGACTCAAAAATGAGTATTTATATATATTATTATATATATGTATAATGGAATAAATGAAGAATTATAAGATAATAAAATTATTTGAAGGAACAAATATAACACTTTTAAGATACATGGTTAATATTTTCTATCGACTAAATGTGATGTTATAAATGATTTTAAACGTCTTAAGCGTCAAACTCTCAATGTCCAAGTTTGATAAGTGATCATTCCAATATTTTGTGGATCTTTATTTCAAAGTATTGTTAGAGCTAGGTAATCTGAGATACTCTATTGTAAACTTATACGTGTATCTAAGATTATAATAAGTTTTATCATTTTTAAAAACAATCCAATTATCAAAAATAGAGGGTAGAGGATTTCTAACAAGTTTGAAAAGAAAAATTGATACTGAAGCTGATAGATCTCATCGATTCTTAACATTTTATACTTTTCACATAACGTAGTAAGATCTTTGCTTTTACAACTAAAAACTTTTTTTAAAGCTTGAAAACTAAATATTTTTTAATTGAAAAATAAATGCTTATGTAAAATCTATCTTTTTTAGTTTTTTGTTAAAAATTAAATGCAATATGTAAAATCTATCTTTATTGCGAGAATTGGGGTATAAACTATAAGGTAGAAGATAAATCAGATTATCAATCAAGATGATATCTTTTTCAGGAGTTTTCTCGAGAACATTGGAATAATAATGGCGTTTGAAACTCTTTTGTTGCTAACTTGTTACACAGCAAATAAACAAGCTCGTTGTTTTCAACTAGGCAAAATTCAATAGAGGCGAAGTTAGGCAAACACGAAAGCTCATTTACATTTTTAACGATACCTTGATCTGATCTATAATCGATACTCATATATATAATTTTATTATAAATGCAATAAGACGATCTTTCATCCAATTTAGGTCCAAAGTTAAAGTTTTTGTGTTCATCTAATAAGCCTGAGAGACAGATTACATAATTTTGAGGAAATGAACTCTGTTGACAGATTTCGAAAAAAATATTTATTATCGCGGAAAGAACATTAATAGAACTCATGTCGTATTGCTAGTGAGTGACTTGCTTATATTTCTTTTATTTTTATTACGATTATACATCTCTTTGAACCAATTGTGTTTACCTTCAAACCTTATTGTTTGAAGGTGAATGAGAGGACCATGTTTAAGTGTTAAATAGGGATAGTGAGATAAATAGTGAAATTTTGGCTTGAAAGGACGTTCAATCATCTTTTGATAAAAAGAGAAAAAAATCTTCTATTAAATCCTTCATTAATAAAGTGTGTCCTTTGTTTAAAATTTTGGTGCACAAACTATTTGAATGATATCAAGTAGTAATAGTAACAATTCATAGTATTTATTACCTAAAGGAATATAAAAGGAAAAAACCTCAAGAAACATTGATTCTGAGATGCTGTTTAATTTAACTTAAAACTTGGATTGTTTTCGGGGGAATATTTTTGGCTCATTTCGTCTATCACATACTCCAAAACGGAAATTTTCGATTCTTTTATTGAATAGACCTAACGGGAAAAACTTTTTATCGGCTAGTTTATTTAAAACATCTTCCACGCAATAACAAACAATCCTTTCGAAAATAGCATGACATATATCGGGTGGAAGCCCGTTTATTTATATGGAAATACTCAAGTTCATTAAACAAATTATTTCTTTTAAGTCCATACACATTTGAAAGAGAACTATCTACTTTCAGATTGTTGATTTGTTCATAGTATGCATCGATAGTTCTAAGCAGTTTTGTATCACAATATATTTGATTTCTTAGAGTTGTACGATCGACAAAACAATACCGACAACACCTATGAGAATTAAGACTTCTGAAAACCTCCAACATTACGTGAAGCTAAATTATCACCGATTATGGCAGCTAATGTTCCGAAATTTTTTTGATTTTCAAACAAAACTCCTTCTTCAAGTTTTTTTTATGTTAAACAGAAGGGGTTTTAAAACAGTATTCACACCATATGTTTTGATAACACGAGTCTCACAAAGCAACACCAACTGTGTGGAATACAGGCGAGATCGAAATTGAGAAGGAATATTAGCAATAGACATATAGAATGCTGATAACCTAGTCTTCTCGTACTTTCTACCAATGGAATTACCAGCAGTAAAATCATCATAGTAGAGCAAAATTTGTACTACATTATTGCTAGACATAAATAAACTATTCTTTTTGAATTTTCCCTGTCTTTATAATAATAATCGAACAGCAAATTCTCCTTAGACATTGTGCAATTCCGTGTGACGTACCAGAAAACATCACCATATACTTCAACAATGTTTGAATCGTTTCAATTATTGGAACATAGATAAAACAACTTTTTTCCTGGTTTCTTTACCTAGATCATATTCTTGTGGTTCTATAAATCCTAACTTTTTCTTAACATACTCATTAAATAAATAAATAATTAGATTCGAATTCTTTCCCTAAATTCATTTTTTCGTTTTCCTTATTTATTAATGAAACTAGAGAACACTGCACACTTTTATTTATATTCTTCTGTTTACAAAATTCTGTTGATAAAGCAATATAGACGCAATTTTGAGAATTCAGAATTTCTTTAAATCCATTTTTAACTTCATTAACCACATTTTTAATGGTAATTTGTAAGTTTTACTCTTTTAGCTAGAGAAAAAAACTTAATGAGTTTTCGGAACTCTGTGATTCGCTTGTGTAACCAGTTGCTGTTTCATTGATTAGATTACTATTTTCATTTGCTAAACACACCTCATTTTCAATTGAATGTTCTAAACTATTCTCATTAACAAACTCCTTTTCTATGAAAACCATATCTTTTTGGAATTTCATCTCCCCTTTTTTAAAAAAATCAAGAATTTCCCAGACTGATGGTTGCTCCATGGGAAGAGAACTTTTTAGCCTACGATTATATGATATAATTTTTTATATCTATGTAATTACGTAAAGACATACCTGTTGTGCCAACCTTCACAGTGGTTATTAGTTCTGTTTTCTATTCTATACCTATTCCAATAAGATGGATCATACATTTTGAACCCAGTGTTTTCAAAATAATCGAAAAACTTGTGTAGAGAAAACACTTCTTTTGTAATATTCTTCAGTGTTTGGTAGACGATTTCAACCTAGAAAAACATTTTACATGGTCAGTTTTTGTGTTTTGTATACATATAATTCTTCACCTTGTTTAAGGGAAGAAATGCTATGCCCATCAACAATTTAATTGAGCATCTGAAACCTTGATTTTTTTGATACAAGGATTTAAATCCTAGATTAACAATATTCTTGTATACTGCTTAAGTAAAATGAAAGTAGCACCCTCTGTAGGTTGAAAAAGGGTATATCTAAAAAATTAGTTATAAACAAAGACAAAACTAACAAAAAAAGAATACTTTTTTGGAAGCATTGATAATTGCCATTTCAAAGTCTCCGTTAACATACTCCAAGTTACGAATGCCCTCATCTTTTAATGTTTCAAACACTTCTCTATAATGGTTGTCGTAGTTAACAGCTTTACATTATTAAATCAAACTTACATATACGATTTTTCTAGTTTATCTGGTAATAAACTATAAAGAACGGGAATATGTACATTCTTATGTATAACGTGAACTGTAAAAATTTGAAAAAAAGTTTTCGGACATTTTTTGAAGGTTCCATCTATATAAATTTCAAAAACGTTGGCATTCTTCAAACAGTCTCTAAAAAAGAGAAATAGAAGTGCCAAAAGGAAAAATTAAGTTAACTCACTTCAAAACAGGGCCTGTAAAAATCAGTATTCTTTTATTACCAATTGTCTTATCCTTTGTCAAAAATTTATCTTGATTATATAAAAATTGAAAGTCGAGAGGAATTTCGAATTTTGTATCTCTTTGGAGGGTTCGTTCTTTTTCTGTTTCTTCGTAAAAATCTTTTCAATGTCTCCGGTCTTGGTAGAGCATCCCATCGATCTTGATCAATGTCACTTGGAAAAGAAAAAAACAAATACTAATAGTGTTGATTAATATGAGTTTGCCTATAAATTTTACAAGTAGGCGTAAAAGTACTACTGTTGACAACACTTTTAAGTCTTTAGATTTCTGGATCCCCCACTGCCTTCTTTGAATATCAAAACTCCTGCAAAAAGTCACTAAAGTTAATAGAAAAATTTTCTAAAATTGAAAATAACCTTTGCAATTACGACTTCTGTGAAGGGTACATAAGAATCTTTTGGACTTTTTTGCTGGAAAAAATAATGATATAAAATATATATAAATTAATTGATTTTTCTTACTGCTCCCTTTCACATAATATGAAAAACCTATCGATGAAAACCATAATGGATAAAGTTTTAATAATAAATAAACCACAATGAGAAAAATTGTATAACTGTAGATTTGTATTTAACTACATTTGATGGCAAGAAGGAAAATTGAGTAAGTATGCAACAAAGCTTGTCTAGTGCGCAATGACCGTCACAGGTTTCCAATGTGCATTTGTTGCAACGAGGTATGATGCAGTTAATCCCCTTTGTCATCTAAACTCTGTCTATCGTGAGTACTAAAGATATAATTTCCTCTATGTTGAAGAATCACTACACATTGCTAAGAGAGCATTTGTTTTTTTAGACAAACACCATTTCTACTTCAAGTTTGTCTTCTCCTGTTTAAATTTCATCTTTCCCAATTTAAATTCATCCTTTTCACTTTAAGTTTAATGTAACTTTCAAATAGAATTGGAAAAAGAAACCTTAAACGAAAAAGGACGATATTAAAATGCAAAAAGACAAACTTAAAACGGAATAGGATAAACTTAAAGTAAGAACGGTATAATCAAAGTAAATCCAAACACAAAATTTCAATATTTGAACACTTTTCCCTTGCTCAAAGAGTTAAATTTCGGAAAAAGAAATTTGTATTAGTTACAACTAAGTATAAACTTGTTGAAAATGTTAAAAAAAAATTACTGATAATAGTGATTCATTTTTGCTTTGGTGCAGGAAAAAATATGCATGAGTGAGTACCTCTTGTGTAAAGAAAAGATAAAAAAAAATTGAGAAAGTCTGCTTCTCCTTTAGGGCAAACAGGGTCGGAAAATACATTTCTTATATTTTGAGCAAAAGGCCTCCCAACGTTGCAAAAAGTTTCTATTGTTTTCAGAAGAACTTGAGCTTTCATCGGAGTAGCTTTCAGTATCAAAGTAGCGAGAAATATGACTACTAGATGTAACATTTGAAGAAGAGCTAGTTGAAGACATAATAGTGATGATGATGTAGGAGTGAAGATTGAAACAATTGTAAACAAAATGGAACAAAAGCAGTGCACACAAGTACAACGATCAATCAAAACATTTTACGAACTTATGTTTCCATTTGGAGCCATGAGTGAAAAATTCCACAAAGTTATATTAGTCTGCACGCACATAACAACTCTTCATTTATTGATTTATTTTATGCGTATTTATGTATTTATTCGTTCTCTGCTTCGAGGCATGCGCCATATGTTGAACTGAAGAAAGAGAAATTTTACCCTGAATCGCTCATATTTTTCTTGTTTGAACTTATTCGTGCTAACTAGCTTTAAAATAGTTAGAAATTATATGAAAAAAAGAATATTCTAGGTCATGATATATTAGTATTAATGGGGAGGATATGAGCATGAGCAGTTTAATTCTTGATGTTTGGTGGTATTTGGAAGTAAATTTACGAAGTAAAAAAAATATTAGATGGCGTTAATTTTTTTTTACAAAATTTTCCGTTCTGATTGCAATAAAAGACAAAACACACTAAAAAAATAATTTTTTGATAATATTTAAAGGAGGCATTTCACAAAAAAGTAAAAATGTCTGATTTTTCTCATGTAAAAAATTGGGAGTTTTTCGTCATTTCTCATAGCAAAGAGAAATTTTTGTTATAAATCTGCTTTCTTATTACAGGTAGAAGGCCCATCTTAACAAAGTTAACAGTTTGATCTTTACCGTCAATGATATCAATAATTGTTCTATATTTTGATTTTATTTGCTTTATATTGTTTGTTATTAGTCCATTGTCAAAATTAAATTCATTATTTCATTTCAATTTGTAAATTTCAATTTTTTGATGCTGGGGCCCATAACTTAGATGGATAGTGTATATATATATATATATGTGTGTGTTAAGGACACCATTATCGCCTCGTTAGCGATTTATCGTATTTTTTAATTTTGCAGGTTTACCGGAACAATAGTAATGTAACGCCCTGTCTTAAAGAAGGCTGTCTGCGCAAAGAAGATCAACCTGTTTTCATTTGTTTACCGATACAAACTTCAATAGATGTTCCTGGTATGAATAATAATTAACATTTTTGCTTTCAAACTAGACAAGATGTAGCGAATATCCTCATGCTATTAAAAATGTGCTTTTGAGCCATGTTAAATTAAAAAAAAAATTTTTTTCCATTAAAATGAGAAATAGACTTTTATAACTTTTGGCATTATATTCAATATTTATCAAAAAATTCAGAATTATTTTCAAGTTTTTATCGACACATGGTCTAGGCTGGGGTTGAAGCGTAGCGTCTTGATCCCGCCATTCCGTGTTCGATTCCCAATCATGGCATCCCTACCATCTGTCCACGTATGGAAGAATATTCTTTCCAAGCATGAGATACCGATGTTTAAAAAATATAAAATACTGTGTATATGCTGCACTATTTGTATTATATTGAATTCCTTTTTTACATTTTTATGTTTTTTTTGCTATTAAAATTGGTATTGGCCGTCGTTTTCAAGTCATTAGCCTTTTTAGGAAAATAAAAATATGTCTTTTCTATTGGGGAGTCGCAGAAGCCCCCCCCCCCCCCCTCCTAAATAATTTTTTGAATACGCCATTGTAGAAAGTGTGGGGGACGAGTGAAAAAAATCGATAATTTTTTGTGTCCGCCATTGTTTTACAATCATTTATTAGAATTGATATTTGTTTTCCGCTTCATCTATTTCTTCTCTAATCACCTGAATGGGCTAGAAAAATTCATCACATGATTGGGATGGCAAATAATTTGTCGATTTTTAACTTTTCACAAACTCATCATGCATTTTTCTGAAAACAGGATTCGTAGCTACCATGAGCCTGATAATAATTCATCAAATTTACCACCGTTCAATGAACCCGCAGTTTTAATATGCCATCGATTGAACATATATATGATAACTTTCAGAAACTTTTCAAATAGTTAAGCTTTATGACGAAAATAGACTGGCAAACAGGATATACAATTTAACGAATACTGTTGAGTCTCTAGTACTGAAGCAATCCACATAACAAACGAATTGTCTTCAGAATACTAAAAGCTCTCACTCCGGGTCTGCATAATTTGTTAATCCAATAGAGACCAATCATGTGATCATTTTTTTTCTCACACACCCACTCAATTAACAATGAACAGTGATTGAAACAATGATTACGCAAATATCCATCCTCACAGCATCATCAATTTAGTCATGTGTGATAGGAAAGGAAAAACCTAACAACTTCCTTCTTTATTCAACAAAAAGACTATTGAAACAAACACAGAAGTCACAGTTTGTATGTTTACACGTTTTGTCTTAATTTATGCTATTTATACTCCTTACTTCTCTGAAACATATCTTCTCACTTTATATGAGTGTTGATAGAATTACTCCAACAATTTTGGTTTGTATCCCCGAGCGGCTTCTCAGGCTTTGAACCGAATCTTCGAACACATTTGATTTCACATAAATTTTATTTTTTTCCTGTTTATACCAATCTTTTTGATATATTCTGCTTAAACACATGTTATGTTTTTTTTCGATAAACCCACTTGTAAACTTTTTTTTGTTTGTTTGCTTATTTGAAAATAAATTCTTTCTTTCTTTCTTACCACAAAAAAGCATTCAAGTTAATCAACAAAATCATAATGGAATGAGGAAAAACTTGGAGTTAGAATGGCAGCCAAATGCTCGCAACGTTCACGCATTATAATAGAATGAGGAAAAACTTGGAGCAAAATAAAATTAGAATAGAAGCTAAATGCTCGCTCGCAATGTTCAAACCACAATTTGGTAATGGACTTTTTTAAATACAATTTTTGGAGGCAATTATCTCAAACTTAAATTAAAATATTTAAAAACAAGTTTGTTAGCATTACTTACAAATAATAACTCTTAAAAGCTTACAAATCGTAAACTTTTGATGTCATTATAATGTTTGCTACTTTTTCATATTGAATATATTATATACTTTTGTATTATTATAAACGATAAAGAAATTTAAAGAGTACGCAAACTATAGTAAACACCAATATGCACAACATAATTTCACCAAAAAATATAAAATCATTTGCTCCAAATTTTTCTGTCGATATAAATATTGATATGATAAATATAATCAATAAAAATATTCACTTTTATATTTTTGCGAGAAAAATTTCGTTGTGTAATCAATAGCTATTTTTGTTATTTCGTGGAAAAAAAATCGAGGCGCTGCGCGTTTTTTACTGATTTTAAAATATCACACGTCATTTCATTTCGTTTATTTTTACGCTTGACAATTAAATATTACTTTTTTTTATAAATTATCTCAACATTATAAAAAATCTTAGATCTAAATGATTTGATGCAGGTGTGTCAAACACATGCCAAGAGTTACTACAGTCCGACTCGCTGAATATTTTTGAAAAATATTTCAATGGATACCTTGTGTTTTCAATTTTAAGCTCGGATGTATCTACCATCAGATTTTTAGCTGGAAATCATCTACTTACAATGTGATTTTCTGATGAAAAGCAATTTTGTTTACAACGGAATTAATTGATTTTATAAATATCTTATTTCTAAATATCCGAAAATAACTTGTGCTTTAAAAATTCTATCTATATTTGCCACGACTTATCTTTGTATTTTTCAGTAATGAATATTCATAAGTCAAAGAACAGCAGAACAAGACTAACAACTGTTCGGATAAGTAATATTCGGACAGTTTCTGCTGCTACGAATTTAACTCCAAATTTTGATAAAATTGTCAAGGAATAGGAATTCCAATTTTCTAGGAAATTGGAAAAGAACATTCAAGAATATAAACTGGATTCAAAACTTTTTAATGCTTAATTTATTCTGTTGTTGTTGGTTTCAAATTACGATTGTGTGTGTCTTTTTGAACCCATGGGTTTTAGCCGGCCCGCAAGAGCTCGTAAATTTTCAAATGCGACCCGCGAGTGATTTGACTTTGACACCCCTGATTTGATGCACATGGGTTATTATTATATTACCTGCTATATTATTATGTCCATGTAAATTTCATTTTGCCACGCTAATCAAATTATTTCCAAGATGAAAATTTGAAAATCCTGGAAATGCAGCGAACGATGGGTAGCGCTTCTTTTCCTTATTTTGACATCATCCTTTTGCTAACGAGTTTAAATGCTTTTAATAGACGAGTTTATGTAAACACACTCACTTTGAGCAACACGTAAGAAAAGTAGGGCAGGATGGATGGATGGATGGATGGATATGCATTTATTTTACTAAGGCTGAATGATTGGAACACGCCTTTTGCATATAACGCCCTTGTTTTGAATGCAACGGATCTGAAAGAAAATGCAAAGAATACAGAAAGAAATGTCTTTTTTTACAGCTTTTTAACATTGCTCGTATTGGGCCAATGTACACAACAAAATCTGAGATCTCCAAAGAGTGAGTAAGTAAGTAGCTCCAAATCAGTTGAACACGATCCATTTGCACGTTTTTGAAGTTTTCAAAAACAGTAAATAAAATGTGGACTAATTTGAAAATGGAGACTTTAATCAACTCTGTGTTAAGAAGAAATAGAAAGGCGGCATTTTATTACTTAGGGATCCCAACAAAACTCAAATTTGTTGATCTTAAAAAAATTTAAAACTTGGAATGAATGTAAAAAATTTGGAGAATTTAAATAACCAAATGGATGAAATTGATTACAACAAGACGAAAAATAACAACTTTTGTCTATAGGATATTCAATGGAACAATTTCAAGCTGTATATTTTTAAAAGACATACTTTTTCTTGTACTAACATTTCCTCAGTTAATAATTGTAAACAAGAACCCCGGTCCAGTCATAAAAATTTGAACCCGTGATTTCAAATTTAGATAAATTTTCTTCATACTCAAATACATTTCTATTAACAAATGTTTCATCATGATGATTTATGGAATCAACATTTGGTGTATTAATTTTTAAACTAGTCAATAGTTAATAGAATTAGTCAGATAGCGGTCAAGATTTAAAATAGCGGGCTGGATATGATCGGTTTATCAAATATGCTTTGGTATGGACTAGGGCGGATCTAGAAAGAAAGTGACCGCTTTGGAATTTTTTTTGAATGTTCAATATATGAAAGTATTGAAAATGAAGACCTATTTAGTGCATTACTCGTATTGCACACATTGGTGTTTGGTAGTTTAATTTTTCTACAAATTTCCTTATTTTTGCAATTCTGTGCTACTAAATTTTCCGATTTTGACATGTAAATCTTTTTCTGATTAGATAGTGTAATTAGTATTTTCCAAATCGGATACATGGATTAGAGACATGTTTTCGCATCCTCTTATCATTTAAACAAATAATCACGTTCAATTATGAGGGGGAAGGAGTATCAGGTGTTTTCTCCTGGAATTTACTTTGCCTCACTCGAACTCACTTTGGATGTATAGATGTTTGCACCACTCGTTCTCTCAAGACCTTCGTGTCTGGTCCCTAATTCTTTTGTTGATATCTTTTTGCAGTGTCTAGTCGTCAATCCGAATTGAGTCCTCCTTCTAATCACTGTCGTCTTGCTGTTTCGCCCACACAGACATCAACCAATCAAATCACTCCCTCTGAAAATCAGCAATGCACTGTAGCGTCCCCTATTCCCTCTTTATCTCCTAGTCACAATCACTCCTCACACTTGTATCCCCCTTCTCCGAATCCTTCTCCACTTCTCACAAAAGATTTTTGCCCGAATTGTAAGGATAGGGAACTTGATGAAGCGTCTGCCTACATCATCAACACGTCCCTTCTCTTCAAGAATGCTCACAAGCAAGCGCACGCCAAAGCTAAGGACAAAAGTCTTCCCAAGAGTGTTCGGTATATTAATATTTCTTTTCGCCAATCAAAGTCCATTGCATAAGCATGGAAGCGTTCGTTTTATATCACGGATGGACCAAATGTTTTCACCTGTTGGGAACATTAAGTTTTCACTCCCTAGTTTCGAAGCCAGACTTGAAAAATCTGTACTATTTGTTTGAGAATTGGCCTCGTACCAGGCGACTTCCTATATTTTGTCCCCTCCGCTTTTTACGATATCTTCTTCCCTAATAAATTTTCAATTTTTTTGGAAAGTTTTATAACGGTAAAAGTGAGGCAATCATCTTTTTTTTTTATATTTTTCGGATATGATAAATGTTTCTTTTTTTGCAAACAGAAAATGATTTTTGAGAAAAAAGGTGAATAATGTAACGGGTATAAGCTAGAAAGGTTTTTTTAGAACATGAAAATTATTTGCCCCCCTCACATTTTCTATGAGGCGTGAGTAAGGTTGGTTAGATACTGGTTTTGATAACTCAAGGTCTTAGCTTCGATCCCGCATCAAGTCTACTTTCCTCATAGTTCGATACAAGCTGTGCAATTATGCCTTTTCGATGAAAATACCCCACGGTACCTTTACCTTTTCCAGAAGGTCCGTATATGTGAATGTTTTATTATGTGTTTACAAAAACTTACAAATAATTGCTTGCTTTATTTTTTTGTAACGAAACCTAAAATGAAAATAACAAGAAAGATCGCTATATATATATATATATATTCATCGAGGGATTCCTACTTTGAGATGCAACACGGGGATAAGTGACTAAAACCGCGATTAACTCTGCAGACATATGTTAAGTTAAACGTAATAATTTATGCGTATGTACATATTAGGAGCTATTATCGCAATCAAAGTTCTCTCACTCAAAAATTCTTGACTTATGCTCATGAATTCCAAGATCAAAGCATTTTCTCTTCTTCGCTTCCTCCATGCGAAGATGTGAATGAGAAAATGATTCCCGAAAAATCTAAATCTCGGAAAAATTCACTCAGCCAGGAAAAAAAGCATCATAGTTCATTGGGCGTCTACCAAAATCCCAAAACCTCCTCCCCCACCCACATTCTTTCCTGCCACGAGAACGCGTTCATGAGTGGTGGATCGAGCAAAAATGGGAGTACTATAGACATGCCCAAAATCTTTTTCCCCCGAAAGTTCTTCTACAGCAAACAAGGGAAGAAGAAACCAGCCACTTCATCCAAATTTATGTCTTGCTTCGAAGTCAATCACTTCTCTGACACTTCTTTAGCTCAAATCACATTATTCGTTAACGTGGTTAGCTCTTTTAACTATTTTTTATTTGTTATCATCTTGCCATTTGATTGATTGACTTTAATTAATCAATCGTTAACCATTGCCAATATATTTGAAGCTTGGCAACGCTCAGCATGCATCAAAACAAGCTAAGAAAATTTTGAAGATTATTTTACTATATATAATTAATGAACTTTTTGATAATGGAAGCTGATAAAATTTTCAAAATATGTTCTGAATGTGAACAATTAAATTGGCCCAAAATTTCAACTCATTTGTAGCAAAAACCAAAAAGTTATTGACATGTTAAAAATGTACCTTAGGGGTATATGCGTCTATATATTCATACATGCATAAAAATAATTGGTGATATACTATAGTCTCGTACCAGCAATACTGGCCATCAAGATTGTGAGAACATTTTGCCTAATTCTGTAGGATAACTGGATTGCTTTCCCATTGGTTCGCTAAGCTTGGATGGAGCCTGGAATGGCGTGAGGGCCCATTTGTCAACGGTCGAACACTGAGTGAGGCTGGCAACAACCAACAAGTTTAAATTAAATCTTAACACACATCCTAGATCCAATCAAAATGTGGGAAGATTCATTCTGAATTTGAATATTTTATCTATTTTTCAATACCTATTTATTGGAAAATTGGTTACATCTAATTTTTACTCTATTACTATTTCAGCGTTGATTAGATTGCACTCCTTTTTCCGTTAATTTATTTAATCTTGTTATCAAGAGAGCACTTTTGTATTTTAGATATAAAATATTTCGATAACTATTCTTTGGAAAATTCTGTACATCAAAGTAGACCTGTTCAAAGTCCGTTCCTCATAATATCCAGACCAGGACTCGATTAGGCCGTCTATAGTTTAACCCGGTCTACAATATTTACTCACCAGATTGGCCTGACTACACAAATTAAGGACCGGACCGAACTGAACCACTAGGACGCATTTTAACCGGACCTGAACAGGTCAACATCAAAGTTTGTCTATTATTAATTCTAATAAGGATCTCCAATATATTGGGAAAGTATTGAAAGTTATTTAATAAGTTATAATACTATGTATTTGAAAATTGATAATGTTATTTATTTTTAAAATAAGGGAAGAATTTTGGATTTAAAGATTATTATTTGATATAAACTCGAAAACTGGTGCATTAAACTAAGGATACAATATCACTTGAATTTTATAAAAATTGTAAAAATCTGTCTACATTTATTTGATTTTATTCCATAAAACCAATCATTTATTTAAGTCAGAAGTTTTCTTCTTGTAAGGGGTTCCTGACTGTCGCACCAATTAACAACCCGCCTCTCTACTTCTTTCTCTCTTCTTTCATCACCAGTCCTTTTACATCTTTCATCGCTTTTTTCCAAATTAATTTTGGGCATTCTTTTTTCTAAAAGCTTTAAAAAGTTTTTAATTGCCTGCTCTTACCAATACTTCATTTCAAAGGCTCTCTTCCCATTCATTCAATGATTTTATCTGCAAACTTGATAAATAGGCTTTATACTCCGAAACTGGTTGTTTTCATGCGATAAAAATAAAGTGTTCTTATCCATTAATATTTTATATTTATATCAATATTTGAATTTTAATTCAATGACCATTATCGTTAAACAAATCAAGTCTAATTCTTATTGGATACCTTTCTGGTATCTTTTCTGCTGACCGTTGCTTACGCGTAGTTGTTGTTCTCTTTGCGTGATTCTATTTTGAACGTTTATGACCGCTACCTCAATTTCCATGAGCAGTTAGCGTGATGCTATAAGCCTAGTGTATTTTCGATTTTGCAAGATTATTCTAAGGTTTAACATTTTTCGTGAAGTCTGTATAAGTGAGTAATGATGATAATTCATTTGTGTTTTAATCTGCAACTATTTAATTAAACATTCTTTTCAAATCCATAATGTAGAATGCTAGAAGCATGATATTCACGTATTGAAATTTTCAAAATTTGAAGCATAAAATCTTTTTTTAATATTTGCAAATTCCCTTTCTACTCTTGTTTTTGTTTATTTCTTTAAATGAGATTTCAATGAGGATGAATAATTTATGACTTTGCAAATGAGAATCCTCACTTCTCCATTTTTTTCAACTGAATTAAATATTTATAAAGGATTGGTGTGTTGTATTTTTGGTGCGTTATAATCCTTGTATTAGATTTACATTGAAGGTTATCGGTGCCACCCATTTGTCGACAGTTGGCAAATCAGGTCTCATGCCAATTTCAGACGCCATCCAACATTCGCGAATCATATGGATACCAACCCCGTCAATCCTACAGGATTAAACGAAGTGAAGTTTGAGAAGAACGGAATTTTTAGACTTTTGGTTTCTTCGTGTAGGTGTTCAGTGTCTGTGTCTAGGGTGCATCCTGTTCTGATTTTGTGTGATATGATGGAGAAACAGACTGTGCCTGCGTATTTAAGTGTGCGTCTATTGATTGTTTTCTTTACCCCGGTGTGTAGAAGTTCTTTTTTTAGCATGTTAATCTTCGCTTTACAGACATATGGCAATTTACTCCAGATCAAACTATAACTTGTTAATGCGAAAAAAATTTTCATAACACTTTTAGTAATTCTATTATGTAAATTTAATTTTAAATATTTACTTTCATAAAAGAAAAAGGAAATCGAATTTCATATTTCAAAATAAAATTATTTAAGTTTTTATTCGACTTAATGACTTTCTATAGTTTGTAGTTGAACATTCGGATCCACACACATACATAATAATTCACTATCTTTTGTTAAAAAATATTAAAAAAGTTTATTTCACTTCTGAAAATATACTTTCGTAGTGTTTTCAAGTTAATGACAAAAGTTTTTACTACAGTTTTGAGAGTTTAGAGTGTAATTTGCAAGTTTGAATGCAGCATTTCGAACATTTTCTGGTGCTTCGTTTTTTCATGGGTTGGAATTAAAAACAAAATCCTCTGATGGAAGAAGGTGAAGATGGATTTGGTTGGGAAAAGCCATAAAAGTTTAGGAGGGATTTAGTTTTCAAGTTTGTTTGGTCTAGATTAGATCTTGCTCTCATTGATTCTTCCGATAAAAGTAGAGAGAGCCTTTTTATGAAAATTTTCCTTCCTCCACTTTTTATAGAAGGAAAATCTTGCGGGGAGTTGAACTTGGGTATGATAAAGGAGTTAAGGCAAGCCATGACCAAATAATTGCTGAATATCGCCATTGGCCACCTTCTAGAAGGCTTGTAGCTTCGATATAGCTTGAGCATCCTCTTGCCAACATCTACTCCACTTTTATGCTTGTTATATTCAATCATTGATTAAGGTTTGCCCGCAATAGAAGTTATTTCAACTTTTTTCGGTGTTGTTACGATAAAAACTTTGAAGTTTCGTTTCGCATGTCGTTTCGGAATGTATGCCGAAAAAGAAGCACTTTTCGAATAAACTACACGAGTTTCACACTCATTTAGCTTGAGAGTTTTCAGGTAGTTCGGCTGTAAAATTTTCGCGATAAATCTTTTCGTAGACATCACAGTCCCACATAGAGTGTAGTTTTTCGTAAGGGACCTGGCTATTTCAAGAGAAGTGAAAAACCTATCTGGCAAATTTGAATCGGAAACGAGTTGTTTTACTATGGAAATAGCGAGAAAATAACTTCGGTCTTCTAAATCTGAAATATATATTTCATGTCCACTTAGTCCCACTTAGACGCTGAATCAATTATTCTTCCAGCGTTATCAATAGCTACTGATACAATGTTTGCTTCAGATGTAGCTGAAAAAATAAAGAAAATTGCGCTATTGCATCAAACTATTTTGCGTCGAATTGGTGATATGTCTGAAGACATTAAAGAGCAACTCGAAAATCACTTTTTAGGTGACCAAACAAAAATTAAAAAATTCTGGGCTCTTCAAATTGATGAAAGCACTGATATAAACAAAAAGGCACACTTGCTTGCATTTTTACGAATTTTAAAAAACAAAAAAAATAACTGAAGAGTTTTTTTCTGTGAAGAATTGAAACTGACAACAACTAGAAAAGATATTTTTCAGTTAGTGAATGAAAAAGTTGTAGCATATAATATGCTATGGACTCATTGCGTCAGTGTTTGTACGGATGGTGCTCCTTCGATGCAAGGAAAAAATAAGGGATTTACATCCTTTGTTCTTCAACAAAATCCAGATATTAAAGTCAATCATTGCATGATTCATAGAGAAGTTCTAATGTCAAAATGTTTGTCAGAGAAACTCAAAAATACAATAAATGATGTAAAAATTGTAAACTACATTAAGTCAAGTGCTTTGAGATCAGGAGTTTTTGAACAGTTGTGCGAATCAATGGAAGCAGATTTTAAATGTCTTCTATATCATACAGAAGTACGTTGGCTTTCTAAAGGAAAAGTTATATCAAGGTTCATCACATTAAAAAATGAAATTATATCTTTTTTTGATTCGCAAAAAATAAAGTATGAAGTTCTGGAGATTTGGTGGTTGGAAGTCACTTTTTTAAGTGATATTTTTGATAAGTTAAATAAGCTCAACGTCAGCATTCAAGAATCAAAGGAAAATATTATCACAGTTTCGGGCAAATTAAAAGCATTTCAAGAAAAACTTCAGTTGTGGATTACTAAAGCTACAAAAAATCAGCTTGACTGCTTTCCTACACTCGATTCTTTAGAGAAGAAGTCAAAAATTATTCCTGATGTTATCGAGACACTGAATAATCTTTTTAGAGCTTTCAAAAAATATTTTCCAAATCTTGACATTAGTCTTTTTTTTGGGTCATGTCTCCATTTGCTGAAATATCTGCAACAAATTTGACAGGGAATGAAGTGGAAAAGTATATTGATATGAAAAACGATTTAATTTTAAAAATAAATTTTTTTAAAATGGAGTTGTCTGAGTTTTGGTTAAGTATTCATGAGGCATATCCAAAACTGAGTTCAAAAACTATAAAAACATTACTACCATTTGCTTCTTCATATTTGTGTGAATTGGGATTTTCGGCTCTTACTACTATTAAATCAAAAAAACGAGAACGCTTGACTAACATGGATCAAGAACTCAGAGTTGCTCTATCAAAAACTGAACCTCGTTTAGAACTTCCGCATCCATCACACTAATTTTATTTTATTTTTTACTTATTCAATAAAGTTGTTGTTTTTCTAATGTTTAAGTTATTTAATTTAAAAAAATAGTGTGCCATAAAATTTTTTGATTTACTATAGTGTGCCGTAAATGAAAAAAGTTTGGACAACACCGATTTAGAGCGTTCTTTTGAGTTCTGAGATGATTCTTTTCTGTTGATGTGTGGATTTTGTGCAGATAATTTTGAGTTAGTTGTTCGGCTATGTTTGATTTGTGATTTCAGGTGAGTATTGTTGTCATCTGCGTAGGAAACGACAGTAATGTGTTCAGGTGGTTCTAAGTATGTCTGATATGTAAATGCTGAAGAGAGTAACCTCCTTATGGTACGCTGCACCTAAAATTTGTGTTTTATGGGGGGTGTATAGTTCTTGTATATTGCTTATTGTGCGCGTCCTTTGATGTAGGTGGCGATGCATTTGATGGTTGTGTTGAAACATTTGGTTTGCGAATTTTGTCTGAAAATGTGTGAATATGGACAGAGTCAAAATCTTGCTCATATTCAATGCTATGGTTATGGTGCGTTGTGGTTGTTGATTGTGTGAAGCGCTGTTTCTGAATCCATGTTCATTGGTTTGAAGTGTGGTGTTGAGAGTGATGCACTCTATTATTATTTCTTCTAATATTTTGGCTAGGGGACATATTGAGGAGATTGGGCGTTGTTTCTGGTCTTGCGTATTGGGATTGTCTTGAAGGTCTTTCGTATATGAGGAATAATGCTTGTGTTGTGTGATAAGCAATATATGTCTATAATATATCTAGAATTTTAAGATTTCATATGTTTGTATGATAAGGTTTTCTGGGGTTGTAAGTTCGTGATTTATGATAGGTATTTGTGTTAATAATGAGTGATATTGATTGAAGTCTTCTGTAGCTTTTTTATTTGCCTATCTTCTGTTTCTTTTGTGTGATTGGATAGTTATGGAGAGTTTGTTGGACTAGATCGCTTTTGCTCTGTTTGTTTTATAATGTTCGGTGTTTGTTGGGTTTTTTTGTTTATGAGCCCTTCTTTGTGTGCTTTAGTTCTGTGGTCCTGCTGTTTTGTGATATGTTGTTTCCATATTTCGCGTTTGTTTGCTCTATCACTTTAACTATGCTTCTAATTTTGTTTCTGTTCCATTTGTGTCCTGGTGTGTTTTGGAAGGAGTTCTTTGCTTTGTATTTTTTTTACTCTAGGAATGTGATGTTTTTCTGTTGTTATGATTGAGCTAGTCAAAAATGCGCAGGCTAAGTGAACGTCGTTTTGGTTTTCCATTTTTTCAAGGGTGTTTTCTATTTCTTGAATAAAAGCGAAGCAGTTAGCTTTTGGATAGTTAGTGTAGCAGCGTAATGATTGATCTAGTTTGAATTTTGGGATCGGGTAAAGACAAATCCTCTGCAGTTGCACTAGCAAAGACAATCCTTTTGAAAATCAACCAAGTAAACATAGTCCCTCTGTAAATGCACCAAGTAAAGATAATACCTCTTTGATAAAGGAATAACCTTGAAATGTATTTGCATTAAAGCTGATTTATTTTTGATATTATATTTTAATCATTACGTTTCAGTCACAAAGAGACACCAGTGTCTCTAACTTGTATAAAAACTCAATGGAAAATAAAGCATGCGATTAATTTTTGTATATCAATGCCTGAAATGTTTAAATCAGGCCAGTTTAACCGACTAATTTATGCTCAAAGTGAATAGATGACAGAAGGATCTAAAGAGAATGCGTATATGATTGGAGCTGAGGGTGTTGAGTGTTTTCCATGTGTTGCGTTCTTAGAGAGTTTATTATGGTTGTGATGTTGGGTGAGGTAGGTTGCTGTTCGGGATTTGTAGTTTTGCGTGCGGGAGAGTTTATGCTGAGGCTTGTGTGATTGGTGTTTTCTAGTATCCCGGCTATCAGTGCACCTCGGTGGTCTTGGATGCGTTAGTGCCAAGATGAGGAGCTTTATGTATGATATACGTGGCCATTTTCTATGTGTTAGTAGGAGTTTGATAGTTTGTATTTCTCTTTTGGTATATGTTAGGAGTCCACCTCTTTGTCTGACAATGCAGGGTGGTTTGTAGATTAAAATGTTTTGACTTTTGTCTCAGTTTTGGTACTTGTATCATAAGTATATCTGCATTGTGAGTGTGTGCTAGGTGTTCAAGTACATTGTTTTTTTGGAGTTTGTGTTGATTTGTAAAATTTTGAGAGTTTTGCTGGAGTGTTTTTCATTTTGGGGTGGTGTTTGTTGATATGCTCTATTTTTCTGGAATGTGTTATATGTCTCGTGGTAGTTTGGTTTTTGTGTGTTTTGCATATCCAATTGTTGTTGCAGTTTCTGAGTGAGATGTCTGTGTATTTTAGCTGTAGGAGTGTCGATTTAGTCAGTTGCATTGTATTGAGGTGTGTCTGCGTGTGATTAGTTTGGGACATGTTTGATATATCCAAATCTGAGGTCCCATGTCTTTCTCCGTCTCCACCAAGAAGAAGCAGAAAAGCCAACCACAAGGGCGTATTCGGAAGAAGATAAGCCGATAAAGGGCAATACAGTGTCCATCTTTCGACAGGGAGGGAGTCTTTTCTCCAATTTGTTCATGGGAAAGCGCTCCAACTACGATCAGGGTAGGGGAGTTTGCAGGACATTGAAAGTAGATGTCATTTTTCTGTCAATAAATTGATGTCGGATACTTGTGTCTTAATTGAGGGCGGATACAGATGGAGGCCTTAGCCCCCAAACACCCCTTTCCTCTTTCGAAAGTTTAGCTATGTAATTATGATGACTTATTGTCAGTATAACAAAACACATTTTTTAAAGAAAATGCGTAGTTTTGTTGCTTTTACGTATTCATTTTGATTTTTAGTCATCATCAAGTCTAGTCATATAAGTTAATTGCCCGCCCTAGAAGAAGTTTCTAATTAAAACGCTAATGCCTTATCAACAAAGCACCTTTTCATGCTTATTGTGTGTGTGTGTGTGTAAATGAGAAACCGAGAAAATGATGATAAATATCAACGTATTCATTTATCATATTGTCCATGTTTAAAATGTTGAGAGAAGAATCTAATTCATCGCATGCATTTGGGGATACTAATTTTGGGAAAAAATAAAATAAAATAAATCCGTAATGGTACAACGTTAGTTCTCAATATGTAGACAAATGGATTATTATTATTGACAAAATGGACAAATACCCTTCACATCCGCTTTCTTTTTCAATAGAAATTTTATATATTTGAGATGGATGATTAGTTGATGAATCGGTTAGTTGCTTATCCCGTTAACGATCAGAATAATCAGACGATATCTAGTATAAAGCAGAAGATTTGTATTAAAAGGCATTAATAAACGCAGACGATTCGCATTTTTTAAAGTCGACGTATGTCGACTGTGGTCGATAAGCGATTAATTATATATTTTTTAATTGCACCTTATGTAACTTAATTAAATATTAGTAGAAGTCTAAAAATATCCAAATTAAAATTGAAAAAATAACTATTTATATACTCAGGTATACAATATGCATGTATATGATGTTTTTCAGATATATGCATCTCGTGTCATTATTGTCAATCTTCTTCTCTGCCCCAGGATAAATGCAAATCATTCATAATGGTACAAATGGCATTTTGCATTGTTTCCGGTACAAAGAGTTGCAGTTATTTTAATCCCGAGAATTTTTGTTGCTTATTCTAGAGTTTTTTCCCATGTGTGTTCTAAAATTTGGTTTCAATTTTTTGTTTTTAGATTTTACTCATAATCAAATGTATTGCTGCGTACATCTCCGATTCCTTGAGTATCATTTCAAGCGTGGTGGACTCTCTTGTAGATCTTATATCTGGAATTATCATATGGTACACTAGCAAATCTGTCAAAAGTATTGACATTTATCGTTATCCGCAAGGTAATATTTGTTATTATTTTCCTAATCTTAAATACCTTAATTTCTAGTTATATCTATTAACCTTGTATGCACAATTATAATAAGTATATGATTACTACCAGCAATATATGCTGAGAAATGTGCCCTACTACTACATTGATTTGAGACCGTAACGGTACATTCACTACATAAGTAGATAATGATCATCAAAGCTAAGTGTTGACGGCTAGTTGGTTGATGCTCACGCACAGCCACTGGACGTTAGTTCAAAACCTCAGAGTTTGAACACCAAAGTGGAACTGATGAGGCTTCAATAGCCGAAACCGGTCTTTCACATAGTGTACACTTAGTGATGATGATCAAAAATACAAGAGAACTTACAATTTCTAGTTAAATACCTTAATATAATCAAATGAAATCTTCCTCCATTTTCAGAAAAGGTGTTTAACGAGAACTGGGCTAATAAGCATCATGCTTTTAATAATACGAAAACAGTGAATCCACAAAAAATTTAGGTCAAAGATGAAATATTTAAACACTTGAAATTTAGTACCACTCATATTAGAGATTTAATTGTAATGGTAAAAACCAGAGATGTATCGGATGTAGGAATTTTTTGTATTCGTAGATGCGGATGCCATAATTATTTTTTAGCGAATCCAGGTATCATAATAACTATTCTAAGCAAACGTAAGTTTTATACTTAAAAATTTAGACAGAATATGTCAATGTACATGTGTTATCATAAAAATTCAAAAATTCTGAAAAAAACTTTGCGGTATATAAAAAAAGAAAATGTTTGAAAATTGCGAAACTTAAATGATTCCCGAATGAGGATGTAAAAATTTTTGGGGATGCGGATATCCAATACGTCTCTATTAAAAGCCTTATCAAAAAAATCAATATTTTTTCACAACTTTCTCATCATTTATTTTTTAATCAAAGTCCAATACAGGGCAAATTTTCTAATGAAACAATTTTTGGTAAATTGTGTCTAAAAGTTATGAAGGGTTGGCCTGCCTTGTCCAACAATCTGTTGTGATTTTAGAGATTAGATAAAATATATTATTTACAAAATTAATCCAAATTTTGAGAGTTAAATTTGTTCGAATCAGAAAAAAAGACTTTTTTGGGGACGAATTCATCAACAATGATTTTAAAAGCAAAACGGGGAAAAATAAAATGAACTTGTTTAAATTATGAAGAAATCAGATAAACGAGTGTAAATCTACTTTGAAAAATTATTTCATTCTATAGAATAGCCTAAATTGGCAATCAATTTCTTTATTAAACTTTTTCATTTGTTTCAACTTTTAAGTGATTTTCTTATCTACTTTTTATTTTAGGAAAAACGCGCCTTGAGCCGATAGGCCTTGTGATTCTTTCTTGCGTGATGGCGATCGCCTCCTTCCAGATCATCATAATTTCGTTGAAGCGCTTGAGATATGGCACTGGACACATCGTCATGAATTTCACCACCGTCACAATCCTCGTGTTCACCATATGTAACTATCACTTTTTTATTTGCGGATGTGGAATGCGAACATTGATTCAGTAATTGACGCCAACTTCATACTGTGAGTTTATATGCCTGCTTTTTAATCTCGATTAGAGTAAGATTTGGAAGTCGGAAATAAGATGTCTGACTCAGACTCCAAAAATCATCAAATATGTTGCATGGTATAAAGATATTTTGTATTTATTATTTTTTCAATCCCATAAAAACATTCATTTGTCGACAAGATGTGCAAGAAATATAGAGGAGGTGTTGAAGCGAGTTTGAGTTGGATTTTTGAAAATGCTCAGATAATATAAGCATAAGATTCTTTTTAGAGAATTCGCTTTTATACTTCAATACATGTATAGAAAATGCACGCAATACTTATTTAATTTTGCGGAAATTTTCGAGCTTTTTCAAGAAAGAAGAAAGAAAGAATGATTTATTGGGGTTTAAAGTATATTAAGCTTACAAAACAATGTAATGGGATACGTGAGCGCACCCAAGACTAATTAAAGTCGCTTATAGTGTTGCTCATCAAGTGACACTTTTTTCATAAAACAAAATAAACATACATAAGAAAACATATAAAAAGAGTAGTATATAAAATACACAACAAGAGAAAAAAACATTAAAAATATTTGTACAAAAACAGATATATAAAGCTTATTAACAGTTGTTGCAAATATAACAATTCCTTGTATACAAGATCAATAATATTTCAACATGTCTCTTTTTATTTGTGATAGTAATTTTGCGCTTGAAACATCAAAATCCTCTTCTACATATGAAGCAAACTATTCCAGCACTTACGAACTTTGTGAAAGATTGCTTCTTTATATTTTCTATTTTTGGATCGAAAAACATGGAGTTTTAAAGGATGTGTTGTCTCCGTAATTGCTAAAGTTTTGAGAAAAAATTAAAAAATTTGAAAAGGACAGTGCTACTTGTCCTGTAAAATATTTAAGGGCCAGTTTTATCACCTAAAACTTAAATATATCTTCGACATTTAACCCATTAACGGCCAGAATAATCAGACGATATCTAATATAAAGCAGAAGATTGTATTAAAAAGCATTAATAAAAGCAGACGATTTTATTTTGTAAAGTCGACATATGTCGACTGGTCCCGTTAAGCACTGCAATTCTCTAAACTTACTATTTGTGTGTGCGTTGTAACCCGCTCCAAAATACAGCGAATGATTCTTTTTTGTATTATGATGATGTTTCTAAAATTGCCATGACCCCAATTAACTATTCGATTAACTATCGATTAAAGATTTATATAGCATGAATTTTGCCTTAACTGGTAAAAACTTTATTTCTCGAAAAAGTGAAAGCAAAGCATTCAATTTGATTGAAACATGATTTATATGATGTGACTGACTTCCAATTAAGTTTATTGTCTATAACGATTCCAAGAAAATTGAAAGAATTTGAAAACTCTGTATTGATTTCATTGATTTTTTATAGATATTTATTTTTTCATACTTTTTAGATGAGTTCGAAAATAACATCGCTTTGATTTTCCCAAAGTTTATCATGAGATTGTGAGAACTTAATTTACTAACAAGCTTGTTTAAGCATTCCTTTATTTTCAGAAGGTCTAAATTTTTACCTTTGAATTATAGAGTGATATCATCCGCATATGCATAGCATGAAACTGTTTCGTTTGTGACGCGATCTAAAACTTCATTCAAGTAAACAATATACAAAAGAGGGCCAAGAACGGACCCTTGTGGTACTCCCATATCCGAATCAGGTTTAATATTTGAATTAAGATTATTAGCATGAACATATATCATCTTCTGTTCGATAAAAGTGAATTTATCAAACGGGCAGTTTTTATATTGAGCCTAAATCGACCAAGTCTATCACATAACAAGTTAAGTGATAAAGAATCAAAAGCACTTATTAGATCAAAGAATACTGATATACGTGTTTCGTTTTTGGACCAAGAAGTAATAATATCGTTAATAAAAAACTGTGCAAACTTTCAATCGAGTGAAATGTGAGAAAACCAAATTGTGACAAAGAGAAGAAATTGTTCTTTTCAAAATATGAGTGTATTTTTTTATAAATTATTTTTTTCAAAAACTTTAGATATGATAGAAACAACTGATACTCACCTGTAGTTCGTAATAACTACTTTGCTACCTTTTTAAAAATTGGAACAATTTTTGGAATTTCAGGAAAAATACCATCATTGAAAAAATTTGTTGAAAACAATTCTAGGGAGATTACATATAGTTGGTCCAGCTTCGCAGTATGACCTAAATAATCTGGGCAACTACTGTTTTTGAGAGAATTTATAGCCAGCAGCATACCATTATTTGAGATATAGCTTAAATCAAAACCATTTGATTGAAATTCATGATTGACTTCATACGTTTTTTGACAAAGTTTTATGTTTTCAAGCTTTTTTCTAAAAAAATTCATCAAATATAAAAATCTTTTATGAACAAACTGGTTATGAATCATAATATTTATTTCGATAGCTTTTTTGTTGTTTCTAAAATTGTTTAGTTCTTTCCATAAAACTTTGTTATCGTTTATATTTTTGTCAAAAAACTCTTTGTAAAAATTTTGTTCTCCAAACCAAACAGATTTCTTAAACTTTTTGTTTGAATTATTTAAATTAAGTTTTATTTTTAAAAGCTCATCTGTCATCCAAATGTGCTTATATCTATATTTATTTTTTCTATTTTGAGTTGCTGTAGATTGATTTTTACATTTATTTAGGATATTCATAAATAATCCCAAACACTCATCTACTTTCATGTCTGAATCATTTAAAGTTTTCCATTCGACATTTTTCAAAAGATTTGACAACTGGAAAAAAACTTTTGTTTCTTTTGCTTTCCATTTTATTGGCTTTGCTATATTGAGAACATGAAATCATAAATTATTATTATTATTATTATTTAGAAAAAAACCATGGACACAAAGCAAGTATATATATGGGTGTTCCAAAAAATGTAAAGTTTTCATTTTTTGTGAAACACTGTTTGAATTGTGTCTCCTATACGTAAAAAACATTTGAGCAAAGTTTTAGATTCAGAAATTCTTATTTACCCACAGCTCAAAAAGTATGAAAATCCATGGAAAGTCCTCTTTTTTTCAAATGTAAACAACAGAATAAAAAGTATTTAGTAAATGACATTGGTTCAGATATCCATGAAAAGTTTTCTTTTTTTTTAGATGTAACCAACAGGATAAGAAGTAATTAGTATATGATAAAGGTTATTATTTATTGATATTATCAAAAGCTGAAACTATTTTAATGCCTTTTTACACGGATGACCAACTGAACTCCTGTGGTACTCCACTACTTGAAAAAGAAATTGTTTGTCGTCTTCTTCTGTGGTAAGCATTGAGCTAAAATCAGTTGCTAGCGATACTGCTCTTTCTGCTATGTCGTTCACAACTTTTATGCTAGCAACTGTTCCTGTGATATCTTCCCATCCTAAAGCTGGAAAAGGAAGTTTCAGAGCTTCAAAGAAATTTTTCGATCGTTTTGTCACAAACTCTTCAATTCGCATATTTTTGAAGGATCCTTTCCACTCGAAACGTCTTCCATCACCTTTCAAAGGTTCTTTATGTAGAAGATTATTCAGCATTTTTTGTTTTTCTTCTAGGTTGACAAGATGCGAATAAAATGCCAATGGTATTAGATCTTCACTAAGATACCAAAGATGTCTTCTCATTTTACCAATAGCAGCCTTTGCAATACTACAATCAACATTATGGTAATCCTCCAAAAGACATAAAAGTTGAAGATCATTGACTGGAGCATTTGCTGCGTGTGAAGAAGTAAACCAGAATTTAGCATAGACTGTAACAATAAAAACGCAAATTCTCAAATTCTTAACTTCATTAGCTTTCATTTTAAATTCATTTCTGAATAAATATATTTTGATACAATAAATGCATTTAGCCATCCAACGAGCTCTGTGGTAAGCTCCAGGAGATCTAAACTTTCGAACCAAAGGCTCACCTAAAAATATCAGGGATAATTCCAAAAATTCTCGATAATCTTCTCTGACCTGTTTTTTCACTAACTGCTCTTCTAAAAATGTACTCAATTCTTTTCTTTTAAGGTAAACCCAATCATGAAAAGCATCAGGAGAAATTTTGTTTATTTCAAACGGTTGAAAAGAACTTTGGTCAATTTCGCACCATTTTGATTTAAATCTAGTGAAAAAAGTAATATCTGGACCCTTAGAAACAAAAAAAATATCCATTACTGCAGCAATCATCAATTCATGAATATGGTGTCTACAAGCAAAGAAGAGTAAACGGTGATCAACTCCATTCTGAATGATTGAGCACGCTCCTTTGTGTTTTCCTGTATTACTTGCAGTTGTATCAAAACACAATCCTGCAATCCAAGGTAAGCAAGCTGGCCAATCTTCTAATGTTTTCAAAACTTCTTTACCAATCGATTCTCCAGTTCCACGTAACAATTTAGGGATTTTAAGAAGTTTTTCTACATTTTTGCCTGATATAACAATGGGAGCACGCTCGAATTTACTTCTATTATTATCCAGTAGCAATTTTGAATCAAAATGTATTATCATTGGAGTATTAGGATTAAAAGATTCTTTTATTTTTTTGAGCAATTGTTGACCGCACTTTTTTTCTTGATCTATATAAAGATGATGTAGATAGCGTCAGTGTATTCACAACAATACCTACAGCTTTTAGAGCCGGTGTTACAAGATGAAGAGCCTTTCTTGTAGAAGTTCCAGTTCTATCCAAAGCAGCAATAAAGTCTTCGTTTTCTATTACTTTCTTAGCGTTTTCAAAACTTTTAGTATCATGTGAAGAAGACACAAAACTATCAGCTGAAGAAATGGGAGCATTTTCAGAAATATCATGTTCTTCATTATCAGAAGATGAAGAAATGTTGCTTTTCATTCCAATCGAAGTACTTTCCAAGATTTTCTCGTTATCCTGATAAAATGAAAAAATAAAAGAGGAAATATGTTATAAATGAAAAGTTTGACCATGATTTTAAAAAAAAAGAGACAAACCACTATAACACTCGCTAGCAATCTTCTCTCTGTTTGTAGCTAAAACATATTACGTGCCAAATTACCTATCATTGGAAAAAGACTACAAAATAGTATTTTTAAGACGTTTAGCTTATTACCCTCCTTGTGCTCTTGCTAGTTTTCAAAAAAAAATGACAAAGTAAGTAAGAAAAAGATTTTTAAGAGATAACAAAAAACTAGAACAGTTTAATGTCTAAAAATCAAAAATAGAAAAAAATGAATAAATATTTTTCTATTGAGCGGTGACTATTTGTTGCTAAAATTTTCTGAAAATTCAAGTGAATACTTATTTTACACCGGAGATTCTTATGAGCATATGTGCGCTGATAAATGAGAAACTTTATTTTTTACCATTAAAGCTTGGAACACCCTAAGGTCTAGTGGCTAAATTAATTATCGCAAAATAACCATAAGATATCAGTGAGTACTGAGTAGTCAATAAAGGATTTTGATGCAATGAAGGTGGAGATTTTGAATAGGTCTAAATTAAAATCCCCCAAGAAAACATTTCTTCTCTGTCTACTACTCACCTTATTTAAAAAACTACAAAATTCATCGTTAAGAGTTTCTCTGTAGATATTACGAACTTGTAAAGGACTTCATACTCAACGCTACTATGAATGAGGGAACCTATTCATATCAAGCGCACAAAGAACAATTCACATAATTCGTGTTCTTTTGCTTTCCATTTTATTGGCTTTGCTATATTGAGAACACGAAATCATTATTATTATTATTATTTATTTATTTAGAAAAAAACCATGGACACAAGGCAAGTATATATATATATATATATATATATAGAAATCATCCATTAAGGGAAAGGGAGACTAGATTCATTGTGATGTTCTTCCAGAAAGAGTATGTAAAAAATAAAAAATAAACCAAAAGGAATAAAAACGTTCACACTAAGTGATTACTGTAAAATTTTACTTTGAAGTGAAAGAAAAGTTGAAGAAACATATACTAGAGATTACGATCAAAAAATTGAATGGAACACAAAAGTATTTAAAATATAAACTTCAGATACAATATCATTTAAAATGGATTTGGTGAGAGATTTAACACTACTGAATTTGAGTGAAGTAGTGCACATATTTACAGTCTTTATTCTTTTTTGAAGGAAGACTCAGTCCCAAGGGAGTGTAATATCGGAGACTAAAGGAAGATTTACGTGGTGTATGAATTCTTGTGGAATGTTGAATTCCTTATCTTCCGTGGCATCAATGAGTTCTCCAGCGAGGTTGTTGAGATTTTCCACATCGGGTGTTTCTGGGATCTCGTTGAGGATTTTCCATAAGTCTTCTTCAATGAAGGAATTGTCATCTGATGCCGCGTCCAGCCAAATGGTTCCGCTTGAGCCTGAATAGGGGAAGCGATTGGAGTGGACATTTGAGACTTGTTGATGATATTGGCTGAGGCAAAAGAGTGGCATGATTCTTCGTCTTGCGAAGTCCATTGGTCTCCCATTGATATAGATGATGCCTGGGAAGAAGGAGGGGAGGCGAAGCCCGAAACGACATTTCTCATCACATAGGAATGCCAGCCTGCCGAAGATGTCACATTTTTTCGGCCCCTTTCCTTGAAAGGGATTTCTTCTTCTTTTGGAAGTTCGCCGTAGACTTTGGCTTGAAAGGTACCTCCACTCCAAGATTTAACGATGTGGATGTTGCGAATTGTTTGGTTGCGGCGTCCCATGTGGATTGTAACAGAAAATTGAGAAGACTAGTGTCGTCATCTGAGAGCACTCCAATGTTTCTTTTAGGATGTCGAAAAGGAGTACAATTAAGGAATCTTTTGGATTTCTTTTATCTAATGGTAAAAGTTCTCCAAATATCTTGATCTTTTCTTTTGCGAGATCATTTGGATTATAGCGAGCAATGACATGCGGGTGTTGCAGGTCTGTTCTGGGCTAGCCAGGTTCTGCTTTCATTTGTCTTAAGAAGTTTGGGCAATGCACACCAACATGGTCGGTGCTACTTTCCTCTCTGGATAGAGGCGAGCTTTAAACACGAAGCGTCGCTAATTCTCTTTGCAGAGCAGTTAGAGTGTGTTCGAAGCCCGTATTCCTCTGATGCGTAGATCTGGTTGTCAATGATGTGGACGCAGAGAACTCTGCATCGTTAGCCATGAGCTTTGAGAGGCGTAGCTGTAACTTTTGACGTGAGATAGCCAAGCTCCCCCTCTTTTTTATAGTTGATTGGTTAAAGTGAATTTAATGAAATGATATTGTGTAACAGCGAACATTTCAAAAAAATAAGCTCATATGAAATGAAATTATATAAACAATGTAGTAACTTTGAATTAGAATCTTTATGATAAAGGTTAAAGGTGGTGAGGTATTTTCATCAAAAAAAGTACTAATTTGCAGGTAACATCGAGCTATGGATAATCTAGCAGAAGCGAGGATTAAACCCGGAACTTCAGATCGATAGCAGCGCTTCTAACCGTTTAACCTCACAGCCACTAAACCACTTACGTTTTGATAAAAATGGAAAAGTTAGTTTAAACGTTTAAATAACAACTTTTCAGGATAGAAAATATTGGAAAAAAAAATCGAAAAAGTAGCACAGCCCCCCCACCCCCTCTAAATTTTTGACCAAGATCCATCCCTCTAAATGTGTATTTTGAATATTAAGCTCTGCATGTAGTAAATACTCACAAATGAAGTCATCAACACTACCCGCTTCAAAATAATTAAATTCATATACATCCTTATAGTAAATGCCAATATCCCCACCTTTTTTATTTGTGGACTTTGAATATTTAGATGGAAAACTTTAAGACAGCAATTTGATGAGAAAGAGTTTATTAACATCACCGTGAAAGACATTTTCACGTGAACTAAATAATAATACTTTATCATTGAAGAGAGTGTTACATATTTCAAAATCAAAACGACCTCCTGGGACATCGTTATTTTTCGTGATCAAGAACTTGTTTTATTCATTTTTCAATGTGTAAAAATCTTTAGGGATTACAAACATGTTTGCAGACAACTTTCCTAATTTTATTGTTTTAATAACGGACACGTATGAAACTTATATCACTTAGCTGCTTTGAGCGTGTACGTAATTTCATTCTGTCAATAAACAAATTTTCTCTTTTTTCAGTTGTAAAGTTTTTACTTTGGCTGTACCTGCGTCGCTATACCTCCAACAACGCAAAGGCGCTTTCCCTGGACCAGAGAAATGACATGCTCTCAAATGGCATTGCGTTGGTCTGTGGAAGCATAGGCTACGCTCTTTGGCTGCCCGCGGATCCAATTGGAGCGTTCATCATTGCGTGCTATATTTTCTACAGTTGGTGGTACATCGGCTACAGTAAGTCCCATTCTTCTTCTTGCCCATGTGTTGAAAGCTTAAACTCTTATCATTTACGTTACATCAGTTTTTGTCTTTAGCATGACAAAATGCCTAGAATATTAGCCATAATGAGAAGCCGTTGGCTGGCACTAAATTTATTCATAGCTGTTTCTGGAAAAGTGTTGAGTAACCCTGTGAATATTTTTGGAAAGAAAAGTGTTCAGTCATTTTCATATAAAACATACTTTTTGGATATAGCGTAATCATGAAGGCAAAAATGATTCCATTTCAAATCTAAATTTGAGGTCTAAAGATAAGATAAAAAAAAGGCAAAAAGCCTTCATATAATATATAGCGGTGAGTGTACCGTTCAGTTTAGTGCTTTATAGCAAAAACCTATCTCTATTGTCGACTACTCCACAATTAAATGAACTTAAATGCCACCATATGTTCCTCGAAATACATTTTGACCTAGAGAAGCTAATGATTTTCTTATCTCTTTATCTTTTTTGATTGTTTTGTGCAGTTTCACAACTAAAAGTTTAAACTTCTCTGTTTTAGACTTTTTACTACTTCTAAACAATGTTCTTTGACATCCACATCAGCTCAGATTGTGGCTCGCTATGTATGTCAGTCTTGTCTTCTTGATCTATCTCTCATTTATTTCAATGATAGAATATATAAACCTGATGATCGCGTATTGAAGAAAACATTCAATTTTTTTGGTGATTCTTTAAAACCATCTTTGCTAATTGAAGTATTTCTGAGTAAATGAGTTTATATACAACTTTTAATTTGATATTTTTAATGTAATAGCAGCACATCAAAATGAATTCAACCTAATTCAAACTTAATCATTGCATGTTGATCTTATTAAAGATAAAAGTATCAGTCATGTGAGACTTGCGGGGAATCCAGAATCATAACTATGGTTTCGTTTTTACGATTCCAAAATTGGAATCAATTTGTTTCATGAAATATTCGATGATCAAAAATGCTTCTTGCTAATTCAACATTTCGATGTAGGTGATGGTGTTTAGATGGTTGTGTTCACTCATTTTTTCCTGTGAAGAAGTCAGTCCTCACCGACACCGGTTAAGATACCGTTATCTCTTAAAACTACGTCAATAAATTTTACATATTCTATTTGTTTATGGGCAATAACATCAGAACATCTATATTTATTAAAGATTCTTGCTAATGTATGATGATGTGCAAATGGAAGTATAGTGATTTCATAACGGAGTTATGCATCTTACTACACCATGTTTGAATTATTATATTATAGATACACCTAAAATTATTGCAAAATATGAACTACTCTCAGAATCAAGAAAAACTCGTTATCTCGTACCATCTCTACTACAACAAATATGCCTGACTCTTATAATAACCAATTATTTCTAAGTACTTTTTTATTCGTTCGTCTTTATCCCTTATCAGTACTTCATCTCTTTCTACAAAAATGTGGGAGCGGAATTGAGAGGGTCGGGATTCCGACTCCAACTCCTGAAAATACTTGGAGTCAGTACCGAACTTTTTATCTTCCGACAGACTCCACTGCCATTTGTTTAGCTCTCCCTTTTTTAATTTAACTTTATAATTTGGCTCTGTGATGAAGTATTTGAAACACATCTCTTCCAAACGAATGAAATCTGCACACGACCCGGTCCATATTTTAAAGTGGATATAGTAAGGATTCTCTTTCCTTTAGAGATACCTCGTTTACACATTTTTGCGAATGCCATTATTTTTCTTTTACATGTCGATTCTAATGCTGAAGGTGTTGCATCTTTTCAAAAGAACACAAATAGCCATAGATCGCTAATTTAAAGTACTTGATCAGCTGTGCTTTGCCATTTGTGCTTTTTCCTACCTCTCAGATGAATTAAATTGTGGAGGAGGAAGATACGAAACTGCAATAACAAAAAGTTGCAGATTAGATTGTCTCAAATTCCATGAGCTATCTTCTCTCTTGCTTGGAAAGAATTTAACGATGAAAATAGAAGGCCAAATCTACAAAGCTTGAATCAGAGCATAATTCTTTATGACTACGAAACCTGGAAGAGCTATGTTAAGAAAGATGCGTGGAGTAAAAATTGCAATGAAAATAAATAATACGCTTATGGAAAAATTAGGCATATAATATATTGTGCAATTTGTAAGAAATAATTTGAGATGGTTAAGTCATGTTTTAACTATAAGAAGAATGACGAGCCAATTAAACGAGCTTGGAATTTTGAAATTAGTGGTAAGAGAAATAAAGCCACTTGGAAGGAAAAGCTGATTAAAAATTAGAAGACTTGGGAGAAAAGTGGAGACAAGTTTTGTCAATTGGTGCAAAAAAGCGTTCGCGAAAAGGTGAATTTAACTGACTTAAATAAATGATGATGAATTGATTAAAATTTTATTAAAAATATCATTTCATTTTTGCTTTAAAAGTCAAAATAAGAGACAAATAGAGATGTATTTAATTTTTGATAGTTGAGATGGAATTTAAGTAATTTTACGTTCAAAATTACGTTTTTCAGAGAATCGAGTTAATATGTTTTAAAAAGAGAAACTTTTTGTAAGAAATTCTGGTCTAAAATATTAAATAAGTCAAAATGTGGTGTAATTTCGAAACTAAGAACAGACAACGTTTTACCGATATTTTCCGATTATTGCCGATCCGATATCACTACATTCCTATTTTTTTTCTACCTTGCAGAGCAAATAAAGTACCTGACAGGATTGACAGCAGATTCTCGATTCCTTCAGTTGATCACGTGGATCTGTTTGACGCATGACGTCAGCATCTGCAAAATCGATACCGTGCGCGCTTTTCACTTCGGCCTGAATTACCTCGTGGAAGTGGACATTGTTCTGCACGAAGACATGAAACTGAAGCACGCTCACGACATTGGTAAGTCCTAACTTCTCATTCTTCTTCCTAAGAGTCTTGATTCCTCTTGACAAAATTTTTATACTGACCAATGCGTGCTCTAAGATTTTTCAAGGATATCTTGCAGAGATATGCAAATCGTTCGGGCACCGAAAATCCTAACTAACAGGTTGAAAGTTAAAATTTTATTCAAGTTCGATTCTAATTGCTCATGGGTGGCATGGCAGTTGTGTTGAGATGATGAACTCAGCACGGAAGGCTCTGGGTTCGATTCCTCATCGATACCAATTTGTTCATAGTTTGACATAAGCGGTACATCAGTGCCTTGTCAATGAAAACACACTCACGGTACCTTTACCTTTAATAGACCGAAAAGTTTTCTGTTCATCTTAATTTCAGATCTCTAGTGTGCGGCGGTAAGAAATTTAAAATTCGGGCGAATTTTTATTCAAATTTTTTTCGCTATCATTTTGAAATTAATTAAAAAAAATTCAAAAAGTTTTACTAAATAAAAATTTCTTTGCACATTTTATTTTAAACTTCGATTAAATACTTTTTTATACATAGCATTCCTTTTTTACATTAAGTTTTTTTTTTGAGGTTTAAAGTTGATTTTTTTTAAAACGATAATAATTTAGATAATTCATTGGATACGATAAATTTATTGTTGTTTTGATAAGCTCCAGAAACTAAGTAAAGGATTAATTTCCGACTTTATCAGTTTTGGACGTATCTAAAATTAAGCGTGACAGAGAAATAAATATACGAGCGCTCTTCCCTGATGCAACTTTTATTTGTGACTAGCTTTAGGAACACCTCAAAATTCAAACTCGAATTGTTCGAAAGATAAACTAAATCCATGTAAAGTAGTTTTCTTTCAGTTTACCTAATACACATTTTGCCTATACTAATTATAGATTATCTTTGTTTTATATGTGTTCTACTAATACAAAGAAGGTAATTAAATTCCACCAGAAAAGTCAGTTGCAAAAGAAAATGTACTACTTTTCGAAAACGCGTGTTTTTTTTTAATGATTTTTCCTTACGTATAAACACGTTAAGGGTTAAATTTAGAATCGTCAGCACCATCATGTTATAAACATACAATGTACATTAGGGATATAACTTTTTTTAACTTGAAAACCCTGTAGTGTTTTCCGATGAATAATTTTGTTAGAAACTAAAAAATGCCAATTTTAGCGTAAAATGTTCAAAAAACCTGGCGCGCACGGGTAAAAAACTAATTAAATAGTAGGATCACTAACAAATAACTAAAGGTACACAAAAATTCGAATTTATTGAATCAAAACTATATTAAAAACGTATGAAAATCTAAAAAGCATTAGTAGCTAAAAATTTGGATGTTTGATATTTATCAGAGCGTGAGTTTTTCACTATTTCTTCCATTTTTTTACCCCACGTTCGGCAAAGATGTTTGTTCTAGGAATGTCAATTAATGAATTTTCAGAACTGAAAAATTTCAGGAAAGTGGATGTGGCCTTCGTACAATTTTGTTCAACTATAGCTTGTTTTAGTTTGCCATAAGTCGAAACTTCAAATTTTTATTCAGAAAACCAAAAGTCACACCAAGAAATGAAATAAAACAACAAATTTTTTCGAGCTCTTCTCTCTTTTCAGGGAGTAAAAAATAAGGTATTAACACATACAAGCCTTGTGAATTCCATCTGGCGTTGTGGAGAGATGGCAGTTTTTTCCATCTTATTTTGGGCCATTTGCCAGTTTCTTTATGGAACTTAAATGCCTCGCAGAGTTCGAACAAAAACTTGAAATCATTCCTCCAGCCAGTATTTTTGGAAGTTCCATAATGATGACAATCAGAAATATAATTTGATTTCAAGAATACATAATTTTGAACGATTATATCAACGAAGAAATAATTAAGGTGAGGACTTTTGGTCGAACTGCCAAAACTTGAATCCATGATATGTCTCAAAACCAAGTCCAAAACATGTTGATGACATGGAATAAATTGTGGCTTGTCGTATCCCTTCTCGTTCATCATTCTCTGAAACCTAACAACAATCCCATTTTCACGACCGGTATTCACTGCTGTTGAATCGCATATAATCATTTTAATACTCTGCCAAGCCTCAAAAGCATCCATAAGTTTCACCAACTCTTCAAAAATAGTTTTAGAAGAACCATTTCTGCAAGTTAGTATTGCAAAATTGATTCTCCTTTGGCTATTTTGAAGACACACCACTTGATACTCTTTCTTTTTAATACTTTTCCCATCAAAATGTGAACAAAACACTTCCAATTTCAAAACCTCGATAAGCTTTTCTTTAACACTTTCAGATTCTTTAATAACATTTTTCCACACCCCAACCTGACTCGGACTTTCAATATCAATTCCATCAAGTTTCTGAGAACTAAATACAACTGAAGCCTTTCTGGTAGACAAACAATGCTGTATTACAAGCATAGCGGCGGATTTCGTTGAGTTATACTTTTTATTTGTTTCATTCTTTTCATCCGGGACAAATTCATGATCATTTTCAATTTCAGTGAGACTAGAACTTTCAGAACCAGAGTTTGTTCAGCCGGAACACACGAAGATATCGATTCAGTATAAGACAATCTCGAAACTTTAACGCGCTTTGAAGGATGTATTGATGTGAGGCTTGCCTCAGAGTTGACTTAATTCTTCTGCTAAAACTCTGATCCTTGCTTTCTTACTCTTTTGGCTTTTGAACAAGTTTAAATACCTTGCAATGATTTGTTTATTGGTTGGCATTTTACAGAAACCAGATAAACATGTAGTTACAAGAGAATTTTCTGGCCTTCTCTTGACACAATTTTTATTACTCATTTAATTGAAATAAATTGTTTTATTAATCTGAAAAAAACATTCAAATTAAATGTGATTATGAAGAGAAAAAAAACATTACGTGAAAGAAAAAAGACAAAAACGAATGAATCAATATAATTAAATAAGAGAAGTAATGAATGAATATTCAAACAGCGATGCGCGCCACCTTTTTGGCGCTAAAATGATCAAAAATGACATTTTTGTGAACCAAATGGAAAGTTTCATCATATGGTGTGACAGCGTTTTTGATATAGAAAAAAAGTCAAAAAGTTATATCCCTAATGTACATACTAATAACCTTTTACACTTCTAAAAAGAACGCATAAATTATTATATAACGTGAGTAGGATTGGTTAGATTCTGGATTGGATAACTCAAAATCTTGGGTTCGATACCGCATCAAACCCGCATTCCTCATAGTTCGATACAAGTGACGCAATTGTGCCATTTCGATGAAAACACCCCACCGTTCCTTGACCTTTGTACCGCGAGGTATTTACTTATTTTGGCCTGTGGTACGAGATGAAATTTTCTCAGGTCTAAGCCGGGTGGACTTTCTATGTGTAAGATAAGTTAGATACTTGTCCTCTATACCAGCTACAACCCATAGCAAGAACCACAGTTTGCATCGCGACCCATAATACTCAGGTGTAATAAGACAAACTCTGATCACTACGTTCATTTATTCAACATCGACTATTTATATGTCCTTTCTTTTTTGTCACGCGACCCACTGAAGGGTTGGGACCCACAGTTTGAAAAACGCTGGTCTATACCATAAGGTCCCTGGTTCAATCCAGCTGAAAGCCTTCTCTGCTCATAGTTCGACAGAAGCGATCCAATATTACCTTGTCGGTGAACGCCTTTAGTTTTACCGTATCTCTATAAATTTCTTTAAAAAACGTTTTAACTCTTTGAGACCGATTAAAATAAACGTTGTCTCCTTTAAGTTATATAAAAATTCATTGAAAAAGAAAATGCAGACCAATATTTTTCAAAAGCTTCTTCGCCTTTTTAAGGCTTATAAATCTTATAGAATTTTTAAAAGGTCTAATAAAGCAGAGCTGGGAATTGAAAGCAGAATGAGGAGTCGAGCCTTTTGGAAGAAATCAGGAGGCAGTGAAGAATAAATTCACGATTCCTATAAAAATTATAACAAAAAACTTTTATTTTAAAAAATATTTTTAAAAACGAAAAACAAATTTTTGGGACTTCATTCACTAAGAGACATAAAACAGATTAGCCCGTTCAGAGGAAGCTTTGAAAACCCTGAAAGGGCGTAGCTGGACTACGTGGTCAAAAGTGAGATGTCCAGTCTCCACCCTTATACTAATGGGCCAATTTAAAACTTTAAGTATTACTTATAATTTGTAATAATATTATGAGGATAATTCTTAACCCTATTTTACCCCCCCCCCCCTCCTTCACTAAAAAATTAATTGTAGAAAATTGGCTGAATCATACCCCTTCAAATTTTGAGACTTTTCCTAAAATCGCTAGCTGCATCTTTTGAAACCATTTTCATGGTAGTTGAATGACCCTTTCATGTCCAAAACTGTCAATCAAAAATTAAAAAATTTAAGCAAAATTTTGACATTATCTGTACTTAACCTTATAACTTAAGATCTATATTATATAATACCTTGAAAATTTATAATTATATACAGTTTGAAACGCATAACACTTTATATATTTAATTTTTTCAATAATCATGGCTACTTTTTAGAAAATTTCAATCAAAATTTTGATTGATCAAAAATATATCTAATATACCTTCAAATTTTACATAAAATATATTTTTTTATACTAAATCTGCCATGCTGTTTTCATTTATGGACTCAATTTTTGCAGTTTGAATTTGAAAATACCTATAAGTATCAATCAAATTTGCGTTTAGTTCTAAAATTTGTTTCCAAAAATATTGATTTAAATTTTACATGAAATATATGTTTTTATAGCAAATAGATCATGATGATTTCATTTCTGAACACAGTTTTCGCATTTAGAGGTTTTACTGCTAGTGTCAATCAAATATGCGGTTTCTCTCTAAAAACTATATCCCAAAATATTCTCTCTAATTTTACATCCATTTCGATCATGATCATTTTTATTTCTGAAATCATTTTTTGCATTTAGAGGTTTTAAATGTCTGAAAATGTCAATTAAATGTTCGATTTTCGTCTAATGTTTACAGAAATATTTTTGAAATTTAAATAAAATATCTGTTTTTATGCCAAATGGAAGATGCTGGTTTCATTTTTGGACTCAAGTTTGGCATTTATGGTTTTAAAATATCTGAAAGCTTGAATAAGATTTGCGGTTTACTTCTAGATACTGTCTTCAAAAAAATAAAATATCTGTTTTATACCAAATCGAATATGCTTATTTTATTTATGTACTGGATTTGGATAATACGGTTAAAAAATATCTCGAAGTGGCAATTGAATTAGTAATGTATGTCTGAAAATCAGTTATGTAAAAAATTTTCAAAAAATCGCTGCATATTAGGTATATAGTAAAAATATACTTTTTTTTGTTGTATATTTTGTCTCATAATACTTTCTACAATCATCTTGAGTATGAAATATTTATTTAAAAAAAACAAAACGTATTATAAAATCTTTTGAAAATTAGTATGAGAGAAGGAAGCAAGTTGATAACTAATTGAAAAGAGAACATGTGATCAAAACAAATAATTAAAAAAAATATGTATCTTGATTAAATGAAAGATCTACCATTTCTATATAGATAGTAACAGAGTAACAGGTATAGATGATAACCAGCTGGAAGTTTTTAGCTGATCTATAGATGCCAAAAGTGCTCGGTGACTGTTGACCTATTAATCCCAAAGCTAGCTTCATCTCAGCAATGAAAGTTGCCTTAGGCATTTTCCACTTAAATAGATTACGTAATCTATGAATATCTATACGAGGATTGGCCTCATCAGAAATCTCGTTGAATTCAGCATCGTCAGTAAGAATCTCACATACCGTACATTCACCTACTTCCATTTGTTCAAAAATATCATCATTTATGGCTCTCAAGAAAATATCTTGTGAGCCCTTTCCAACATTTATAGCAACTCCGAACTTAAAAAGGTTTTCAGCTTCTGTCTTATTCTCAGCATCGGTAGACGCATGAGCTAGCTCACGGATAGCTGGGTTCTCTACTGGTGTAAACGATTTGTACTGAGACATTATTAGTTTTTCACTACGATATAATCGATAAGAATCAGGTTTTTATTGTGTGTAGTTTGTAGGTTGTTTGATGCACCGCACATACAACTATAAGATAGTGTAATTGAGGATGTAATTGTATTATATTAACGAAAGTTGGCCAATTTCTTTACATCTTCAGTCTTCTTGGCTCATTGATAGCCTTTTGTTGATGATAACGGTGAATCGGCAGAGGTCTTCAATCTTCACTTTTTCTCTGGCTCATTGATAGCCTTTGCTGATGACGGTGAGGATCTAAAGAAGTGTGATCTGAAGAAGTGGTTTAATTATATAATATTAAACCACTTCAAAAAGATTTTGACTGTGAAAAAGAAGTTCCTCTTTTACAAATGAAAAATATTTAAATGTATAGCTTATCATCTAGGATCACAATAAACATTTAGCTAAGATGGGTAGGAAATCTGAAAATTTAGAATAGATCAGATTTATCAAAAATGGCACAGATGCCAATATGTGAGAATTTAGTCATTATCAAGATTATTTTAATTTAAATTGAATTTGTCCATATTTTTCCTTTTGCGTCAAAGAGATCATTTTTAGATGAAGAACGTGGACACGAATGATTCATCAGAAAAAAACCTTTGAAATGAGATTGGTTGACAAATATTCAGGCCTGATAATAAAATACACGATACTGATGCTTGAGAGAAGAAAAAAGTAATTTTATCATTATAAAAAAAATTTCGAACACACATTGTAGAAATGTAAATTTCTAATGAAAAAAGAGCTACCAGGAAAGGATCATCATAAAATGAATAGCAAAATTACATACTGTAAATTATAATATGACGTAGAGACTACGAGCCGATAACGAATATGTAGCCAAGGTCCTATCGAGATACATAAGTTATTGAGGAATGAAATATTTTGAGTGAATTAAACATCTAACTGCAAGTAAAAGTTATTTTTATGTTTATATATTTGACATTAATTTACAGGTTTAATCGATTTTTTTGACAGGTTTTATTGATTTCATAAAAAATGAACATCACCATTAAATTCTACATACTTGAAATGTATAAAAAACTTTTTATAAGAATAAACATTTTAATTTTGACATGGGCTGTCATGTTTAAATTATTTTGTCAGGTTTGACTAATTTTTATATAAAAAAAAGGAATATAACCAGTAAACACAGCCTACTTAAACATGGGTATATGTGTGTAAAAAACTTTATATACTTGATGTTTCTTTTGGGGATATATCAATTTTTTGACAGTTTTGATTGATTTACATAAAAAATGAATATCACCACAGAATTCAGCATATTTGAAAATGGGTATTTATATATGTGTAAAAAACTTTATATAATTATTTAAGTAAAAAGTTCCTTTTTGAGATGAGCTGTCACATTTAGATCAATTTTTTGACAGGTTTGATTGATTTTGATAAAAAAAAAAATGAACATCACCACTGAATTCAGCATAGTAGAAATATATATGCAACATTAAAAATATTTATAAAAACTTATTAATATCTGAGAAAAATAGGGGGGGCACTTTACGCCGCCCCCTCCAGCACTTGAGCGAACAAATTTAGCATAAATTTGTAATTTTACGTTCAAAATTACGTTTTTCAGAGAATCGAGTTAATATGTTTTAAAAAGAGAAACTTTTTGTAAGAAATTCTGGTCTAAAATATTAAACAAGTCAAAATGTGGTGTAATTTCGAAACTAAGAACAGACAATGTTTTATCGATATTTTCTTTCCAGCACTAATACGGTTAAGGGATCTAATCTCGGCATCTGACTAGGTAATATAAAAGTTGACATGAGGGGGGAGGGCGTTGAAATTTATCAAAAAAAAGGTTGACGTCAATTGTGAACGACCCCTAAAGGCTATCTTATTTGTCCTTAAGTCTAAAAAGGTTATGAAGTCGTGGATAAAGGGGTTAGCTACTCATAAAAAATAGATCATGCGTATCATTATATATTAATGAGCAACTCTTTGACGACAAAAAATTTGATCTTCAAGAGCTTCTTTGCCAGATTTTGTATTGTACTCAAAGCGATGGCATCTTAATTATTTCATTCACTTTGTTTCAAAGGCGAATCCCTGCAAATCAAGATAGAAGGTCTGGCAGAGGTAGAGCGTGCCCATGTCCACATCGACTACGAAACAGAACACTCACCACGCCTTGAACACAAAATGCCTTGAAGCATCCATTCATCATCATCCCTTCCTTCTCTGTGCCACACTGGCAAAGAACATTTTTTATCTCAAGAAGAAACATACACATGTATGCAACCATACTTATTTATTTGATCTTCTTTATTTGTATGCAATGATGTGTGTGTGTGTGTGTGTGTGTGCTGGATTTATAAAGTTTTTATATTTATATATATTCATATTCACCACTGTTATCTTTTTTCTTTATCACTTTTGAAAAAAAAGTATAAATGATACGTGTTATTTAATATTTTCTGTCTTTACCACCTTGTCGATAATATTTTCTCTCGAAATAATACTACAATAAAAGATAGAGTAAAACCTCAATTACTGGATACATAACGTGAAGAGCCATTAAACTATAGAGATTGGATTTAGTACGCAACCCACCTTCACTGCTGCACCACCCCGTTACACTTATATTTTTTATTGTCTTGTTTTTATTTTATAATTGAATAAACAATTCATTCAAACGATAACGTGAAGTTATTGAATAATAATTTTTCAAAGTCTTGTAAAGGATGTAACTGCCGTTATTCCGATTCTTACATTTTTAAACGTTAAACCCTCATAAACATAATCGTGAAGGCTTCATTAACCCATTTACGACCAATGTTCCTATTTTGGAACATAAGTAATTTCATCTTCGTCTGCTTTTTTCAATGACTTTGAATATAAATCGTCTGCGTTTTTTTTAGATATCGTCTGCTTTGCTTGGTCTTAAATGGGTTAAAGCAACTTATTAAGATTTCATTAAAAAAATAAAGCATAATTTAAAATAAAATACAAATTCATCGGAAATCGTAGGAATTGTGCGAAAATTTACGACTCTCTCCGACTATTTTATTTCGATTCTTCAAAATGGATATGATGTCTGAAAGTTTGAATAAACATGGCTGATGAGAATTGAAAAAAAATTTTCTTCTTTATGATATCCTAAATATTTTAACGCGCCTAATTTTAAAAAATCTTAACTATTTTACTCCAAGACGATAACAATTTTTAATTCAACCCATTTTGACAAACATATTTTCTCTACGATTTAGATAAACATGGGTCCAACGGGTCCGGCCTTTTTGTTTTCACAAATACTCTTTTGTTTATGATAATTTTGTACATTTAGCGTATCTATAACCTTTAAATTAATGATTTCTTGTGCATATATGTGACTATAAATATCTTTTATATTGCCAGAAATATTAAAGGTCAGCAATTTACTACAAAAAAAGGGAGTGTCTTTTCACCCAAAAACACATTCAAAAAATAACATCATAGGTAGAAACAGAAACTATTTAAATCAAATAATCAGTGAAATTCAACAAAAAATTACAATTAATCAATTGAGTTCAAAAGTAAAGGATATTAAAAGTTAGTAAAGCCGAAAGCAAGAGTTGGTACATTACATACTAAAATATTATGTTCACGATAAAATATATATAAAAAAGAAAAAAAACAATTTAATAAAACTACAAACAATCTACAAATAAAACTAGTTTTTTGAATGTGTTTTTGGGTGAAAAGACGCGCTGCAAAAAATGGTTTTCTTTATTTGTTTGAAGCTTTTTCAATGTTCAATAGTTAATTTATTTGTTTATTTTTACTACATTTCACACAAATAACTGCTTATTGGGTCTATTAGACCCATGTTTGCCTGATGAGGGTTCCCTCAACTTGCAAACATATTTCAATTACGTTATTGATAAACATGGGTCTAACGGACCCA